>JAKSZT010054500.1:1251411-1349022 GCA_026826555.1 Tolypeutes matacus | reverse complement strand
CCTCAGGGTTCTATATGCAGGTCCTGAAGCAGCTTTTAGCTATTAAACTAAATTAAAAAGAATTTATTTTTCATTTGTTGAGGTGACCTCACTTTTTTTTTTTTTAAGCCAAATGCAGGACCCAAAATAATTCCTCTTCTAGACCAACCCCCTTACGGAAGGGACCCTAGCTGGGCCCGTGGAAATTAATCAAGCACGTCCCACTTTCCGGACTCCCCAGGTTAGCTGAAACTCTGATGTTAGTCAGTGAGGAGTGCTAAAGAAGGCGGATTCCGCCCCTTCTGGCGGCGAGCTCCAGCGTCACCGGGCTGCTCAGTAAATCAGTTTGAGTGCAGATTCGCGTCTGCTCTCAGCCTAATGCTACTTCAGGTCGGCTTATCTGCTCCCCAAAGCTATGGGGCGGTGCAGGCAGCCAGATCGAGGTCTAAAAATATAAAATACCCTTCCCTGTCTTCCAACCGAACCCTCCCTTTTTTGGGAAGTGTCCCTTCCTCCTGGCTCCGCAGCGGCCCAGGTCTTATCCCTGGGTGGCTAGGGAACTCAGCTGCGTTCCCCGACCAAAATCCCCTCTCCGGTTCACCGGGTGCTGACTAGCTCGTTTGCTCTGTTCACACAAGGTCCAAGGGGCGCCAGGCAGCCAGCTCCCCAGAAAATAAAACTTTTTTCGCCCCGCCCGCGGCTCCAAATGGCCGTTTTATTATTTTTTTCCGTAACCGCTGGGCTCAGCCGCCTGTGCCAACCTCCACCGGCAGCCTCAAAACTCAGGAATCTCCACCGTTCGGTCCACGCCGCCGATCCGCGCAGATAGATGTCCCAAGCCTCTCACTCCACGCGTGCACAGCACAGACCCCCGGGCAGGACCCCGTCCCCAATCCGCCTTGCTCTGGGAGCTTGCAGTGTGCGCCCTCATACACCAACGCCATCTTCTCAGAAGCAAGAAATTGAGAGCAGTGAAACCTGGAAGAGAAGGGAGAGAGCAACAGGTGCCATCATGTGCTTTTCCATGTTGCAGAGGGGCTAAAGATTGGTGGCAGCCAGTCTTCAGGAAAAAAGCTTTGCTTTGATGGTGCCTTGGTTTGGACATTCTCACTACCTTAATCTAAGGTAATAAATTCCTGTTGCTTAAGGTCAACCCATTTCATGCCATGTGCTTTGAGCAACCTAAGAAACTAAAACAAATCTCTATAGGAAAAATTATAAACTTTAATGAGAAAATTTCAAAAGATATAAATAAATGGAGAGTGGTACCATATTTAAGAATTGGAAAATTCAGTATTGTAATGATTCAATGATACCCAAATTAATGCATATATTTGTTGACATCACACTCAAAATCCCATTTTTAAAGTAAATATGTGTTTTAAAAAATTGAAAAACATTTTGACCTTATCTACTAAATTTGAAGATTTACATGCCTCATGACCCAGAAATCTTGACAATGTACATTTTTATTTGGATTTTGGTTACATGAGTTTTGGTCTTATAATTATTTTTTCATCTATTCTTTTATATTTTGGGCACTGTTCACGTGTATATGCCCTAATACAAATTTTTAAAATATGTGTTTTAAAAATATATATGGAGAGAGAGGGGGCATATTTATGTATGGGAAGATTCAATATTTCAACATAAATATTTAACCTCAAAATAACTTCTGAATAAAACACAGATTCAATTAGAAATTTAATAGAAAGTTTTGTGGAAATTGTGAAGATAATTGTAAAGTTTATATTTGGAGATGAAAGTACTAAGAATAACAAAAACATTTTAAACAAAAACAGGGAAGTGCACTTGCCCCACTAAATATCAAAAGTTATAATGAAATTATGGTAATTTTTATAAAGTAGATATTGGTGTATTGTGGTAGATTGAGTTGTGTACCACAGTTTGGACATGTTCTACATCTTGGTCCAGATTCTGGTAGGTGTGGACCTATTGTAAATAAGATCTCATAAAGATGCTATTTCAGTTAAGTTTGGCCCAAATGAATCAGGTTGGACTTTAGTTTATATTACTGGAGTACTTTAGAAGTGGAATGAAGTTCAGACAGAGGGAGAATCCATGACAGAAGCAAGATTCTGCAAGTCAAGGGAACTCAGAAGAAGAAGGCAACACCATGTGTATTGCCATTTGATGGAAAAGCAAGAAAACCCCCCAAAATTGCCAGCCATCCAAAATATACTGATCCTGAGAGGAAGAAAGCCTCCTAGCCTTTGAAATCATGATCCAATAAATTCTTGTTGCAAAGCCAACCCATTTTATGGTATTTGTTTTAGTAGCTCAGAAACTAAAACATGTATGAATAGACAAACAGACTAGTGGAACAGAAAATAGGGTTAAGAAATAGTCCCAAACACATACAGAACTTAATATATGAAATAGTATACAGATCAGTGAAGAAAGATGGAACTATTCAATAAATGTTGCTAAGACAATTGAGTATCTAAATGGGGGGAAATATATCTCACAGTGAACACAAACATCGATACTATGTGGATTAACAAACAAAATATTAAATTAAAACCAATTTATTAGAATAAAATATAGGAGAGTATCTTAATACTTCAAGGTAGAAGAAATTTTCTTAAGACACAAAATATGAAAACCATAAAGGACATGACTGATAAACTTGACTACCCTAAATTTATAAGCATTTGAGCATCAAATGACACCAAAAATGCAGTGAATAGAAAAGTCCTCAAATACGGTATATGTTTAAATATATATATATATATATCTCACAAAGGATTGATATACCAAATATAACTTTTCCAAATAAATGTGAAAATGACAAACTCCTTAAACAGAAAAGATGCAAAAGATATCCAAAGGTAATTCACAAAGAACAAATACAAATATCTATGAAATATATGAAAGATGCTTAACCTAGTAATCAGGAATATACATTTAAAATCCATAGTGTGATAACTCTTCACATTTAGATTGACAAAAATTAAAATATCTGACAATTCCAAGAGTTGTTGAGGATGTTCAGCATCATCTGCTGGCTAGAGTACAAATTACTAGAACCTCTTTGGAATAGAATGTTAAATACTAAATATGAGGAGGTGCCCATCAGTTAGGGAGATACTATGAAGCTGTGCTGCCCTCTATAGTAGCTGTGCCCACCATAGCAGCCACTATCCACATGTGTTAATATATTCTTGAAATGTGCTAATCGTATTTGAGATGTCATATAACCTGAACTGATTACATGTTGAAATGATAACATTTTGAACATGTTGGATTAAATGAAATACAGATATATGTAACAATATTAAATTATATATATGTAATTTACTGAGTTACTATAATTAATTTCACTTGTTTCTTTTTACATTTTAAATGAGACTACTAAAATATTTAAAATTACATAAGTGGCTTGTATTATATTTCTATGGTCAGCACCACCCTAGAGAAACTCTTACAGATGTGCAAATGAGACAAATATAAGACAAGAATATTCATAGAAGCATTGTGTTTACATTTGAATATTAAAAAGTACCTAAAAGCCCATCAATAGGAAAGATAAATTGTGAACATAGTATGCAGCAGTATAAATGAATATTATACAATTACAACCATCAATACATATGAATGTAAAAACAGAAAAAACAAGTTCCAGAAAAAAGACATATGGTAGGGTTCCACTTATATAAAGTTTTAAAACAGTTGGAACAATATTATATTATTTAGATATATATGTGTGATAAAAGTAAAAAATTGAATGTTAGTGATAAACAAAATTCAGTATAGTGATTAAATAGATTAGGGAAGGGCAATTGAGGAGAAATAAGAGCAATATAATTAGAGAAGAATATCTAAGAGGTTTCAAAAATATTTGTGCTGTATTATTTTTATATATTTTTTATTTTTAAAATGATACTTAGATTACATAAATGCTACATAAAAAATATAGGGATTCCCATATGCCCAGCTTCCTACCCTTCCCACATTTTCCCACATTAACAACATCCTTCATTAGTGTGGTGCATTTGTTACAATTGATGAACACATTTTGGAGCATTGTCACTAAGTGTAGCTTATAGTTTACAGTTTACACTTGTTCTTGCACATTTTTGTAAGTTATGACAAGATATATAATGTCCTGTATCTGTCATTGCAATGTCATTCAAGACAATTCCCAAGTAAAAAAAAATAATCCCAAATTACACCTATTTTCCCTCTCCCTCCCCTCAGAACCTCCAGTGGCCACTGCCTATACATCAATGATAAAGGTTCTTCCATTACTAGAATCACAATAAGTCTATAGTAGAATAACAGTAAGTCTACTCTAGTCCATCGTTCATTCCCCAATCCTGAGGATTCAGAGACAGTGATACCCACTCTGTCTTTAATTGGGAGGGGGCTTAGATCTCATTGGACAGATGGATGGGGCTATCTTGCTTGCAGTTGCATAATCTCTCCGTTCTTGAGATGGTCCTTGCCCATCATCATTTCCTTGTTATTTGTGCTGGGTGAGTCCAATGAACTGGAGAGTAGGTGTTGCAACTCTGTTGAGATTCAAAGCGCAAGCATGAGCAATGAAAGAAAAAATAGATAAGTGGGATCTCCTCAAAATTAAAAACTTTTGCATTTCAAAGAAGTTCGTCAAGAAAGTGAAAAGGCAGCCTACTCAATGGGAGAAAATATTTGGTAACAATATATGTGATAGGGGGGCCTAACATCCAGCATCTATAAAGAAATCCTACAACTTGAAAATAAAGACATACAAGTCACTTAAAAATGAGCAAGTGATTTGAATAGACACTTCTCCAAAAATGAAATACTATGGCTAAAAAGCACATAAAAAGATGGTCAACATCACTAGCTAATAGGGAAATGTACATCAAAACTACAAAGAGATATCATCTTATACCCATTGGACTGGTGTCTATTGAAAAACAGAGGCCTACAAGTGTTGGAGAGCATGTGGAGAAATGGAAACTCTTATCCACTGCTGGTGGGAATGTAGCATGGTGCAGCCATTGTGGAGGACAGTTTGGTGGTTCCTCAGGAAGCTAACTCTATTACTGCCATATGATCCAGCAATTCCACTGCTGGGTATATACCCAGAAGAATTGAAAGCAGGGATATGAACAGATATATGCACACCAATGTTCTTAGCAGCATTACTCACTATTGCCAACAGATGAATGGATAAAAAAAATGTGACATATACATACAATGGAATATTACTCAAGTATAAGAAGGAATGGAGGGAAGCGGCTGTGGCTCAATCAGTGGGGCTCCCGTTTACCATGTGGGAGGCCCCGGGTTCGGTTCCCGGGGCCTCCTGGTGAAGGCAAGCCCGCCCGCACGGCGTGGTTAGCTGACCCAGCGAGCACAGGCAGCAAGGGGGGGATAAATGAATAAATAAATAAAATCTTTAAAAAAAAAAAAAAAAAAGAAGGAATGGTGTATTAACACATTGGATAACATGGATGAATCTTGAAGACCTTATTTTGAGTGAAGCAAGCCAGACACTGAAGGACAAATATTACATGACCTCACAGATATGTGCTGTATTATAATTTGCCCAATTAGTGGAAAGTCAGATGTTCATTATATTATCTTTTATACCTTTTTATGAATGAAATATTACATAATATATTTGTTTAATGAAGTATAATTTGTGAGACTTTGATAAAAGGGATTACATTAAGAGTAGTATGTTGAATTTGGACAAGTCATAAGTTATCTTGCAGAGAAATTTTCTCAGAATAGGGTCAATCGCCATTTTGTGACATCTGTAGGAATGACTTCAAAGTAAAGTCAGTGCCTTTACAATACGTGCATTTTAGTTCTTTCAGAAGATTCTGTACAGACTCTTAAAGGACATAAAAGTCAAGGCAGCAGTTTGTAAAATAGGAGAGCATAGATTTAGATTGAGGGAAAAAAACTTTGCACCCAAAGAAGTTCAAATTCAAGAGTGATATTTGGCAGGCCCAGAAAGTGGATCAATTGCATATGTAAGCAAATTCACCTTGAGAAGGAGCAGAGATTCTTCTTTGAAACTCTACTAATATTACAGAGGAAAGGAGTGTAAAGATCCTCCTAGTGTTGTGTGTAAGAAATAATTGAAAATATGTCTATTGAATACTAATAAAATATACAAAAACCGGCTATAACTATGGGTACATTCATTTATCTACATGACAAAAATTCTCATACAATGCTCGTTTCTTAAGAATTTCATAATATATACATTTATAATAGGAATTTTAAAAGTTCTAAATGCAACATATTTTCCATAGTAAAATAGCACAGCCTCTTCGACAGATGGATTAGCATGCCTTATGTAAGGTATTGCTTACCACTGCAATTTATATTTACCAATAATAGCCGATATATTATTTGGTACATTGCAGGAACATATTCTTGCAACTAAACGTCATTTACATTCATTAGATTTAAAATATTTTTCAATTAGTACCAAATTCTTAGCTATTATCTAAAGAAGCTTGGGTAGAATTATTTGCAACAGACTTCACTTACTCTTAACCAAATCAAACTCTATTAATACAATGTCTAAGTTTTAAAGTGTTGAATTAATAGAATAATAGCATACTTTGCAATGCAATAAATAAGAATCAAAAATACCATCACTGGGGAAAGAAATGAGGCCAATCTGAACCCTTACACACTAAAATATCAAGGGATGCCTTCTGTGAAGTGGAACGGGGTGGTGGGAATGTAAAGAATGGGAAAAATACAATTAATGTACCCTATGGACTATAGTTAACAGCAATGCTGTAATATTCTAGCATCAATGCCAAAGGTATACTGTGTTAATAATAAGGGGGTATGGTAAAAATATGCCAAATGTATGCTTTAGACCATAGCTAGTGATAATAGTGTGATGATATTATCTAATAATCTGTAACAAATGTTCCACCATGATGTAGTGTGCTGGTGAAGGGGTGTTGTCTGGGAATTCTACACATGTGCATGATTGTTTTGTAAATTCACAACTTCTGTAATAAAAAATATATTTTAAAAAATGCAAGGCATAGAATTTGGATATTTATTAAAATAGTGTTGCAAAGATCCAAACTACTATTCCCCCTAATCAAAAATTTACATCTATGATTAAAAATTTCTTTCAGTGTCAAAATATAACTCTTGAAGCTTTAACAGAATTCTGTTTTTGAAAGAAAAACCTGTAGAGCTATGGATTTCTATAATTAAAAATATAACTTTACCTTTTAAAAGAAATGTAACTTTTCTCAAACATGAGCAAGGAGAGTGAAATTTGCCTTCACTAAATTGGTTTGAAATTTAAAGATGAACCCAATAGAGATTATTAATTTTCTATGAATCACACTATCTATAATTGTGGTAGCTTATATCACATAATACATAGCACCAATATTACATGTATATTCTACTGAGTATAACTGCAAGGGTTGAGGCAAAGTATGCATCTTCATATGTTTTTCCACTTCAAATTTAGCAATAATGATAATGTTGATGATGATTACAAACAACTTCCATTCATTAAGTACATTATTAATGATCCAGTCACTGTGAAAGGTGTTTTACATTAAGTATCTCACATATATTTGTGCTCTGTCCTACATCACAACACTAACCTTGTGAAGATTTTGTCTCATTTGTGATTGGAAGTCTCATTTGTGATTGGAAGTTTGTCACATATTTTACTTGCCCACACTATTCACTTCAAGACTATTAATATAAGGTGGGTCCGTCATAAATTATGTGCAAGTAGGTTATCTCATAAAAAGAATAAACCTCAAACCAACCTTTATCATCATCCAAAACTGTTTCTTTACAAAAAACAGATTCACAGTATAATTTACATACTATAAAGTTCACCCATTTAAGTGTATAATTCAATTCTTTTATCATTTTTATGGAGATGTAAATTCATTACCATAATCTCATTTTAGAGTATTTTGCCACCCCCAAAAGAAATACCATCTGTATCCATTACTCATACCCCATTTTCTCATAACACTAAACCCCCCAGTGGCAGCCCTAGACAACTACTAATCTAAATTTCTCTATACATAGATTTGCGTTTTCTGGATATTTCATCTAAATGGAGTCCTACAATATGGGGTCTTTTGTGATTTGCTTCTTTCACTTAGCATAGTGCTTTCCAGGTTCATCTGTGTTAGAGCATGTTTCAGTACCTTATTACTTTTCATTGCCAGAGAATATTTCATTTTGTTTCATCTAATTCAACATTGTTATTTCATTGTTTTTCCAAATTACTCTATATGACTCTTTGAACTTCAAGAGAAAGGATGAAAATCATGTCAAAACACTAAGAAAAATGTGGGTGTAATTCAGAAATGGTGATGTTAATTAATATTTATGACATTTTTCAAACTAACAACAAATACAATTGGAAGATTATGAGGGATTAAGAAATTGAATCTTTTAATTAACTTACCCATCTCATAATTTCTATTATATTTCTAGATAACATGAGGTGAACATTATAAAAATTATGATTTGAAAAGAGCAATTTATAATAAACATATAAATAGATAAACTGATCAGAATATGTTTCACAAGAGCATGACTTAATTTGATGCTGGGAAATTTGGTTTTTATTTTTTAACTTCTATTAAACCTGTCATTAAAGAAAAGTTTCCTATGTCAATACACCATACTGATGGTATCACAAGAGGCATCATCTAGTTTTTATTGAGTGAATAATGTTTCTTGGGGATTTGTAAGAATGAATGTTTTTAAATATATATATATATATATATATATATATATATATATATATTAGAGAAGTTGTGGGTTCACAGAATAATCATGCCTAAAATACAGGATTTCCATACCCTATCACCAACCCCTTCCTTTGGTGTAGAACATTGGTTACAATTGATGATAATAATTTTTATAATTGTACTATTTTTTAACAGTAGTTACATCTATGACAATTGATGAAAAGTTATTAAAATAGTACTACTAGTGGAGGGACAAGATGGTGTCAGAGTAAGGAGCTCTAAGATTCAGCTCATTCCACAGTGCAGTTAGTAATCACCTAGATCTACCTAAATCACTTGTTTGGGGGGTCCTCGAGACCAGAAGAACATCCAGCAACATCCTTGGAAGAACAGAAGAAGGAGAGTGCCCAACTACAGTGAAGATCCATTAGTAGAGAATGCCACACCATGGAAGTCAGTGCCTATCTGGGGGAGGAAGAGATGGTTGGGCCCTGACTTTAGCTACTGATTAGTCAGTTTGGCTGATGAAAGTCCAATCCTAAGATCAGCTAAAGTTTGAACCTGTTCAAGTCATAAAGAGGGTGGTAGTCTCCATTGTAACTCTAAGCCCAGTATGAGGAGAAGCAGTGCTGGTTGAAAATCACAGTGAAGGTAGGGAACAGCTCCTTTCCACCCAGGTCAGAATGCTGCCTTAGTCTTGGCTCCAGCCCTACCCCTGGCAGAGAGGAAGCTGGTGGGGATCTTCTCCAGCCTCTCCAGGCAACTGTGTAACTTTCATCCTGCATGACCTAGATTTTTGGGCACCCATATGACTATATCCCCACCAACCATAGGATAGGAGAGGATTGGTGTTTCCCTAGCTTCTCCTTGCAACTGTGGACATGTCCAGCCCACACGGACTAAATTGTTGGACACCTGTGTCTCTATTTCCCCTACATAGGATGGGTGACTTTTGGTGTTTTCCCAGCCTATCCAATCAACTACATGAGTTTTCAGCCTGCATAGACTAGACTGGGGGACACATCTTTGACTCTATCCCCACCGCTGACAGGGCAGGTGGAGTGACAGTGTTCCTTCAGCCTCTTCAGGCAACTGCAGTCAATTTTGGCCTGCACTTACTAGATTGTTGGGCAACTCCTGTGGCTACATCCCTGTATTAGTTAGCCAAAGAGATGCTGATGCAGAATACCAGAAATTGGTTGTTTTTTTTTTTTTTTTTTTACTTTAATTTTCAGCCATTTATTAAGAGATGTTGAAGAGGAGTTAGAATAAATAGCAGTTCCATTTATTTTAGTAGGCCTGGGCGCCATATATTGGCATTCAGGAACTGGGTCAATGAAAATGGTGCCGCAGATGAGAAAGAAAGAATAAGACAAAGAGAAGAAAAACTGGGATCAGGGGACCCTCTGTCTGATATGGAGAGAAGAGCCCCGCCACCTCATAAAGTATGGCTTTTAATTGGCTTTAGAACAAAGAAAATACGTGTGAGCATGTGCAAGGGCAATAGATACTTGACAGTTACATTTTACTGAAATTAACAAGTCTTAAATGTTAATGGTTCAGTTCCTCTTTTCCTTCCTGCAATTCACAGACATTGTAAATATTACAAGCTCAGGATGTTTCCCCACCCAGCTCCTATTAGCATGAGAATGGAGAGCTAGTTTATTACATTCCAAGGTGACCTTCTTTTCTGTCAGTAGTCATGGCCTTTAATTGAAACTCCATCATTATAAAGGGTATTTATTTGGGGTAGAGGCTTATATTTAACCAGGCCATAAAGTGTAAGTTGCTTCCTTCACCAAAGTCTATGGCCACGTGTTGGAGCAAGATGGCTGCCGACATCTGCCAGGGTTCAAGCTTCCTGGGTTCCTCTCTTCCTGGAGCTTGCCTCTCTCTGGGCTCAGGCTTGCTTCTCTCCACAAAGCCAGCTGTAGACTATAAGGCAAATGGCTCATCTCTTTTCCTAGGGCCTTCTCTCCTTCCTCACCACCAAGCTCCTCTGTGTACTTACTTCCCTGGGCTTCAGCATTAAAACTCAGCATCTGAAATCCAGCATCAAAACTCCAACTCTCTTATTTTGCCATGTCTTTTATCTGTGGTCCCCCACCCACCAAGGGGCAGGGACTCAATGCCTTACTGACATAGCCTAATCAACGTCCTAATGAAATTCAATTAAGTAAAAGTAAAATGTCTGAATCCAATACACTATAATATTCCCAGAGGAAAAGACCAGTTTACAAACATAATCCAATATTACTTTTGGGAATTCATCAATAATATTAAATTGCTACAATCCCCATCCTTAATAGCACAGGAAGGGGAAAGTATTTCTGCAACCTCTCTGGGCAATTGCAGCTACTTTTGGAATGCACAGTCTAGACTGTTGGATACTTCTGTTGCTCCATCTCAGCCCCTTAGAGGACACAAAGGACAGTGCTCCTTCAGCCTCTCCAAGTGACTGCAGCCAAATTCAGCCTACATGAAGTAAAGTGTTGGGCATATCTCAGGCTCCATCCCTGTCCCTGATAGGGTAAGAGGAAGGACAGTGCCACTCATCCTCTCCAAACAGCAATCACATTTGGCCTACAGGTACAAGATTGTTTTACACATCTGTTGCTGCATTCTTGATCCTGACAGAGAAGGAGGAGAGAAAGTGGCCCCTCACCCTCTCTGGGCAACTGCAATCACTTTTGACCTGCATGGATTATATTGTTGGGCAAACTTGTGGCTCCATCCCCACTCCTTCATTACAGGGAGGAGGGCCAGTGCTCCCTCAGCATCTCTAGGAAACTGCAGTCACTTTTAACCTGCAAAAAAATTATTGTTCCACACACTTGTGTCACCATTCCCACTCTTGTTAGGGGAGAAGGAGGGCCAGTGCTTCATAGGTCTACAAGGAAACTGCAGTAAGTTTTTACCAACACTGCTTTGGTTGCTGCCCACACCTGTGGTTCCATCCCTGCCCGAGGCATGGAAGGAAAGGACTGGAACTTCATCAATCTCTTCTGGGCAACTACAGATGGTCTTGGGCTACGTGGATTAGATTATTGCACAATTCTGAGGCTCCATCCTTATTCCTGGAGGGGAGAAAGGAGAAGATTCATCAGTTCCTGGAGCAAATTGGGCAGCTTCAGCCTTCATAGCATACAGTACCGTCACCTACTAAGCTCCTACTCCACAGCCAGCAAGGGAGAAAGGGCAATAGACAGATGAAAAAGAGCTGGAGAAACTCAGATTGGCTAAACTAGAGCCAGTATAAACTTCCAAGGTAAGCTGAAAGAAGTAATATAAAGCCAATCAAATAAAAAGCACTATACTAAAGAGAGAACCAGAGCCTAGAATAAATACATCTAGTAAATCAGATGCCAAGACATCAATAAAAATTCCAATTCATACCAAGAAACAGGAAGATATAGCCCAGTGAAAGGAACAAACTAAACTTCCAGATTACATAAATGAGTTGAGACAACTAAACATAGATGTTCAAACAAATCTCATTAATAAATTCAATGAGATGACTAAAGAGAGTAAAGATATTATGAATACACTGTGTATTAGTCAGCCGAAGGGGTGCTAATGTGAAATACCAAAAATGAGTTGGTTTTTATAAAGAGTATTTATTTGGGGTAGAAGTCCACAGATATCAGGACATAAAGTGTTAAGTTTCTTCTCTCACCAAAGTCCATTGCCACATGTTGGAACAAGACAGCAGCCTACGTTTGCCAGGGTTCAGTCTTCTTGAGTTCCTCTCTTCCCAGGGCTGCATTTCTTTCCAGGCTTAGGCCCTCTGGTTCCTCCACAAGGTCAGCTGTAGACTACCAAGTGAATGGTTCACTTCTCTTCTACTGGGGCCTTCTCACCAACATCAAAACTCCAACATCAAAACTGCTTCTCAAAAACCCTGCTCCCTCTGTCCTTTGCCTTGCCTTTTATATTTGATTCCCCCACCCACCAAGGGGTGGGGCTCAATGCCCTACTGACGTGGTCCAGTCAATGCCCTAATCATAACTTAATCATGCCCAGACTAGCAGATCAGTTTACAAGCATGATCCAATTATATTTTTGGAATTCATAATTACATCAAATTGCCAAATGGCTATGTTCCATCCTCTGAATTCCAAAAATACATTACAATATTTTTAAAAAACTTAAATCAGTAACAATTCAAGTACAAAATCATATCATAGGCAGTTTAAAGAACTACTGTTTGTATTCAGGCAAAATCCCATCTGCTACAGACCTCTGAAACTCACAAAACAATTTACTCACTTCCAATACACAAATGGAAAAGCAAAGAATAACCATTTTCATTACCCTAAGGAGAAATTGGGATGTTAAACATGAGTCATGGATCCTATACAGTTCAGTAAGCTTGGAAGGCATCCTCCATTTGATTTCAAAGTCTGAGAGTCATTCTTAAGATGATGGTATCTTCTCCTTGGGGCCACATGGGGACCCACCCTTTCCACAGGTTTGCACAATGGCCACTTTCTTGGTCCCACCCTAATCAAGCATCTGGATGTCGACCGAGCTCCAGACCTCACTCTCCAAGAGTGTTGGGGTGATTGCCACACCTTACCTGATCTTTGGGTTAGAGTCTTAGCCACTTTAGTACAGTGAGGTGAAGACAACATTCCCCCTAACTTTTGCAATTCAGGTTTAACCCTCTCAGAGAAACGAGTTGACCACCTGGCCTTCCCTAACCTTTGGCATACAGGTTCAACCCTCTCAGAGCAATGGGTTGACCACCTGGCCTTCTCTAATCCATGGGGGACAGGAGCACCCCTCTCAGACCTATGAGGTGCTGACATTAACTGCCCTAATCTTTGAGGAATATGTTCCACCCTCCCTGTACTCTGGGGCAGCAAAATTATTCCTGAATATTGGGTGGGGATATCCACCCTCTTCAACTCCTGGGGCAAAATCACCCTCTCTGTACACATGGGTGGGACTCCTCTCTTGGCCCAAGGCAATGTCTTAATTCCAGATCTAAGCTTCCATGATTTTCTTCTTAAAGTTGTTTCTCCTTCAATCTTTCCTTTCCATGTCCTCTTTTCTCCAAGCTGACAGTGGTTTTGTTTATATAGCACTCTCAAAAATGTTGTTGGTTTAGCATGCAAGAAGCAGGGGTCCAAGCCATCAGGCAGTAAGACTTTCCACAAGCCTTTCCGAGATAACTGCATCTTCAATTCTGAGTTATGAGTTCCAAGTTTAGTAAAGTCTTCAAATAGGGCATTTTCATCTGGGAATTTGATTTCCAGAAACTTGGAAGTTCAGGAATCAGTTTCTGTTTTCTTTGTGCCCAAAAGTTCAGTCCTTAGTGTATTTCACTCATCTAGTATTTTGCTATAAGCTGCAAGGAGAAGAAAACAAGCAACATTCTCTGAGTTTACCTTGGAAAGTTCTTTAGTTAAATGCTTCAGTTCACCATTTTCAAATTCTGTCTTCCATATAACACCAGGAGTTAATTTTGCTAAGTTCTCTGCAACTTTAAAACATGGATCACCTTTCCTCCAGTTTCCAATAATAGTTTCATCATTTACTTCCATAGTATCATAAAATGTCTCTTTAGCATCCATGTTGCTATCAACAGTTTCTTCAAAGTGATCTAGGCCTTTTCCATCAAGCATTTCACAATTTCTCCAAAAAATACCCCTCACCCATTTATAAAACTGTTCCAACATTTTGGTATATGCAAAAGCACTTCCCCACTCCTGGGTACCAAATTCTGTATTGTCAGCCAAAGGGGAGCTAATGCAATATACCAGAGATTGGCTGGTCTTTATAAAGGGTATTTATTTGGGGTAGAAGTCCACAGATACCAGGCCATAAAGTATTACGTTTCTTCTCTCACCAAAGTCCATTGCCACATATTGAGAAAGGCAGCTGCTGACATTTGCGAGGGTTCAGGCTTCTTGGGTTCCTTTCTTCCCAGGGCTGCATTTCTCTCTGGGCTTAGCTCCTTTGGTTTCTCCACAAGGTCAGCTGTAGACTATCAGGCAAAAGGCTCACTTCTCTTCTCCTGGGGCCTTCTCACCAACATCAAAACTCCAACATCAAAACTGCTTCTCAAAAATCCTGCTCCTTCTGTTGTTTGCCTTGCCTTTTATATTCAATTCCCCCACCCACCAAGGGGTGGAGCTCAATGCCTTACTAATGTGGTCCGGTCAACACCCTAATCATAACTTAATCATGCCAGATTAACAGATCAGTTTACAGGCATGATCCAATTATATTTTTGGAATTCATAATTACATCAAATTGCCAAATGGCTACACACTGGGTGAGCACAAAGAAGAAGTTGAAAACATACATAAAAACACTGCAAATCTTATGCAAATGAAAGGCACAAAAAATGAACTTAAAAATTCAGTGAAGTTATATAACAGCAGATGTGAAGAAGCAGAAGACAGGATCACTGAGCTTGAAGACAGAGCCTTTGAAAGTGAATATACAAAAGGAAAGATAAAGAAAGAATAAAAAAATGAAAGAGGCCTCAGGGAACTAAGTGACTGCAAGAGCCATGCAAACATACACATTATGGGTGTCCCAGAAGGAGAGAATGGAAAAGGGGCAGAAGGAGTATTTCAGGAAATAATGGTAGAAAAATTGCCAACCCTTCTGAAGGACATAGATATACATGTCCAATAAACATAATGTACTCACACCTGAATAAATCAAAATAGACCAACTCTAAGAGACATACAAATCAGAATGTCAATGTCAAAGATAAAGAGAATCCTGAGAGCAGCAAGAGAAAATTACTACATCACATACTGGGGATGCCCAATAATATTAAGTGCTGGTTTCTCATCAGAAATGATGGAGACATGAAGACAATGGAATAATATACTTAACATACTTAAAGAGAGAATCTTACCAGTGAAGAATCTTATATCCAGCAAGACTGTCCTTTATAAATGAAGGCAATTTAGAATATTCACAGAAAAACAGATAGAGAGTTTGTAAGCAAGAGACTGCCTTTGCAGAAGATATTGAAAGAGTGCTACAGCCTGGAAGGAAAAGACAAGAGGCTTGGAACAGAGTCTAGAAATGAAGATTATATCAGTAAAAGTAACTAAAAAGTGTAAAAAATGTATTGAAAATAAAATATAACAGTTAAATCTTGTGGCAGTTTGAGATTATTTTTGTGAATCTCCCAAAAGAGAAAGATAATGTTTGTAAAGTGGTCTGCTTCTCTGAGTGAGATCCTCTTTCATTGTATTAGAGTCACCTGAGATGTCTTTGATTAAATTTCTTGTTAAGATTAGAGTTTTGATTTGACCTCATCAGTAGGGTGTGACTCAGGGTTGAGTCCCCATCCCTTTGGTGAGCTGATATAAATGGACACTCACAGAAGAAGACACAGGAAGAGTGAGAGCTCCATAGACATAGAAGAGGAGAGAACTTGGTCATTTGGCCCTGTCATGTGACAGAAAGGAGAAGTCTCAAATCACCTAAAACCCTGAGAAAAGCACTGAGCCATTCACATGATAGTTTGCAGCTGAGCAGCTGAGCAGCCAAGAAAGCCTGGAAAGAAATGAGCCCTATGCCAGACTGATATAGGAAGCCCTAAGAGACAAGCCTTATGCCAGCATACAGCTGAGATTGGAAGACGCTGGGCCCATGGAATCTTAAGAAGAAGAATGAAGCAGAGGCCAGGGAGAGGTCTTCTGTCATCTTGCTTCAACATGTGGCAACTGACTTTGATGAGAAAGGAACCTTGAGTTGGACTCTTTAGAGGCTTGTAACTGTAAGATTTTACCCCAAATAAATGCCCTTTATAAAAGCCAAAGGATTTTTGATACTTTGCATCAGTATCCATTTGTCTGACTAATACAAATACCAAAGGTGAAAACTGGTGAAGTAAGAACTGTTTTTACAGTAATAACATTGAATGTTAATGGATTAAATTCCTCAATCAAAAGACACAGCCTGGAATAATGGATACAAAAATATGAGCCATCTATATGCTAGATCAAAGGATATAAATGGAATGAAAGTGAAATGCTGAGGAAAGATATTTCACACATGCAGTAGCCAAAAAAAGAAAAAAGAAAATTTAAAAAGCTGGGGTAGTTATACTTATATTGGATGAAATTAACTTTAAAAGGAAACTGTTACTAGAGAGAAGGAAAAACATGATATAATAATAAAAGGGGCATTTTAGCAGAAAGAAATAACAACCATGAATATATATGCACCTCACAAGGGTGTTCCAAATTACATGAGACAAACATGAGCAAAACTATGGTGAGAAATAGATGTCTCTCCAATAAGGGTGAGACTTCAATATACCGCTCACATCATTGGATAGAACTTCTGGGCAGTCACTCAATAAAGAAAAAGAAAGCTTGAAAATATTAATAATGAATAAACCTAATAGACATATATAGAGCTTTGCATCCTGAAACAGCAAGATATAAATTCTTCTCAGTGCTCATAGATCCTTCCCCAGGATAAACCACATGTTGTATCACAAAACAGAACTCAATAAATATAATTTGATCAAAATTATATAAAGGACTTTCTCTGATAATAATAGAATAAAGCTGGAAATTAACAGAACAGGCAGAGAAAGGGAAAATTCACAAATATATGGAGATTAGACAGATAATCAGTGGGTCAAAAAAGAAATTGCAAGACAAATTAATATATATCATGACAAATGAAAATGAGAACACAACATGTAACAACCTATTGTAGTCAGCAAAAACATTGTTGAGCAGGAAAAAAATAGCCCTTAATACTTACATTAATAAAGAAGAAATAACTAAAATCAATGGCCTAACTGTACAACTGGAGGATCTAGAAAAAGAAAAGCAAATTATTCCACAAGCAAGCAGAAGGAATGAAATAACAAAGATCAGAGCAGAAATGAAATTGAGAATAAGACACAATGGAGAGAATTAACAAAATCAAAGGTTGTTTCTTTGAGAAGATTAGGAAATGAAAATCCCTTAGCTAGACTTAAAAAAAAAGTTGCAAATACAATCAGACATGAAAATGGGGACATTACTACTGACCCCACAGAAATAAATGAGATAAGAGAATACTGTGAAAAACTATGCCAAAAAACTAGACAATATTGATGAAATGGAAAAATTCCTAGGAACATAGGAACAACCTACATTGAAACTAGAAGAAATAGAAGACTTCCACAAACCAATCAAAAGTGGAGGGATTGAAATAGTCATCAAACACATCCTCAAAATGAAAAGCCCAGGACCATATGTCTTCACAGGTGAATTCTACCAAAACATTGAAAAAAGACTGAATACTAGTCTTGCTCAAGCTATTCCGAAAAAATGAACAGAAAGGAATGTTACCAAACACAGTCTATGAAGCCAATATCACCCTAATACCAAAGACAAATAAAGATACTACAAAAAGAATATCACTGCCAACATTTCCCTAATGAACACAGATGCCGAAATCCTCAACAAAAGACTCACTAATCAAAGCCAACAATGAATTAAAAGAATTATTCAGCATGACCAAGTGGGTTTTATCCTAGGCATGCATTGTTAGGAAAATCCATCAGCCTAATATACCACATTAATAAATAGAAGAAGAAAAATCACATGATCATCATAATTGCTGCAGAAAAAGCATTTGACAAAAATACAGCATTCTGTATTGATAAAAATACTCCAAATGATAGTAATAGAAGGAATTTACTCAACATGATAAATATCATATATATAAAACCCACAGCTAATATTGTATTCAATGGTGAAAGACTGAAAGCTTTCTCGTTGAGACTGAAAACAAGACAATGATGCCCACTATCATCACTGATGTTCAATATTGTGCTAGAAGTTCTAGCTTGAGCAATCAGGCAAGAAAAAGAAATATAAGGTGTCCAAATAGGAAAGAAAGAAGTAAAACTTTAACTATTTGCAAACGATATAATTCTATACCTAGAAAGTCTGGGAAAAAAAACCTACAACAAAATTAATAGAACTAATAAACAAGTTCAGCAGAGTGGCAGGATACAAGATTGATATGCAAAAATCAGTAGTATTTCTATATATTAATAATGAGCATTCTGATGAGGAAGACAGGAAAACATTCCATTTACAACAGTGACTAAAAATTTAACCAAGGATGTAAAGCACTTGTATTCAGAAAACTAAAATGCATTGATAAAAGAAGTCAAATAATACTTAAATAAATGGAAGAACATACTGTGTTCATAGGTTAGATGACTAAATATCATTAAGATGTCATTTGCACTCAAACTGATATACAGATTCAATGCAATCCCAATAAAAATTCAACAGCCTTTTAAAAAAATTTATCATATAAAGATTTAATATCCAGAATGCAATCTTACAACTTAACCAAAAAGGCAAACAACTCAATTTAAAAATGGGCAAAGGATTTGATTAGGCATATCTCCACAAAAGATGGACAAATGGCCAATCAGCACAAGAAAATCCTCAAACTCATCAATCATTAGAGAAATAAAATTTAAATCCACATTGACATAGAACTTTGTGCCAACTAGGATGGTTATTATTAAAATAAAAGATGAAAAGAGAAAAGATTGTGGGAAGATGGCAAAGTAACAATCTCCAAGAATCAGTCTGTCCACCAGAACAACTATTTTACTGGCAGAACTCTCTGAATCAATTATTTTGAAACTCTCCAGTCAAGTGGAATACTGTGCAGCATCCAGGAAAAAAGCATAGGAAGAGGTTGGTAAATTGCCGTAAATACCTGTGAATTTCACTCTGAAATTTAAACTGTGAAAAAGGAACAAAGTTCTGATACATGCAACAACATGGAGGAACCATGAAAAGATCATATTGAGAGAAATAAGTCACAGAGAAAAAGACAAATATTTTAGTATCTCACTCATATGAAACAATTAGAATTAAGCAAATTCAAAGAGACTAGAGTCTAGGCAGGTTACCAGGGGTGGGGTGGGAGTAGGGAATGAGGAGTTAATTCTAAATGGTGCTGGATATCTGTTTGGGTGATGGAAAAGTTTTGGTAATGTATAATGGTGCTTGGAAGCCAACATTGCAAATGTAATTAACATCACCGAATTATATATCTGAAGAAGGTTAAACAGGGAAACTTTAGGTGGTATGTATGTTACTAGAAATTTTTTTAAAAAAATCATAGGATTGTATAACACAACAATGAAGCCTAATGTAAACTATGGACTGTAGTTTGTAGTACAATTATAATAATATGCTTTTATCAATTGTAATAAAGGTACCACAGTAACGCCAAGTGAAAAAATGAGGGTGGGTATATGGGAAATCTGTATTTTCTGCATGATCTTTCTCTGAATCTATCAAATTTTAAAAAGAAAGAAAAGAAAAAAAATGAAAAGAAAAGAGAGGAACATAGAAGAAATTAAAAGATACAAGTATTGGGGATGTTTTGATGAAATTGGAAACCCAGAAATTTTTTTTGACCACTGTAGCTTTGTAATGTTTTATTTTTTTAATAACACAATTTTTAAAAGATACTTAGATTACATAAATGTTACACACAAAAAAATAGGGATTTTCATAGGTCCCACTTACCACACCAAACACACTCTCTCACATAAACATCCTTCATTAGTGTGGAACATTCATTGCAATTGATAACAGCATCCTGGGGCTTTGCCATCTGCCACAGATTATGAGACAGTATCATCGAACCTACACCAGAGCCACAGCGTACACTTGGCACACACTTTCCATACTCCCCCATCATCAACACCGCACATCCTCGGCACAGATGCAAGAATATTACATTATTACTGTTAACCACACTCCATAGATCACTCCAGCTGCACCTTCCCCATGCCTCTCCACATTCCCACCACCCCACAATACCAATGCATATCTGCTCTAGTTCACAAAGGACACTCTTGCATCTTTTATCCTCCTCTGAGTCTACTGTGCTATTCAGTCCCCAGACTACTCCCCAGCCCTCTGTCAATCGGCATCCACATCCCCAGTCCACCATCCTCAGCCACATCCCCATTTGCAGTCCAGCTGCCACCCTGTACAATGTGCCACCATCAACCCCGCACACCTCCACACCCCCACAGCAAAGCCAATCAAAACCTCTACATACACTAAACATCAGCAGTCCTTCTCAGTCTTCCTCCCACCTCTCCCAAGTATCCACCACCCACCACCAGATCCTGAAGATATCCTCCCACACCCCTTTCCAGAAGCCCCATGGTCTTCATTTCTACAACTAGGTTTTTTACTCATTTTGAGTCGATTCCTAGACAGGGTGTGAGACAGGAATCCTCCCTTCCTCCCCTGCCATGGACATACAACTCTCTCAGCAACATCCGCGAAACGAACTGCCCTGCCCAAGCTGGGTGGGCCCGACAAACCAGTTAAAAACCACCCGACCACAGATATGAAGGTCAGCCCCCCAAACAACAACTTGGTTCCACCGGTCCATGTGTCCATCTCCATGCCAGTACCATGCTGTCCCCACCACTGCAACCAGGCAATACAACCTAAAGACCAGAAATGAGAGTTCTCCAACTTCGCCCCCCACTCAAGAAGTCCCTGGCCAACCAGAACCCCTCACCCTCCCCCAAAAATTTGACAGTCATGTCTTCCACCCATTTAAAAAACGCTGGTGGAAGTCCCATCGGGACTGTGCCAAATTTGCACACCAATATGAGCAGAACTGACATCTTAATGATATTTAGTCTTTCAATCCATGAGCATGGAATGTTCTTCCAATTATTTAAGTCTTTTTAAATTTTCTTTTAACAATGAGTTGTAGTTTTCTGAATACATGCGCTTTACATTGTTGGTTAAGTTTATTCCTGAATATTTGGGTTTTGCTGCCATATTTTATTTTCACCACTCTTTTGACCATTTTAATTACTTTTATTGATATAATCTTCCTTTCTAGACTCTCTTCCAGGACTCTCTCTCCTGTCTTTTCTTTTCAGCCTTTAGCACACCCTTTAGCATTTCCTGCAAAGCAGTTCTCTTGGTTACAAACTCTCTTACTTTCTGTTCATCTGTGAATATTCTAAATTCACCCTCATTTTTGAAAGACAACATTGCCAGATGTAAGATTCTTCACTGGAAGTTTTTCTCTTGCAGTATCTTAAATATATCATACCATTGTCTTTTTGCCTCCATGGTTTCTGGTGAGAAATCAGCACTAATCTTATTGGTATCTCTTATACATTATGCATTGCTTTTCTATTGCTGCTCTCAGAATTCTATCTTTGTCTTTGGGATTTGACATTCTGATTAGTATGTGTCTCAGAGTTGGTCTATTTGGATTTTTTCAGATAGGAGTATGTCATGCTTATTGGACATGGATATTTATGTCCTTCAATAGGGTTGGGAAATTTTCTACCATTATTTATTCAAATATTGCTTCTGTCCCTTTTTCCTTCTCTTTTCCTTCTGGGACACCCAAGATACATATGTTTGCAGATCTCTTGCTGTCCCTTAGTTCCCTGAGAACTTGTTCAAGTTTTTCCAATCTTTTCTTCATGTGTTCTTTTGTATGTTCACTTTCAGAGGCCATTTCTTCAAGCTCACCAATTCTTTCTTCTGCCTCCTCAAATCTGCTACTATATGATTCCAGTGTATTTTTTAATTTCATTCATTATACCTTTCATTCCCATAAGATCTGCTATTTCTCTATGTATGCTATCAAAATCTTTGTGTTCATCCAATGTCTTCTCACTATCCTTAATTTCTTTAGCCATCTGATTGAATTTATTAAGATTTGTTTGAACATCTATGATTAGTTGTCTCAACTCCTTTATGTCATCTGGAGACTGACCTTGTTCCTTTAACTGAGCCATACTTTCCTGTTTCTTGGCATGGATTGTAATTTTTTGTTGGTGTCTTGGCATCTGGTTTACTAGAGATTTTATTCTGGATACAGTTTTTCTCTATACTTTAGGGTTTCCTGCCTTTTCTCCCTTGCTGGTTGTGCAGTAGGAGCCATGGAAGTAATTGGTGCTATACATTGTGGAGGCTCAAGCTACGCTCATTGCCCCAAGGACCAATGAAGCTTCTCCCAACTTTCTCCTTTGCCAGGGGTAGGGACAGAGTCACAGCTGTGTAAATAATCCAACTCATGCAGGTCTAGACTGTAGTTGCCTAGAGAGACTAATGGAGCATCATGCCCATTCTCCCCTGCCTGGGGCAGGGATGGAACTGCAGGAATGGGCAGAAATCTATGCAGTGCAGGTCCAAGATGACCACAGTTGCCCTGGTAGACTTCCGATTATTCAGTCTGTGCCAGCTAAATGTACCTGCAGTTACCTGGATAGGCTGGTGCAGGGCCTGTCAGCTTCCTCCCTGCTTGAGGTGGGGATGAAACCTAGGCTAGGTCTGCAGGCAAACTGAGTGAAAGAAACCACCCTCAACTGTCACTGTGATTTTCAGTCAGTCCGGCTTCCCCTCATGCTGGGGGTGGGGTCACAATGGTGGCTACCAGCCTCCTTCTTACTTGGATAGGCTCAAACTTTAGCTGTTCTTAGGGTTATACTTTAGCCAGCCAAATTTACTAAGTAGTATCTGAAATCAGTGGCCAACCATCTCTTCCTACCCTGTTTTGGGGAAATGGAACTTCCAATACCTTCCACAGAATAACTCCTGGAGTGGCTTGAGCTGCCAAAGTAGGATGATCACCGGCCTCCGCGGCGTGGCCTGTAATTTCCCTGAGAGTTTGGCACAGCTTCCCCCAGCTTCCTCCCTGCCCAAGGTGGGCCTGGGGCTTAGGCTAAAGCAGCATTCTGATCTAGATGGAAAAAAGCCAGTCCCTACCAGCACTGTTATTTTCAGTCAACCCCACTTCCCCTCGTGTCAGGCATGGAGTAAAGATGGCAGCCACTGGGTTCTTTCTGACTTGGACAGGTTCAAACTTTAGCTCTTCTTAGGATTATTCTATAGCCCACTAAAGTTACTAATCAGTAGCTGAACTTGGAGCCCAACCATCTCTTTGTCCCCTGACTTGGGAAGTGGAGCTTTCAATTCCAGCCACGGAACAGCTCTCAAGATGGCTTGTGCCTTCTGTGGAGGATGGGCACTGGCCTCCATGGCTTGGAGTGCTCTACTTATGAATCTTCTCTGCATGTGGACAGTTTCCTCCTTCCATTCTTTCAAGTATGTTGCAGGATGCACATCTGGTCTCCTAACAAGTGCAGTAGATAGCTCTGGGTGGTCACCAACTGACCCATAGCAGGTGCTGATTCTAGGAGCTCTTTCTTCTGCTGCCATCTTGCTGGTTGTTCCCCGCTTTTTAAATGGGTTGTTTGTCTTTTTATTTTCAAAGTTTAGGATTTCTTTATATATGCTGCATATTAGGCTCCTATCAGATATCTGGTTGCCAAATATTTTCTCCCATTGGGCAGGTTATTTTTTATTTTTTTTTATTTTTTTTAAATTTTTTTATTTTTTTTATTTTTTTATATTTTTTTAAACTTTATTTTGTACATTTAATAATTGAAAACATAAACAATTAAAAACTAAAAAGTAAACACAGATGAATAAACATATACATTTCTCAATTAAATATAATGGATATATGTAATTTTTTTTTGAATCAAACAATATATTACACAATATATTTGGTTCATAGTAATTTTTTTGATAACATCGTTTGAGGTGCAAAAGTTTTTAATTTTGAGGAGATTCCATTTATCTATTTTTTCTTTCACATCTCATACTTTGGGTGTGAAATTCTTGAAAACATTTCCTATTACAAGGTCCTGTAGATGCTTCCCCAAATGATCTTCTATGGTCTTTATGATCTTGGCTCTTATATTTAGATCTTTGATCCATTTTGAGTTGATTTTTGTATAAGATGTAAGATGGTGTCTTCTCTCATTCTTTTGAATATGGATATCCAGTTCCCCAAGCACCATTTGTTGAAGAGGCCATTCTCTCCCAGTTGAGTGGACTTGGTTGCCTTGTCAAATATCAGATGACTGTATATGCTAGTATCTTTATCAGAGTTCTCAATTTGGTTCCATTGGTCGGTATGTCTATCCTTGTGCCAGTGCCATGCAGTTTTGACCACTGTAGTTTTGTAGTATGTTTTTTTATTTTATTTTATTTTATTTATTTATTTTTTATTGTGGGTAAAAATGAAATTTTTCACAATACATACCAATATTTGTAAAATGATATATAAATATATATGCATATATGTGCATTTGCTTACATAAATGTTATTTTATATATATATATAATTTTTTTAAAGGTACTTAGATTACCTAGATATTACACTGAAATTACAGGGATTCCCATGTTCCCCACTTCCCACACCTCTCACAACATCCCACACAAACATCCTTCATCAGTGTGGCACATCATCCGCAATGGATATACACATCCTGGGGCCTTGCCACCAAGCATAGACCACAGCTCACATCGTTGACCACACTCTCTCCCACACAGTTCTGCATGGTACATGCTGATGTAAAATGGCCTACATCTGTCTCCAAAATGCCACTCAGGACAACCCGAAAGTCCAGAAAAAGTCCCTGTATTTCAACTGCCCTTCCTTCCCTGCCCCGAGAGCGTCCAGTGGCCACCAGCTCCACCTCACTGTTATACTTTCTTCCATTGCTTGAATCACAATATGTCTACAACAGAATACCATAAAGTCCACTCTAGTCCATAGTTCTTCCCCCAATCCTGAGGGAACTGGGAAGGTGACATCCACTCCACCTCAAAGTGAGGGAGGGCTTATATCCCATGGATATGGTGGATGGGATTATCCTACCTGCAGCTGCAGGCTCTCTCCATTCCCTGGGATGGCCGTTGCCCATCGTCGTCTCCTTGCCAGGTGACTTGGATGAGTCCATTGAGCTGTAGGGTAGGAGTTGCAGCTCTGCCAAGATTCCAGTCACAGCTGGCACATAGGTAGGCCAGAGGCTCCAGTCTCTGGAAGTACACCTACAAACTCCAGCATCACATATAGGTTTGAATACAAGGGACTGTTGGACAATGTGCAGGGAGGACTTATTTGAGTCCAACTCTGTCACTCTCAGGAGCACAGATCCAAAGTAGAGCCCACTAATAAGGCATCAATCTCTGGGGCTATCTCCCCTTATAAAGGAAGTGGGTGTCTCCAGAACCATCAGGAGCCCCTCTGTGTGGGGTGATACCCACTTTGGTGTTCTATGAAAGCCTACTGAGTTGTGCATCAACATTACCTTTTTGAAGCCTCTTAGCCACATGAATTAATTTCTCTTTACTTTTTTCCCCCTTATATTCAAGGTCTTTTTCCAATCGTGTTGCCAGTTGGCACTTGGTATTAATCCCTCGTTGCCAGGGAGGCTCATCCTCGGGAGTCATGTCCCATGCTGGGGGGAAGGTAATACATTCATATGCTGAGTTTGGCTTAGAGAGAGGCCACATTTCAGGAACAAGGAGGGTCTCAGGTGGTAACCCTTAGGCACCCCATAACAGTAGGCTAAGTTTCAATTATAAGAGCAAAGACTCATAAGGCTAGTCATCAATAGCAAGAACCCATTAGTGGGCCATCCTCTTTTGCCAGACACTGCCCTTGCACTCATGGGACTGTTGCTGCTCCCTTGGAGAATGTGGCAGAGTTCTAAGGCTGGGAATTCAGATTCCCTCATTTATTGCGTGATTGTCTACGCACCGTGACCATGCCCCATCCCTTGATCATTTGAACAATTTTATATATATTTCATGTATATTCAAATGAACTTATTCCCATGAGTCCCCCATCCCAGACATCCCCCACCAATGATCCTCTGCAGCCCCCATTGTAACCCTTCTGTGATCTAAACTTTCCTTGAACGTGAAGCCCATATAATAACCAAATACAATTAATAAGATAGTAAAATATAGCAACTAAACATTGTCAATGGTTTACAGTACAGTTTACATTTTAGACGGTACAGTTTAATAAGTTTTGATGATATTTACCATGTCCTGTGTCCATTACTGTAAGGTAATGAAAAACCTTTCCCAAGACCACTAAATACCCCATTTGATCTTTACTGTTCCTTCCTCCCCACCCCTCTGGGGCATATGACACTCCCTTTTCTAGACTCATGGAATGACAAGATTCATAGTTACATGCCCTGGGTATTCCAACCTGCCCTTCCTAATATACCCACCTGTCAACCCTGCACCACCAAACCCAATAATATCACTACCCATCTGTCCTATCATTCAATATGCAACTATACTCTATCCCTTTACCATATATTATGTCCATATGGGTGATGGCTCAAAGCCTACTCTTCTCTTTCTCTCCCTTGTTAACCGATCTTTCAGACAATGGTTCTCAGAGACTGCTCACTTTTCTCAAATCAATGAGGTCATACACTGTTCATCCTTCAATACCTGGCTTGCTTCACTCAACATAAGGTCTTTAAGGTTCATCCACGTTATTCCATGTGTTAGCACCTTATTCCTTCTTACAGCTGAGTAATATTCCATTGTATTTATGTACACATTTTGCTTATCCATTCATCTGTTGATAGGCACCAGGGCTGATTCCAACTTTTGGCAATGGTGAACCATGCAGCTATGAACATTGGTGTGCATATATCTGTTCGTGTCTTTACTTTCAGTTCTTCTGGGTATATACCCAGCAGTGGAATTGCTGGATCCTATGGAAGATCTATTGTTAGTTTTCTGAGGAACCGCCAAAATGTCCACAGTGGCTGGATCATTCCACAATTCCACCAGCAGTGGATGAGGGTTCCTATTCTTCCACATCCTCTCCAACAATTAAAGTCTGCTGTTTTTTTAATAGCTGCCATTCTGATGGTTGTAAGAAGGTATCTCATTGTGGTTTTGATTTGCATTTCCCTGGTAGCAAGCGATGTTGAGCATTTTTTCGTGTGCTTTTTAACCATTACTATTTCTTCCTTGGAGAAGTGTCTTTTCAGGTCACTTGCCCATTTTTTAAATTGGTTGTTTGTCTTTTTATTTTTGAAGGTGTAGAATTTCTTTATATATGCAGGATATTAGGCTCTTATCAGATATATGGTTGCCAAATATTTTCTCTCCCTGGGTAGGCTGCCTTTTCATTTTCTTAATAACGTCCTTTGAGGTGCAGAAGTTTTTAATTTTGATGAGATGCCATTTATTTTTTCTCTTGCTGCTCGTGCTTTGGCCGTGAAGTTCATGAAAACATTTCAAGGTCCTATTACAAGGTCCTGTAGATGCTTCCTTACATAATCTTCCACGGTCTTTATGGTTTTGGCTCTTATATTTAGATCTTTGATCTATCTTGAGTTGATTTTTGTATAAGGTGTGAGATGGTATTCTCCTCTCATTCTTTTGGATATGGATATCCAGCGCTCCAAGCACCACTTATTAAAGAGGCCATTCTCTCACAACTGAGTGGGCTTGGTAGCCTTGTCGAATATCAGATGACAGTATATGCGAGGATCTATATCAGAACTCTCAATACAATTCCATTGGTCAGTAGGTCTATCCTTGTGCCAATACCATGCAGTTTTGATCACTGTAGCTTTGTAGTATGTTTTAAAGTCTGGTAATGTGATACTTCCAATTTCATTTTTCTTTTTCAATATTTCTTTGGCAATTCAGGGCCTCTTACCTCCCCAAATATATTTTGTGGTTAGTTTTTCCAGTTCCTTAAAAAATAGTGTTGATTTTTATTGCAATTGCATTAAATCTGTAGATTAATTTGGGAAGAATAGACATCTTGATAATGTTTAGTCTTCCTATCCATGAACAGGGAATATTTTTCCATTTATTTAAGTCTTCTTTGATTTCCTTTAACAGAGTTGTGTAGTTTTCTGTATATAAGTCCTATACATCTTTAATTAAATTTATTCTTAGGTATTTGATTCTTTTAGTTACTATTGTAAATGGCATTTTTTTTCTTGATATCCTCCTCTGATTGCTCGTTATTGGTGTACAGAAATGCTACTGATTTTTGAGCATTGATCTTATAGCTGCAACATTACTGAGCTCCTTTATAAATTCTAGAAGCTTTGTTGTAGTTTTCTCTGGGCTTTCTATATATAGGATCATGTCGTCTGCAAAAAATGAAAGTTTTACTACTTCTTTTCTAATCTGGATGCCTTTTATATCCTTTTCTTGCCTCAGTGCTCTAGCAGGTACTTCTAAGACAATGCTAAATAAAAGTGGTGATAGTGGGCATCCTTGTCTTGTTCCCGATCTCAGAGGGAAGGCTTTTAGGATTTCACCATTGAAGATGATGTTATCTTGGGATTTTTCATATATACCCTTTATCATATTCAGAAAGTTTCCTTCTATTCCTATCTTTTACAGTGCTTTTATCAAGAAAGAGTGCTGTATTTTGTCCAATGCTTTTTCTGCATCTTTAGAGATGATCATGTGATTTTTTTCTTTTAGTTTGTTTATGTGGTGTATTACATTGATTGATTTTCTTATATTGAGCCACCCTTGCATGCCTGGGATGAAACCCACTTGTTCATGTTGTATAATCCTTTTGATATGTTGTTGAATGCGATTAATAAGTATTTTTTTTGAGGATTTTAGCATCTAGATTCATTAGAGAAATTTGTCTGTAATTTTCCTTTCTAGTGGAATCTATGTTTGCTTTTGGTATTAGGGTAATGTTGGCATGGCAGAATGAGTTAGGCAATATTACTTCTATTTCTATTTTTTGGAAGAGCTTAAGTAGAACTGGTGTTAGGTTTTTCCCTAATGTTTGATAGAATTCATCTGTGAAGCCATCTGGCCTGGGCTTTTCTTATTTGGGAGGTTTTTGTTGACTGAGTCAATCTCTTTACCTGTATTTGGACTGTTGAGTTCATCAATTTTTTCTTTCATCAATATAGGCTGTTTGAACATTTCTGGAAACTTGTCCATGTCCTCTAAATTATCATTCTTTTTGGCATATAATTTTTCAAATTATCCTCTTATGATACTCTTTATTTCTGTGGGGTCAGTAGTGATATCCCCTTGCTCATTCCCTATTTTGTGTATTTGCATCTGTTCTCTCTTTTTCTTTGTTAGTCTGGCTAAGGGTTTGTCAATTTTATTGATATTCTCGAAGAACCAGCTTTTGGTTTTGTTTATTTTTTCTAGTGCTTTCTTATTTTCTATTTCTTTAAGTTCTTCTCTAATCTTTGTTATTTCCTTCTTACTACTTTTTTAGGTTTAGTTTGAGGTTGTTTTTCCAATTCCTCCGAGTGTGCATTTATGTCTTCAATTTTATCTTTCTTCTTTTTAATATATGTATTTATGGCTATGAACTTCCCTCTCAGTACTGCTTTCGCTGCATCCCATTGGTTTTGATATGTTGTGTTGTCATTTTCATTAGTTTCATGTTAGTTACTGATTTCTTTTGAGAATTCTTCCTTGACCCACTGTTTGTCTAAGAGTGTGTTGTTTAACTTCCATATCCTTGTGTCTAATCTGTTTCTCTGGCCCTTAGTGATTTCCAATTTCATTCCATTGTGATCAGAGAAATTACTTTGTATAATCTCAATCTTGCTGAATTCATTGATAGTTGTTCTGTGGCCTAGCATGTGGCCTATCTTGGAGTATGATCCATGTGCACTCCAGAAGAATGTAAATCCTGCTGTATTTGGGTGTAGTGTTGTGTATATGTCTATTATGTCCAGGTCCTCTAATATATTGTTGAGAGTCTGTTTCTTTGTTGATTCTCTGTCTAGATGTTCTGTCTAATGATGATAATGTTGGATAATGCTGTATTAAAGCCTCTCGCTATAATTGTAGAGTCATTTATTTCTCTGCTTAACTTTTCCTGAGTTTGCCTCACGTATTTTGAGGCACCCCGATTAGGTGCATAAATGTTTATGATTGTTCCCTTTTCTTGAGAGATTACCTCTTTTACTAATAATTATTGTCCATCTTTGTCTCTTACAATAGTTTTGCATTTAAAGTCTATTTTGTCTGATATTAGAATAGCTACTCCTGCCCTTTTTTGGCTATTGTTAGCTTGTAAAAGTGTTTTCCAACCATTTACTTTCAGCCTCCTTGAATCCCTGGGTCGAAGGTGGGTTTCTTTTAGACAGTATATAGATGGATCATATTTCTTTATCCATTCTGCCACTCTGTGTGTCTTGAGTGGTGAATTTAATCCATTAACATTCAGTGTTATTACTTGCAATGAATTTCTTACTTCAGCCATATTTTCTTTGGATTAATGTATGTCATATGTTGTTTTGTTTCTGTTTTTGACTTTTCAGTTGTTTTTAAACTCTCCTCCAACTCTCTCTCCCTTGATTTTTCCTTTCAACTTGTAGAACTTCCTTTAGTATTTCTTGAAGTGCCTATTTATTGACATACTCTCTTAATTTCTGTTTATCTCTGAATATTTTTAACTCTCCATCATTTTTGAATGCCAGTTTTGCTGGATATAGAATTCTTGGCTGCAAGATTTTTTCTTTTAGTACTTTGATTATGTCATACCATTGTCTTCTTGCCTCCATGGTTTCAGATGAGAAACCAGCACTTAATCTTTTTGTGCTTCCCTTGTATGTGATGGTTCTCTTTTCTCTTGCTGCCTTGAGAATTTTCTCTTTGTCTTGAGCATTGGACATTTTGACTAGTATATGTCTTGTAGTTGGCCTGTTGGGATTTATACTATTTGGGGTGCGCTTTGCTTCCTGGATCTGCACATCCATCTCTGTCAATAGGGTTGGGAAGTTTTCAGCCATTATTTCCTTCAACACTTCTTTTGTTCCCTTTCCCTTCTCTTCTCCTTCTGGGATGCCCATAATGTGTATGTTTGTGCGTTTTGTGTTGTCAGTTAAGTCCCTGAGTCCCTGCTAGATTTTTTCTATTTTTTTGTCTATCTGTTCTACTATCTGTTTGATTTCAACTGTATTGTCTTCCACATCACTAATTCTTTCTTCTGCCTGTTCAAATCTGCTGCTATGTGAATCCAGCATCTTTATGATTTCTTGGATTGTGCCATTGATCCCCATCATATCCATTATCTTTTTGCTTATGTTTACAATTTCTTCAGTATATTCTACCAGTGTCTTCTTTATATCCTTATTCTCTTTCTTCACTTCATTAAGTTGGTTCATGATATTTGTTTGGGAATCTTCTATTAGTTGTTCAATGTTCTGCATATATTCTTGGTTTTTAGTTTGTTCATTGGAGTGGTCCACGTCTTCCTGTTTCTCAGTGTGGTTTGTAATTTTTTGCTGCCCTCTAGTTATCATTTTATTTTGCTGGGTTTATTCAATTGATTAGCTTCTCTCTCTCTTCTAGAGTTTTATTTAGCTGGTGGTTCTGTGTGTGTGTTAAGTTTTCTCTTTGACACTTTTTCTTCTTATTTTGTTTCCTTGCTTCTTTCTATGTTACCTTGAAGGCAAAAAATTAGTGCCAGAGGAGTTGAAAGATGTGAGAAAGGAAGGATAATAGTAATATTGATAAAAGTTAGAAAAGGGGCCAAATAGGACTTAGTGAAATGAATATTTAACTTTTGTAGGCAGTGTTGAGTAATAGGAAAGAAAGTAGAGTACTTACAATGGACTGGGAAACTAAATAGAGGAATATATATATATAATGATTTAGAAGGCTAGAATGATGAGGTGAGAGAGAAAGAGTAAAGAAAGGGCTAAAAGGAAAAAGCTAATATTAATTTAAAAAAAGAAGAAAACAAAATAGATAGAATAGAAATTGACACCCTTACGTTGTGAGCTAATGAAAAAGCATGGTGTCTAAGTACCACAACAGAAAGCAGAAGGCAGAAAGATGAAGGAAAGATAATTGATAGCTTGGGATACAATATCAATATAGACAGAGAATGGGAAATCACTGAAGAAGAAGCACAGCAAAGAAGAGGTAAGCTAGCAGCACCTAATTTAAAAAAATGAAGGAAAACAGAAAGTGAGGAGGAAAGAGGAAAGAAAAGCAAGAGATAACAAATAAACAGAGAAAAACCAAATAACCACACCAGGAAGCAGTCAAACAAAGCTAAGGGGAAAGTGTTCCTTCTAGGGCCCTTGCGGATCCTCTCAGCCTGCTTGCGTTTATCAATTTCCCTTCACGGTTCTATCTACAGGTTTTGAGGCAGATTTTCGGTATTAAACTAAATTAAGAACAGGAATTCATTTTTTAAAGTGACTGTCTTCTTTTTTTTTTTTTTTTTTTTTGACGATATAAGGGACCCAAAAGAAGTCCTCTGCTAGATCACCCTCTTCACCGAGGGGACCCTAAATAGGCTCGTTGAAACTAATCAAGCCCTTCCCACTTCTTGGCCTTGCCAGGGGAGCTGAAGCTCTGATGCTTGTCAGTGCAGAGTGATAAAATTGACTGACTCCGCCCCCTCGGGGCCAAGCCTCATTGTCATTGGGCTGCTGGATAAATCAGGTTTCCTCAGCAGATTCACCTCTCCCCTCAGCCTGGCGCTGTTTCAAGCCAGCTTATCTGTTCCCCAAAGCTATGAGGGGGTCCAGGCAGCCAAATTCACAGAAGCCAAACCGCTCTCCACCCTCTGTCAGAGCCCTCCCTCCCCCAGAGTATGCTCCTGCACACTGGAGCGGGAGCCGTGTGTGCAAGGTTCATGGCTCAAACCAGCCATTTTCCCTGCTGGTGGGGCTCAGCCGTCTGTGTTAACCACCACAGACAGGCTCAAAACTCACGAATCTCCACCGATCACTCCACGCCGTCGATCTGCCCGCTGCTAGATGACCCAAGCTTCTCGCTCCGTGCACCCATAGCACAGACCCTCGGAAGACCCCGTCCACAACCAGCCGTCCCCAGAGAGCCAGTCAGTGAGTACCCTCCTAAACCAACACCATCTTGCCTCCCTTGTAGTATTTTTAAAGTCAGGTAGTGTGATACCTCCATTTTCATTTTTTTTTTTCAAGATGTCTTTGACTATTCCGGGCCTCTTACCCTTCCAAATAATTTTTTTAGTTAGTATTTCCAATTCATTAAAAAATGCTGTGTTGATTTTTATTGCAATTGCATTAAATCTGTAGATTAGTTTAGGTAGGATAGACATCTTAATGATGTTTACTCTTCCTATCTCTGAACAGGGAATATTCTTCCATTTATTTAAGTCTTCTTTGATTTCCTTTAATAGTGTTGTGTAATTTGCTGTATATAAGTCCTATACATCTTTAGTTAAATTTATTCCTATTTATTTGATTCTTTTAGTTACTATTGTAAATGAGATTTTTTTTCTTGATTTACTCCTCATATTGCTCTTTACTGGTGTACAGAAATGCTACTTATTTTTAAGCATTGATTTTTTTGCCGTGAGTTTGCTGAATTCATTTATAAGTTCTAGAAGCTTTTTTGTAAATTTCTCAGAGCTTTCTATGGATAGGATCATGTCATCTGCAAATAGTGAAATTTTTATTTTTTCCTTTCCAATTTGGATGCCTTTTATATCTTTTTCTTGCCTCAGTGCTTAAGCAAGTACTTCTAAGACAATGTTAAATAAGAGTGGTGATAGTGGGCATCCTGGTCTTGTTCCCAATCTTAGAGGGAAGGATTTTAGGATTTCACCCTTGAAGATGATGTTAGCTGTGGGTTTTTCATATATACCCTTTTTCCTGTTCAGAAAATTTCCTTCTATTCCTAGCTTTTGTAGTGTTTTTGTTAGGAAAGGGTGCTGTATTTTGTTGAATACTTTTTCTGCATCTATTAGGATGATCATGTGGTTTTTTCTTTTCATCTGTTTATGTGGTGTATTACATTGATAAATGTTCTTTTGTTGAACCATCCTTGCATGCCTGGGATGAACCCCATTTGGCCATGGTGTATAATTCATTTGTTGTGTTCTTGAAAGCAATTTGCAAGTATTTTGTTTAGGATTTCAGCATCTAGGTTCATTAGAGAGATTTGTCTATAAATTTCCTTTCTTGTGGCATCTTTGGCTTTGGTCTTAGGGTAATGTTGGCATCATAGTATGATTTAGGCAATGTTCCTTATATTTCTATTTTTTTGGAAGAGTTTAAGCAGGTTTAGTGTTAGTTCTTTCCAGAATGTTTGCTAGAATTGACCTGTGAATCCGTCTGTTCCTGGACTCCTCTTCATTGGGAGGTTTTTGATGACTGCATCTATCTCTTTACTTGTAATTTTTCTGTTGAGTTCATCAATTTCTTCTTTTGTCAATGTAGACTGCTTGTGAGTTTCTAGGAATTCATCCATTTCCTCAAAATTATCATTCTTCTTAGCATATAATTTCTCAAATATCCTCTTATGATATTCTTTCTTTCTATGGGGTCAGTGGTGATATCCCCTTCCTCATTTCTTTCTTTGTGTATTTGCATTTTCTCTTTTTTTTTTCAATGGTAATCTGACTAAGGCTATGTCAATTTTATTTATGTTCTTGAAGAACCAGCTTTTGGTTTTGTTTATTTTTTCTAGTGCTTTCTTATTTTCTATTTCATTTAGTTCTGATCTAATCTTTGTTATTTCCTTCTTTCTACTTCCTTTGGGGTTAGCTTTTTTTGTTGTTTTTCCAGTTCCTCCCCATGTGCAGATTAGATCTTTAATTTTAGCTTTTTCTTCTTTTTTGATATATGCATTTATGTTTAAGAAATACCTCTCAGTAAAGCTTTTGCTGCACTCCATAGGTTTGAAATGTTTTGTTGTCATTTTCAATTGTTTCAAGGTAGTTCCTGATTTCTTTTGAGATTTCCTCCTTGACCCACTGTTTTTCTAAGAGTTTGTTGTTTAACTTCCATATCTTTGAGCCTAATATGTTTCTCTGGCTCTTACTAATTTCCAATTTCATTCTATTGTGGTCAGAGAAATTATTTTGCATTATGTCAATCTTTGTGAATTCGCTGCGATTTTTTCTGTGGCCTAGCATGTGATCTATCTTGAAGTATGGTCCATGGGCACTCAAGGAGAAAGCCTAACCTACTGTATTTGAGTGTAGTGTTCTGTATATGCCAATTAGATACAGATACTCTAATGTATTAATCAAAAGCTTTCTTTCTTTATTGATTCTTTGTTGTGATGTTCTGTTTCATGGTGATGATGATGCATTAAAGTCCCCCACTATAATTGTAGAAGCATCTATTTTTCCACTTAGTTTTTCTGTTGTTTACCTCATATATTTTGCGGTACCCCTGTTAGATGCATAAATGTTTATGATTGTTCTTTCTTCTTAAAAGATTACCCCTTTCACTGATATATAGTGTCCATCTTTGTCTCTCACAATAGTTTTGCATTTAAAGTCTATTTTGTCCAATATTATTATACCTTCTCCCGCCCTTTCTTGGTATTGTTTGCTTGTAAGGTTGTTTTCCAGCCATTCATTTTTTGCCTCCTTGAATCCTTGGGTCTAAGGTTTGTTTCCTGTAGACAAGGTATAGATGGGTCATATTCCCTTATCCATTCTGCCAATCTGTGTCTCTTGACTGGTGAGTTTAATCGATTAACATTCAGTGCTATTGCTCTCAAGGAATTACATTAGCCATATTTTCTTTGGGTTTATGCATGTCATCTGTTGTTTTTATTTCTCTTTTTGTCTTGTTAGTTCTTACACTCTCCTGCAACTCTCTCTTTCCTGTTTTTTCCTTTCAACCTGCAGAATTCCCGTTACTATTTCTTAAAGTGCAGATTTCTTATTGGCATACTCTCTTAATTTCTCTTTATCTGTGAATATTTTGAACTCGTCATCATTTTTTTTTAAAGATTTTATTTATTTATTCATTTATCCCCCCCTTGCTGCCCGTGCTCGCAGGGTCAGCCAACCACGCCGTGCGGGCGGGCCTGCCCCCACCAGGAGGCCCCGGGAACCGAACCCGAGGCCCCCCACATGGCAAATGGGAGCCCCACTGATTGAGCCACAGCCGCTTCCCTCTCCATCATATTTGAATGCCAGATATGATAGATAGAGAATTCTTGGCTGGAAGATTTTTTCTTTTAGTACCTTAACAATGTCCTGCCATGGCCTTCTTACCTCCATGGTTTCATATGGGAAATCAGCACTTAATCTTATCAAGCTTCCTTTGCATGTGATGTTTCTCTTTTCTCTTGTGGTTTTCAGTATTTTCTCTTTGTCTTGAGCATTGGACATTTTGATGAGTATATGTCTTGGAGTAGGCCTGTTGGGATTTATACTGTTTGGGGTGTGTTGCACTTCCTAGACTTGTACATTCATCTCCCTCAATAAAGTTGGGAAGTTTTCAGCCATTATTTCCTCCAACACTCCTATTGTCCTCTTTCCCTTTGTTTCTCCCTCTGGGATACCTATAATGCATATGCTTGTGCATTTTGTGTTGTTAAAATCCTTAAGTCCCTGTGGGATTTTTTCTATCTTTTTATCTATCTGTTCTACTATCTGTTTGATTTCAGATGTACTGTATCCCACATCATTAATTCTTCACTCAGCCTGTTCAAATCTACTGTTATGTGATTCCAGGTTCTTTTTGATTTCTTGGATTGTGCCATTCATCACTTCATATCTGTTATCTTTTGATGTATGTTTACAATTTCTTCAGTATGTTCTCCCAGTGTCTTCTTAATATCCTTATTCTCTTCCTTCACTTCATTAAGTTTGCCCATGATATTTTTTTGGTCAGCTTTGATTAGTTTTTCAATGTTCTGCACCTCTTCCTGGTTTTTGGTTTGTTCATTGGAATAAGCCTACTTATTGTCTACTGTTTCTTAGTATGGTTTATAATTTTTGTTGTCTTCTGATCATATTTTTATCTTGATGGGTTTATTCAGTTGATTAACTTCTCTCTTTACTGTAGATTTTTATTAAAATGCTGTTTTTGTGTGTGTTAAGTTTTCTCTTTGACACTTTGTTCTTCTTATTCTATTTCATTCCTGTTGTCTATGTTCCCTTAGAAGAAAAACTTAGGGCCAAAGAAAGTGAAAGAGGGAAGAAAATAAAAGGACAATAATAATATTAGTAGTAATTGTTAGAAAAGGAACCATTTAAGACCTTGGAAAATGAATATTATATCATGTAAGGAGTGTAGAGTAATAGGAATAAAAAAGTGAGATACCAACAATGAAATGGGAAACCAATTGGAGAAAAATATATAGACTGAATTAAAAGGCCAGTATGATGAGGAGAGAGGTAAAGGGAAATGAAAACTCAAAAAGAATAAAGTTAATAAAAGAAGGGAAAAAAAACAGAATAGATGAGGTAGAAATAAAAACCAGAAAAACTGAGGACTAAACAAAAAGAAGTGGAATATAAGAACAACAACAAAAAGGAGAATATAGAATCATGAAGGAAGGAATAGAGATAGGGTTGGTATAAGAAATTGGTATGCCCAGAAAAGGGGAAATCAAGGAACAGGAAACACAGTAACCAAGAATCAAGTGAGCAGCACCTTGAGGAATTTATGTCTTCTTCCAGCTCCCTCCAGACCGATGCCCTGAAACCTCCTATTCTTTGGGTTCCCAAAAGAGCTCACTTTGGCAGAATTTTGCCCCCACTCAGCCATTTTTTTGTGAGAAAGTCTGCCTATGCTCTTTTTTTTTTTTATGCCTATGCTCTTTTGAAAGAAAAAAATATTAAGACCAGAGAAAAGGAAAGAGTTAGGAAGACAAAAAGAATAATAGTAATGACAATAATAAAAGGTAGGGGAGCAAATGTACAAGACCTAGGAAATTATAAAATTAACATGAGTAAGAAGCACAGAGGAATAAAATTGGAAAAGTAGAATAGAAGCAATGAAATAAGAAACAGAATAGAGAAAAAATACATTAATATGAATTAAAATTCTGGAATGGTGAGAAGAGGGGAAAGAAAACAGAAAAGAGAGAAGAAAAGTAAAAGACAATGTATATAGAAAAAGGGGAGAGAGGGAGTAATACAAACAAGAAAAATTGGAGACCAAATGAAAGAAGTGGAATGAAAGAACAACAATGGAATACAAAAGATACAAAGATGAAGGAGTGAAAAGAAATAGCATAGCTAGAATAGATTAGTAACCAAAAGAATAAAAGAAAAAAAGAAAAGAAAAATTAACAAGCAGAGAAAGAAAGGGAGGGGATACAAAACAAGAAAGAAAGAAGACAACAGCAACTCAGTATTAAAAAAAAAAAAAAGGAGACAGAAGAAAATTAATAAATAAACATGGTAAAACAGCCTTCTTTCTTAGACCCCTAATGATCTTCTCAGGCTGCTGGTGTTCCTCAATCACTCACCCTGTATCTTGTCCTCTGCAGGTTTTGTACTTGGTTTTAGTGTTTACTGTGGCAGTTTTATGGGAAATAAAAAACATAAACTTTTTTTAAAAAATAAGAGATCCCAGAAAAGTTAATACAAAGAAAATGTCTAGGAGGCGGCTGTGGCTCAATCAGTGGGGCTCCCGTTTACCATATGGGGGGCCCCGGGTTCGGTTCCCGGGGCCTCCTGGTGAGGGCAGGCCCACCCGCACGGCGTGGTTGGCTGACCCAGTGAGCACAAGCAGCGGGGGGGGGGGGGGATAAATGAATAAATAAATAAAATCTTTTAAAAAAAAGAAAATGTCTATATGTTCCCTGTCATAAAGTTTCAGGTGGATGCCTGATAACCTGATGAATTTCTTCTCAAGGAATAGCCAGGAATCAAGCCAGGGACCTCATATATGCTGAGCAGGAATTCTGCCACTGAGCTATTCTTAGTCTTTGGATTCATTAGCCTTTCAGAAGTCTATTTGCCCCTCTCTCTTGGGTTGGTTAGATCCCCTGCAGTCAGCTGGAGTTGTGCTGATAGCTGCCTGTCTCTGCTTCCTCACTGATGTAATTCCTGTCTTTACATATGTGCCTGGGTGTGACCACCAGCTTGAGATAATCCCCCTTCCCTCTTCTTCTCAAAACTGGGCCCCTTCTGATATTCAAAGGGAGCCTATCTGGTTAAACTTGTGGCAAAAAGATCATTGTCCACTCTCCCAGACCCCTCCTACTTGCAGGGAATCTGACATCAGACTCCTGTTTGGAGAAGGGAGCAAGGGTGTCCACCTAGTCTGTCCACCTTGAGGGCTTGGTATGTGTGTCCCTTCCAGCAACCAAGGTAAGCAATTCCTGATTATTCTTGGCTTCCCTATCTGTCCAGTACCCTCCTAGATGACTCAGAGCACCTTCCCATGGAGGTAGACATCTGCATTACTCTCAGATACAATTCACCAGGAGTTTTGCCCTCAGATAATTTGGTGGTGGGTGAGGAGAGCTCTTCCCAGGAGCTGGGAGGTTTAATGATTCATGATTACTTGTTTTGGCTTCTTTGTGTCTCTGACCCTCACTCCTCTTGGAGTTGGTAAGCAGTGTCCTGGTTTGCTGTGCCCCAAAGCAGGTCCCCACAACAGCCTCTGGATTTTCTTTGTTGTTTTAATGAAAGCTAAAATTTATATTTCTAACCCATCAGCCATGTTTCTACAATCATCATTCCTCAATCTTGAGAATTTGTGAATGGTGATGCCCGCTTTACTTCAAATTGAATGGGGGCTTTGATCTAATGGAGAAGATGGAAGGAACTGTTTTGCTTGCAGTTGTCGATATTCTTTGTTTTTTGGAATGTGGGTTATCCATCATCATCATTTCATTAGTTGTCCTAGATGGTTTTGATGAAGTGGAGAGTAGGTGTTGGCTGCAACTCTGCTGAGTTTCAGGGCTCAAATGACATATCAGAAGACTGAAGATTCAAGTCCCTGGGACGTATATGTAATGGGTATAGAAGAATCGTGTGTAAGGAAATTATAAATTAGTCTAACTTTGTGACATTGGGGAAATAGGTTATCTTATATTGTAAGGTATGGCCCATTGATGGGGTGCTGATTTCATATTGCTTTTTACATGTCTTATAGTGTCTATATGTCTCTATAGCCCTCAGGATCACACTTGTTTGAGGCTTTTTTTACTGTGGCAATTTGTGAAATTTGCCTGAGACCTGTACAAGTGTAATCTCTGAAATGAGGTCCCAATTCATTTTGAAATCTCTTAGCCATAAAAATTCATCTGTATTTAAGGTTGCCCCCTTTTGGTCAAGGTATTTTTCTAAATGCATCATTGGTTGTCACTTGGTATTCATCACTTGGTGTCAGGGAGGTTCATCCCTGAGAGTTATGTCCCATGCCGGTGGGAAGGTAGTAAATTTATTTGCTGATTTTGGCTTAGAGAGAGGCCACATTTGAGTAGCAAGGAGTTTTTCATGAGGTGACTCTTAGAAAATAGTTATTAGGCTATGTTTCAATTTTACAAGAATAATGTACATAAGTACAAGCATTAATATCAAAAGTTTGGCCTATTGGTCTATTTTCTTTTATTAGTCACTGCCTATGTAATCTAGAGATTCTTGCCACTAGAATTTTAATTGTAACTGCATTATAACTACAAGTACAATAGATGAAAAATATATCCAGATAGTAAATGGAGGCAATCAACATGTAACAAAGCAAAAAAATCAAATAAATATGAGAATAGGTATTAACAGATCATTTGAGGGAAAAAAATGTATAAGACACAGAAAGGCTAAATAGAAAAATGGCAGAAGAAAGTCCTCCATCATCAGTAGTGACTTTATTTATTTATTTATTTATTTATTTAAATATTTTCTTATTTTTAAAAAGATACTTAGATAACATAAATATTATAGAAAAAATATATAGGGATTCCCAGATGCCCCACTCCCCACACCTCCCAAACCCTCCCACATAAACATGCTTCATTAGGGTGGCACATTCATTGCAATTCATAAATGCATCCTGGGGCTTTGCCATTAAACATGGACCATAGTTCACATATTGACATATTGTGATTCTAGCAACGGGAGAAATTACAACATTGATGCAGAGCCAGTAGTGACTTTAAATGTAAATTGGTTGAACTCTCCAGACAAAAGGGAGAGATTTGCAGAATGGATAGAAAATTATTACACAAATATATGCTGTCTGCTTGACTCAGCTTAAATTCAAAGAAACAAGTAAGTTGAAAGTGAGAGGGTGGAAAAAACTATACCATGCAAATAATAACCAAAGGAGAGCTGGGGGAAAATACTAATCTCAGATAAAATAAACTTTAAGTTAACAAAACACTTATGAGGGAAGAAGAAGGCCAGTTTATGCTGTTAAAGTGGATAATTCAACAAGAATATTTAACAATTATAAATATTATTAAATCTGTTAAATTCCTGACAAAAGAGCCCTAAAATATATTATGATATGTAAGTTCATTGAGGGTGGTGGGCCACACTGTGGGAGATGTTTGTGTGGGATGTGGTGGGAGGTGTGGGAGGTGGGCAACATGGGAATCCCAGTGGGTTCCGTGTAATATTTTGGGTAATCTAAGCACCTCTTAAAATATATGTATATATATATATATATATATAAATAACATTTTTGTAAGCAAATACACATATATGCATATATATTTATATATCATTTTGCAAATGTTTGTATGTATTGTGAGAATTTTTATTTTTACCCATAATAAATATATATATATATATTATGATAATATTGAGAAATTTGAAGGTTGAAATTGATGGTTCTACCTTAATATTAGGAGACTTTGATACACCACTTTCAATAATGGACTGAACGTGTAGTCAGAAGATCAATAAGATAATACAAGACCTGAAAACAAGACCTAAGAGACAAATATAGAGCAATTTACCCCAAACAACAGAATGCACATTTTTCTCAAGTACACTTGGATCATTCTCCAGAATAGACCTTATGTTAGGTCACAAATCAAGCTGCAACAAATTAAAAAATACTGATATCATACAATGTATATTTTCCAATGACAATGGAAGAAAACAAGAAAATAATAACAGAAGGAGGAAGGGAAAATTCACAAAGATATTGAAATTTTAAAAACATAGTCTTAAACAATTATTAGGTAAAAGAGGAACTCACAAGCAAAATTAGACATTTCTTCTGATGAATGAAAAAGAAAATAAAACATACCAAAATTTATTGGATGCAGCAAAGGAATTGCTGAGAGGAAAATTTATGGCTCTAAATGCTAACATTAAAAAAGAAGGAAGAGGGAACTTCCAGTGAAGATGGCAGAGTAGGGCAATCCAAGACTCATTCCTCCTCGAAGAACAGCTAGTAGAAAGGCAGAATTTGTCTGAAACAATGCTTCTGAGACTCTGGAGGTTAGGGGAGCCCTGTATAACATCCAGGGAATAGCAATAAAAATAGACCGAGAAACTGTGGTTAAAAAAAACTCTGAGTAACTCACTCCACAGTTGTAACCAAAGCGCATCCAGACTCTCAGAACATATATAAAAATTAATGCAAAGTAGATCAAAGAACTAAATATAGGAGTCTTGACCATAAATCTACTAGAAGAAAATGTAAGAAATCATCTTTAAGATCTTATGCTAGGTAATACTTTTGAAGAATTAGTAGTAAAAGCACAAGCAATGAAAGAACTAAAATAGATACATTGGACCTCCTCAATGTTAAAAACATTTGTGCATCAAAGGACTTTGTCAAGAAAATGAAAAAGCAGCCACTCAGTGGGAGAATATATCTGGAAACCACATATCCAATAAAGCTTTAATATCTGGAATATATAAAGAAATCCTACAAATCAACAAGAAAAAGACAAACCACCCAATTAAAAAATGATTAAGACTTGAAAAAACATTTTTTTCCAAAGAGGAAATACAAATGGCTAAAAAACACATGAAAAGATGCTCAAAATCACTAGCTATTAGGGAAATGTATATCAAAACCACAATGAGATAACATTTCACACCTCCTAGAATGATCAGTATTAAAAAAGAAACAGAAAACTGTGTTGGAGATGATGTGGAAAAATAGAAACACTCATTTACTGTGGTGGGAATGTAAAATGGTGCTACTGTGGAACACAGTTTGGCAATTCCTCTGGAAGCTATGTAAAGAACTGTCAAATGTTTTGGCAATCCTGCTACAGGGATATACAGAGAACTTAAAGCAGGAACTGGAACCGACATTTACACACTAATGTTCATAGCAGCATTATTCACAATTGCCAAAAGATGGAAGCCACCCAAGCCTCCATCAACAAATGAATGGATAAAATAAATGTGATACATACATATGATGGAATATTTTCACTTGTGAGAAGGAATTAAGTCCTGATACATGTGATAACATGGATGAACGTTGAGGACATTATGTTGATTGAAATACCCCAAGCAAAAAGTTTAAATATCATATAATCTTACAAATATGAACTAATTATGATAAGCAAACTCACAGAATTAGAATATATAATATAGGTTAACAGGAGATTGAATGGAAGTCCAGAATGGGGAGCTGATGATTAGTTTATGCAGAATTTCTATGTAGTTTGACAGTAAAGGTTTGGAAATAGTCAGAGGTGATGGTAACACATTATTTTAAGTAAAATTAGCAAGCTGAATTGTGCATGTGAATGTGGTTGAAAGGGGAAATTTTGGGTCATGTATGTTATGAGAAGGAAAGCTAGAGGATGAAAGATGGGACAGTACAAAACAGTGAACCCTGTGGTGGATGATGATTGAGGTTAATAGTAAAAATAAAAGAATGTTCGTTCATGAAATATAAGAGATGTATGCCACTATTATAAAGTGTTAATAATAAGGAGGTATATGTGAAAGTACACTAAATGTAAACTATGGACTGTAGTTAACAGTAATATTTTCATATTCTGTCATCAATTGAAACAAAGATACCACACCAATGGAAAGTGCCAACAATAGGGATAATATATGAGAACTTTGTATTTTTTCTTGACCTTTATATAAACCTACAACTTGTCTACTTAAAACAAAATTAGAATAATTTAAAAAAGAAGATTTCATATCAGAGTTCTAAACTCCAAACTGGAAGAACCACAAAAAGAGCAAACAAAAACCAAAGCAAGAAGAAGGAAGGAAATAACAAAGGTTAGAGTAGAGATAAATGGAACAGAGAATAGAAAACCAATAGAATCAACAAAACAAAATGTTGGTTCTTTGATAAGATCATTAATATTGACAAACCTTTATCTAGATGGATAAAGGAAAAAAAGAGAAAGGATACATGTAATGAATATCAGAAATAGAAAGAGGAAATTACCACCAACCACACTGAAATTAAAAAATGACAACAAGAAGACCAACATCTGTTAGCCAATAATTAGGTAACCTAGATGAAATGAACAAATACTTAGAAACACACCATCTACCTACATTGAAACAATAAGAAAAAAAAGATATCAAAAAAACAATAACTAATAAAGAGATTGAAACAATACTCAAAAACTTTACAACAAAGGAAAGTCCAAGACCAGATGACTTCACAAGTGACTTGCCCCCAACATTCTAACTCTTAACTCCAATTCTGCTTAAATACTTCCAAAAATTTGAAGAGGACAGAATACTCTCCAATTCATTACATAAGGCCAACCTCACCTGTATAGGATCATGCAGAGGGAAATATACATATTTACATATAGGGAAAGTCTTATTGCTTCCTTTACAATTGGATGCCTTTTCCTTGGTATCTGGTATAAAGATACCATAAGAAAAGAAATCTATCTCTTATAAGTATGGATGAAAAATCCTCAACAATGCAATAACAAACCAATTCCAACAACATATTAAAAGAAATGAATGCCTTTATCAAGTGGGATTTATCCCTGATAAGCAAGGTAGGTTCAACATAAGAAAATCAATGTAGTACACTAAATTTACACAATGAAAGGAAAAACACAATTTACTATTTCATTTGTTGCAGAAAAAACATTAGGCAAAATCCAGTGCCTCTTCTTGATAAAAACACTTAGAACACCTAGAAATAAAAGGAAACTCCATCAACATGATAACGGAAACATATGAAAAGCTCACAGCTAACATCCTATTTAATGGTGAAAGACTGAAAGCTTTCTAAGATCAGGAAGAATACAAGGATACTCCCTGTCACCACTGTTTTTCAACATTATACTTCAGGTTCACGCCAGAACAAATGGTAAGAAAAAGAAGAGAAAAGCATCTAAATTGGAAAGGAATTAATGAAATTTTCCCTATTTTCAGTTGACATTATCCTATGCTCAGAAAATCCTGAAAAATCCACAACAAAGATCCTAGAGCTAATAAATGAATTTAACAAAATGGCAGAGTACAGGATCAACACCCAAACACCAGTACTGTTTCTGCAAACAAATAATGAACAAACAAAACAAGCAATCGAGAATAAAATTCCATTCAAAATAGCAACTTTAAGAATCAAATACTTAGGAATAAAGCAAACCAAGGATGTAAAGAACTTGTACCCCAAAAATTGCAAAACAATGCAAAAAGAAATTAAAGTAACCTAAATAGATAGAGGAATATTCTGAGTTCATGTATTGGAAGATTAAATATCATTAAGATGTCAATCCTACTAAAACAATTTACAAATTCAATGTAATCTCTATTAAAACTTCAACAATCTTCTTTTGAGAAATGGGAAAGCTAATCAGATTTATAAGGGAGGGTATGGGGCTTGGAATAACTAAAGTTATTTTAAAAAAGAAGAACAGAGTCAGAGGACTCACACTTCCTGATCTTAAAAGACACAGTAATTAAAACAGCTTGGAACAAGCACAAGGGCACACAAATAGATCAATGAAATTGAACTGAGAACTCAGAAATCAACCCTCACATTTATGTCAAACTGATTTTTGACAAGGGGACAAAGACCACTCAATGGGAAATGATAGTCTCTTCAACAAATGGTGCTTGGAAATCTGAATCTCCATTTGAGAAGAAGGAGGAGGTCCCCTCCCTCACCCTTTATACAAAAATCAACTAAAAATGGATCAAACATCTAAACATAAATGCAATAACTATCAAACTCCTAGAGGAAAATATACAAAAGCATCTTTAGGAGCTTGTGTTATGCAATGGTTTCTTAGACTTTACATCCAAATAATTAGCAACAAAATAAAAATCAGATAAATGGAACTTCATAAAATTTTAAAACTTTTGTGCCTCATAAGACTGTATCATGAAATTAAAATGACAACCTACACAAAAGAAGAAAATATTTGGAATTTATAAAGAATCCTTAAATGTAATGGAAAAAAGGCAATCAAAATAATTAAATCATGGGCAAAAGTCTTGAACTAACTTATCTCCAAAGAAGAGATACAAATGGCCATAAAACACATGAGAAGATGCTCAATATCATTAGCCATGAGGAAATGCAAGTCAAAATCACAATGAGATACCATTTCACACCCATTTGAATGGCTGCTATTACAAAAACTCTGAAAATAACAAATATTGGGAAGGATGTGGAGAAATATGAGCACTCATTCATGGCTGCTTGCAATGTAAAATGGTGCACTTCTGTAGAAATATTTTGGGCATTCTCAGAAAGCTAAGTAGGGATCTACCATAGGATCTAAGATTTCCACTTCTGGGTATATGCCCCCAAAATTTGAAAGCAGAGACTTGAACAAATATTTGCACAACAGTGTTCATAATGATTATTCAAAGTTTCCAAAAGATGGAAGTAATCCAAATGTCCATGAACCAATGAATGGATAAATAAAATATGGGTATATATACACAATGGAGTATCATTGAGCTATACAAATGAATGAAGTCTTTATACATGTAACTATATGGATTAATCTTGAACACATCATATTGAGTGAAACAAGCTAGACACAAAAGGACAAATATGAAATTATCTCATTGATTTGAAATAAATAGGAAAAGCAACTCATAGACTCAGAATCTAGAATATAGGTTACCAAGGAATGGGGTGAAAGAGGAAATGGGAAGTTAAATCTTAGAATATATAGGGTTCTTATTTAGAATGATGGAAATATATTGGTAATGGATTATGGTGATGGTAGCAAAACATTGTGAACATAATGAACTGTGCTGAAATATGTTTGAATATGATTAAAAGGGGAAATGTTTGTATAAATGATATCAGAATGAAAAAAAATGGAAAAAATCTAAGGAATCACACTACACAAAAAGGAAACCCTATGTTAAACCACGGGTTATAGTTAATAGTACAATATTTAAAATATGCTATTACCAATTATAACAAATGTTCCATACCAAGGCAAGTTGTAGGTGGGAATCCTGTATTTCATGCACTTCTCTGAGTGGGGTGGGCCTTTCTCCATAAGCTGGGGAGAGTTAAGTCACACCCCACTGCTCTGAGGAGGTTGGTCCTAGTCCTTATAGATTAGGGAGAGTCAGGTCACCACCCCACTGTTCTGAGGGTAATGGGCCTGTATGCTAGAGATTAGGGAGAATGTTGCTGCCACCTCACTGTATTAAGGGGGTTGAGATAGTACAACAACCCAGAAATTTGGGAAAGTGTAGCCAACCCTCAAATGTTCTTGGAGGGTGGTGCCTTTTGTCCGGTCATGATGCAGATGTTTTAAGAAGGTGGAACCAAAGTTACAGTCTTTGGGAAAGCCTGTGGAAAGTGAAGGCCTCAATGATGCCACAAGGGGAAAAAGAAACCATCATTGCAAGGACTTTGAAATTTAATGTTGTATGCCCTGAAGGATTTTAGAACTGCTGGGGATACGTGACACATTTTTATCTCCCAAATTCTCCTTGTGGTAATACAAATGTTTCTCCTATGTATGGCCCTCCTTTATATATTGGAAACCAATAACATGTTTTCTAAGATTCACAGGTTTACAGCTAGAGGGGAATTTTACACCATGAAAACCTTTATTCCTATAACTGATTTTGATGTGATTTTGTACTATCATTGTTACTGAAATGATTGAAGGTTTTGGACTATTGTAATGTCCTTTTTAGGGTTCTGAGGGTGGAGTGTGGCAGTGTGATATTATTTTATGAATTCCATAAAGATAAAGATTATGTTTGTGAACTAACCTTTTCCTCTCAGTTTGATACCTTTTGATTGCATTAAATTAAGCTGAGGGATCTTTGATTAGATTCCTTGTTAAGATTGCTTTATGTCTTTTCATTTGTCTACTTCAGTCAAATCAAAATGTAAAATGGAGTCTGCACCATTTTACACTACCATCAGCAATTGAGTGAGTGCTCCTATTTCTTCACATCCTCTCCAATACTTGCAGTTTTCTGTTTTTTTTAAATAGTAATCATTCAAGTGGGTGTGAAATGATATCTCATTCTGGCTCTGATTTGAGTTGTAGCATATATTGATATATTCTGCATATTAAACCCTTGTCAGATATGTGGTTTCAAAATATTTTCTCTCATTGAACAGGTTATCTTTTCTCTTTTTTGAAAAGAATTTTAATGCACAAATGCATCAAGGGGCAAGATAATTAGAGATTAGTTTAGAAATTTTGAGGAGGTCCCATTAATTTATTTTATCTTTCATTGCTTTTGCTCTGGATATAAAGTCCAAGAAACCATTCCCCAACACAAGATCCCAAATATGCTTCCTTATATTTTTTTCTTAGAGTTTTCTGGTCCTGGTTCTTTTATATAGTCTTTGATACATTTTGAGTTAGTTTTTGAATAGTGTGTGAGACAGAGATGCTCTTTTGTTCTTTTGCATATGAATATTCAATTCTCTTAGGACAATTTCTTGAATACACTACTCTATCCCAATTGACTGACCTTGGTGACCTTGTCAAGCATCAATTGCTTATAGACTTCTGGGAAGATGGAATCAGAGTAGGCAGGCAAGACTCAATTCTCCCACAAAAACAATGGAAAAAGGTAAAAAAAATCTGAAGGACATACCTTGTTGGTCAGCAGACAAGGACAGTGCTGTGCACCTCTTGGAGCACAAGTTACAGAGTGACAAAGAACCCAAAATGACAACTATGAGATAGTAAACCTCCATGGTGCCTGGGAACAGCATGCAGCCCCCATACTCAATGTACAGACTGGATAAAACACATGGCTCCCTGTAGCCAACTGAGAAGGGAACAGATGACTTCCTCTCTGGAAAGAGGGAAGGTGTGGTGGAGGATAAAGAGGGTTTCTCTTCAGGAAATTAGGCCAGCAGAGCCTGCTTTGAATCTAGTCTCTGGTGAGACCAGAAGCATGGGTAAACAGGGGTTGAAAAAGACACCTCTATGGAAAAATTCACCTGGAAGGAGAGAAACTGCTTTTAGGTCTCTCTTATCCCAAACCCCTGGGGAACAAATCTGCACCCCATTACCAAGTCCCTGGACTGATTATGCTAACTCAAGCCAGGTAATTTTAAAGACTCAGAATAAGTTGAACCAAAAATCAAAGAAGAGCTGTGAAAAAACCATTAGGCAAGAGAGCAAAATTGCCCATCAGAGTAAATTCAACAACAAATTCAGATGCTTAGACAGCAGCAAAAAATTACAAGCTGTCCTAAGAAATAGGAAGATATGGCCCAACCAAAGAAAGAAACCAAATATCCTGATTAGATAGAGGATTTAAGGCAGCTAATCAATGATAATCACACAACTCTCCTAAACCAATTCAAAGAGTTAAAGGAAAATATGACTAAACAGATAAAGGATATTAAGAAGACACTAGGTGAACATAATGAACAATTTAAAAGCCTGAAAATAAAATTAACAGAGCTGATGGGAATGAAAGGCACAATGGATGAGGATAAAAATACTTTAGAGACTTATGACAGCAGATTTGATTTGATCAGATACAGAATTAATGATATCAAGGGCATAACATCTGAACTTGAAAGACAGGAGAACAGAAAGAGAAAAGAATGGCAAAATGGAACAGGTTCTCAGGGAACTGAATGGCAATGTGAAACACACAATCATACAAGTTATTGGTGTATCAGAAGGAGAAGAGAATGGAAAAGGAGAAGAAAGAATATTTGAGGAAATAATGACCAATAATTTCCAAACCCTTGTGAAAGACATGAATATCAATATCCAAGAAGGACAATGCACTCCAAAGAGAATAAATCTGAATAAAGCTACTCCAGGGCATCTACTATTCAGAATAACAAATATCAGAGATAAAGAGAGAATTCTGAAAGCAGCAAGAGAAAAGCAAAACATCACATTCAAGGGAACCTATAAGATTAAGTGCTGACCCTTTATCAGATACCATGGAAATGAAAAGAATGTGGTATAAGGTATTTAAGAAACTGAAAGAGAAAAAGTGCCAGCTAAGAATTCTGTATCTGATAAAACTGTCCTTCAAATATGAGGGTGAGTTTAAAGTCTTCACAGACAAACTAAAAGTAACACAGTATGTTACAAAAAGCCCAGAACGACAAGATAAACTAAATGGAGAGTGCAGCCTGAAAGAATAAAAAGGGCAAGATAATTAGAGAATAGTTTAGAAATGAAGATTATTAGGTAGGGTAAATTAAAGGGTAAAAAGACAGATAAGAATAAGATATGAGAATGGAAAGTCAAAGGATAAAATAAATGACGTAAGTAATGTCTTTACACTAATAACATTGAATGTTAATGGCTTGACCTCCCCAATCAAAAGACATAAGCACATACAATGGATTAAAAAATATGAATCACCAATTTGATGTCTACAAGAGACTTACTGCATACATAAGGACACAAGCAGGTTGAAAGGAAAGGATGGAAAAATATATTCCACAAAATTAGCAACCCTAAAGAGCGGGAGAAGCAATATTAATATCCAAAAAATAGATTTTAAATGCAAAACTGGTAAAAGGAATAAAGAAGGTCAGCATATATTAATGAAAGGTGAAATTCACCAAGAAGAAATAACTATACTAAACATTAATGTCCCTAACCTGCAACCCCCAAGATCCATGAGGCCTAAACTGGCAAAACTGAAGGGAGAAATAGATATCTGTACAGTAATAGTTGGAGACTTCAATACACTCCACTCAGCATTGGATAGAACATATGGACAGAGGATAAATAAAGAAACAGAGAGCTTGAATAATATGATAAATGACTTAGACTTAACAAACATTTATAGAGCAATACAGCAGGATACACATTCTTTTAAAGCATTCATGGATACTTCTTCAGGATATACCATATGTTGGGTCACAAGACAAGTCTCAATAAATTTAAAAAGAATGAAATTATACAAAACACTTTCTTTCATAATAGAAGGGAGCTGTAAATCAATCACCGATGGAAAAAAGGGAATATTGACAAGTATATGGAGATTAAACAACACGTTCTTAAATAATCAGTGGGTCAAAGAAGAAATTGCAAAAGAAAACCATAAATGTCTTGAGAAGAATTAAAATAAGAAAACAATGTATCACAGCAAAGGCAGTGCCTAGAGAGAAATTTATAACTCTCAAAGCTTAGATTAAAAAGGAAGAAAGAGCTAAAATCAGAGACCTAAATGCAAACCTGGAAAAAACTAGAAAAGGAGTGGGGAACTAATCCCAAACCAAGTAAAAGGAAAGAAATAATAAGGATCAGAGCATAAATAAAACAGAACAAAAAAAGAGAATCAACAAAACCAAAATTTGGTTATTTGAGAAGATCAAGCAAATTAACAAACACTTAGCTAGACTGATAAGAGAAAAAGGAAGAAGTAGAACTTCAGCTATTCACTGATGATAATATCCTATATCTAGAAAATCCTGAAAAATCCACTTCAAATCTCCTAGAACAATAGATGAGTTCAGCAAAGTGGCAGGATACAAGATTATTACCCAAAAATCAGTAGCGTTTCTATACACTACTGATGAGCAATCTGAGGAGCAAATAAGAAAATAAATTCAATTTATAAGAGTGACTATAAAAATCAACTATTTAAGAATACACTTAACCGAGGATATAAAGGACCTATATTCAGAAAACTACAAATCATTGCCAAAAGAAACTGAAGAAGACTTAAATAGATGGATGTACATTGGTTATTCATGGACTGGAAGAAAAATATTGTTTCGATGTCAATTCTACCAAAACTGATTTTAAGATTCATCACAATCCCACTTAAAATCCCAACATCTTTTTGTTTCCTAAACACAGTTATCAAATTTATTTGGAAGGATAAAGGGCCCTGAATAGCCAAATGTCTTATAAAAGAAGAGCGAAATTGGAGCACACTCATTTCTTGACTTTAAAGTCACACGTACTGCTAATACTACTGGGTTTGTTTACATTAATCATGGATTGAAATGATAAATTTAAGCTTAAAGTGATTATTAAGAAAAAATAAAATAAATGAAACACTACAAGTGAAAGAAAGGATGTGGTAAAATAGGAACACTCTTTTACTGTTGATGGGAATGAAGAATTGTGCAGCGTTTGTGGAAGACCATTTGGCAGTAACTCAAGAAGCTGAATATAGAACTGCCATGTGATCAAGAATTCACATTTCTAGGAATATATCCTGAATAAATGAAAGGAAGCTTGCAAACTATTTGCACACTGATGTTCATAACAGCATTATTCACAATTGCTAAAATGTGGAACCAGCCCAATTGTCCGTCAACTGATGAAAGGATAAACAAAATGTGGTATATACATACAATGGAATACTATTCAGCTATAAGAAGAGATTAAATTGGAATGCATTTGACAATGTGGATCATCCTAGAGGCTATTATTTTGAGTCAAATAAGCCAGACATGAAAGGACTTATATTGTATGGTCTCACTAATATGAACTAAATGAGTAAATTCATGGATGCAAAATGCTAGAGTATATGTTACTAAGAAATAGAACGTGGGTTGAAAATGGGAGCTAATGCTTAATGTATGTAGCACTATATATAAGGTTAACCGTAAAAGTATGGAAATGAATCGTGTTGAGTGTAACAGAGTATAGTGAATATAACTAACACTGATGATTTATAAATGTGATTGTGGCTGAAAGGGGTAGTCTGTGGAAACTTATGTCAACTGAAACAAAACAAGAGAATAATCTAAGGAATGTATAACATAGTGATTATGGTGTTGGAATAAGACTGTGGTTATTATATGTATATTATATGTATATATACATATAAGAATGTTCTTTTACAAAGTGCTAAGGCTATGGTGATTGTTATAGTCAACCAAAGGGGTGCTGATGCAAAGTACCAAAAATCTGTTGGCTTTTTTAAAGGGTATTTATTTGGTGTAGAAGCTTACTGTCACAAGACCATAAAGCATAAGTTATTTCCCTCACCAAAATCTGTTGCCACGTGTTAGAGTAAGATGGCTGTGGACAGCTGCAAGGGACCAGCCTTCCTTTTCCTCTTAATGCTCTGTGGTCCCAGCTTCTTCCAATATCAGCTGTAGGCTGGTATTAGTCTCATCTCTCTCCTGGGGCATGTTTCTCTCTGGGCTCAGCTGCTCTGTTCTCTCCACAAGGTCAGCTGTAGACTATCAGCCTGACCTACCAGCCCCTGACTATCAAGAGGGCAGGGACTTAACATCCTATTGACATGGCCCAATCAAATCCCTAATCATAATTTAATCAAGTAAAAGTAAAACCTCTGATGTTAATACAGTCTAATATACCCAGATTAACAGACCAGTGTACAAACATAATCCAATATCTATTTTTGCAATTCAGAACAATATAAAACTGCTAAAGTGATTCATGGGAAAAGTACAATTAATTTAACTTTTGGATAACAGTTAATTGTAATATTGTTATATTTTGTAGCAGTTGCAAGAAGATATCATTTCAATACCAAGGGACAATAGTAGGTAGGTATAAGGGGGTATGGGATTTTTCCTTTTGAAAATGTTATAAAATTGACTGAGGAGATGACAGAACAACTTTGTGATGAAAATGAGAGACACTGTATACTTTGAATCAATTGCACAACACAGGAATCCAATTGTAGATGATGGACTCTGGTTAACAGGACAAATATGAGAATGTTTTCTCATGAAAGATAACAAATATATAATACTAATATAAGGTGTTAATTGTAGGTTTGGAGAAAATTCACCAAATGTAAGATATGGGCTGTAGTTAATAGTAATATTTTGGCATTTCCCTTTCATAGTTTGTAACAAATGTTTCACAATAATGCAAGGTGTTGTTGGTGGGGTGATGAATTGGAGCCCTGTATGATAATATTCATGTTTGTTTTGAAAATTCACAAATTTTACTATACACATATTTTTATGTGTATATTTATGTATGAATTTTGACTTCAATACAATTTTTTAACTATCAATTGTTCTTAGATGTGAGGGTCTATTTCTGAACTCTCTGTTTGATTCCATTGTTCAATGACTATTCTTGAAACCATACCATGCTGTTTTGACCACAGTATTGTTGAAATATGCTTCATAGTCAGAAAGTGAGAGTTCTCCAACATTATTCTCTTTAGAGATGTTTTTGGTTATTTGGTACTCCAATCCTTGCAAATAAATCTGATAAATAGCTTTTCCATTTCTGCAAAGTAGGCTGTTGAAATTTTGATTGGGATTGTGTTGAATTTGTAAATCATTTTGATTAGAATTGACATCTTAATGAAATTTAGTCTTCAAATCCATGAAAATGGAAGTCCTTTCATTCATTTTGGTCTTCTTTATTTTTTTAATATTGCTTTATAGTTTTATGTGTACATTTTTTACATTCTTGGTTAAAGTTATTCCTAGATAATTGATTATTTTAGTTGCTTATATAAATGGAATTTTTTCCTTGATTTCCTCATTAGATGGTTCATTAGTACTTTACAGAAACATTACTAATCTTTGCATGTTTATCTTGTATCCCATCACTTCAATTCATTTATTATCTCTAGTAGCTTTGTTGTTTAATTTTCTGAATTTCTATAAATATACAATTATGTCATCTTCAAATAGTGGAAATTTCACTTATTCCTTCCAATTTAGATGCCTTTTACTTATTTTTCTTACCTAAGTTTTCTTGCTAGACCTTACAGTACAACAGTGAATAACAATGTTGAAATAGGGCTTCCTTGTCTTGTTCCAGATTATAGATAGAAAACTTTCAGTCTTCACCATTAAATATGATGTTACTTGTGAGTTTTTCATACATGCCCTTTACCATGGTAAGAAAGTTTCCTTTTATTCTTATTTTTTCAGGTTTTTTTTTTTTTATCAAAAAAGGATGCAAGTGCATTAGTCAGTATTCTCCAGGAAAACAGAATCAACAGGAGATATCTGTAAATAGTATGAGATTTTATGAAATTCTCATGTGACCATGGGGATACACACGTCCAAATTCTGCAGGCAGGCTGCAAAGCAAGGGCTCCAGTGAAGGTCTTTGATGAGCTCCCAGGAGATGTTGGCTGTCCAAATTCTAACTGGAAAATTCTCTCTGAATGCTGAAATCACTTCTCCTTTTAAAGCATTCAACTGATTGGATAAAACATCACTCATTGCTGGCGGCAAATTCCTTGGTTGACTGTAGATGTAATTAGCCATCTATGCAACCAACTCACTGATGATTAAAGTCTATAAATGCCCTTGTATTATAATTATCCCAGTGCTTGCTTGACCAAACAACTGGGCACAATTCCCTGGCCAAGTGAGCACATTAACCTAGCCATTACAGTCCATCCTTTGTCAACTTGGCAGCCATATGCATCGCCTTAAACCATACTAAGTCTCTAAATAGAAACAATAACAAACATACATATATATATTTCCAAATAATATTGAACTGTCCTGCATATAATTAGAAATGCATTAATACCCTACAGAACAGGGTGCAAATCCTTGAATAATATTCATTACTAAACTTGACATCCTTAAATATTATGGCATGAAATAAAACAACTTATGTCATATGATAAGGGATAAAGTTAAGGAAGAAAACAAAGATATTCGTTTTATGTACATATACAATCATAATCATAACAAAACAAGGCAGAAATATCCATGACCATTACAGTCCCCATTTCTGTAACTGGTCACCTGGTCAAAGTTCATATTTATCACTTCCTTCTTCCACTACCCATTCCATTATCCCATTACCCTCAGCAAGCACCGCAGCTGGCCATGATTCTTTGCCAGATGGGGTGACCCAAAATTTCATTCCTAAAGATTCTGGGCCATTGTTATTCCTGCTTGGAATGGATTGTTGCAATTTTCCATTGACTTGAATCATAGGGAATGGCAGTACTAAGAGACACCCTGGATGATCTCTTGTACTCCAGGCAAACTCTTCTTTACCCCCACTATGTAGTTGAAGTACTATTTCCATTTGATAGTCAGGATCAATCACCCCAGCCAGTACACTAATTCCCTTCTTTGCCTGTTGATTTAGAGGCACGAGAAGCACAAAGTGACCAAGTGGCAGTCTTAATTTCCAGTTCAATGGAAATATTGTTGTGTTCCCTGGTAGAAACACTCTCCCTTTGGAACTAAGACCTGTACACCAGCAGAGCTTAAGTTTGCATGGACAGAAAGCAAAAATTTTCCTCATACATCACTAGGGGTAATAGTGACTGGTGCCCCTTGATTCCTAGACCCATGAATCCTGGCTAAAGGAGAAAAAGCACCATAGAGTGGATGCTGATTTAGAGCATACAAAGACTCCTGGAGAACATTGCACCAGCCCTGCAGGGTATTGCCACCTAGTTTGCCCTGTAATTGAGTTTTCAAAAAGCCATTTTACCTTTCTATCAGCCAGCTGCTTCAAGACAATAGGGAACATGGTAAGACCAGTGAATTCCATGGGCATGTGTCCATTGCCACACATCATTTGCTGTGAAATGGGTACCTTGGTCAGAAGCAATGTTGTGTGTAATGCCATGGCGGTGGATAAGACATTTGGTAAGGCCACGGATGGTAGTTTTGGAAAAAGCATTGCATGCAGGGAGTGGAAACCCATTTCTGGAGAATGTGTCTATTCCAGTTAAAACAAATCACTGTCCCTCCCATGATGGAAGTGATCCAATGTAATCAACCTGCCACCAGGTAGCAAACTGATCACTTCGTGGAATGGTGCCATATCGGGAGCTGAGTGTGTGTCTCTGCAGTTAGCAGATTGGGCACTCAGCAGTGGCTGTAGCCAAGTCAGCCTTAGTGAGGTGAAGTCCATGTTGCTGACCCCATGCCTAACCTCCATCTCTACTTCCATGGCCACTTTTTCCTGAGCCTATTTAAAAATGACCCGAGTGGCTGTGGAAAGAGTCTCAGCATTAGCCACTGATCAGGTCATCTTATCTATTTGATTATTAAAACCTTCCTCTCCTGAAGTTACCCACTGGTGAGCATTCACTCAGGCACAAATATTTTCATGTGTCTACTCCAAAAGGTCTATCCACATACCTCCTTCCCAGACATCTTTGTCAACAATTTTCCCATAATATTCCTTCCAAGTCCCTGACCATCCAGCCAAACCATCGGCATCAGCTTATGGATAAGTGTACAAAGGAATCTCTAGCCATTTCTTCTTCCAATCAAAATGAACATCCAGGTGCATTGCTCGAAGTTCCACCTACTTGGAGGATTTGGCCTCACCACTGTCCTTCAGAGACATCCCTGAAAGGGGCTCCATTGCTGCAGCTGTCCACTGCAGAGATACCTGTATATCTGGTAGAACCATCTGTAAACCAGGCTGGAGTTTACTGTTCCTCAGTCAACTGATTGTAAGGAACTTCCCAAGAGTCCATAGATATGGGCTGGGAAAGAGAAGGTAACATGGTAGGAGTGATGACCATGGGCATTTGGGCTATTTCCTCATTTAACTTACTTGTGCCTTCAGGACTCGCTTGAATCTTATCTTGTATATACCACTTCCACTTTATGATGCAGTGCTTCTGTGCATGCCCAACTTTATGGTTTGTTGTGTCAGGCAATGCCTAGCTCATGATAGTCAACTCTGGTCTCATGGTAAATTGGTGGCTCATGGTTAAGTGTTGATTCTCTAGTAGGCCCAGTAGCACACCAAAAGATGTTTCTCGAAAGGAGAGTAGTTATCTCTAGGGGATGGCAGTGCTTTGCTCCAAATTCCAAAGGGTCTGAGTTGTGATTATCCTATAGGGGCCTGCTAAATACTCCGTATGGTATCTCTATTTGCCACTGACACTTCCAGCACCATTGGATGTGCTGGATCATATATCCCAAGTGTTAGTGCAGCATGCATAGCAGCCTGGACCTGTCTCATAGCCTCCTCTTTTTCCAGTCCCCAATCAAAACTATCTGGTCATTTGGTAAATGGGTCAGAGTAGCACACCCAAATGAGGAATATGTTGACTAATGCAGCAAGGACTTGTCAAATACCTTTTCTGTGTCAATTGAGGTTATCATGTGTTTTGCCCCTTCATATTATTAAAGTGGTGCATATAATCAATTTGTTTTCTTGGATTAAACCATCCTTGTGTACCAGGTATAAACCTCACTTGATCATGGTGTATTATTCATGAATTTGCTGTTTGATTCAATTTGCAATTATTTTTGTTGTGTTTTTTAAAATCTGCATTCATAAGAGAAATTGGTATGTAATTTTTTCCTCACAGCATGTTTTTAAACATTGATTTTATTCACTTTATTTTTCTTTATTTATCCCCACTCCCCCAGATGGTTCTCTTGTCTATCTGCTCACTGCTCTCCTTTTCCAGAAGGCACCGGGAACCAAACCCAGGACCTCCCACATGAGAGATAACTGCCCAACAGCCTGAACCACATCTGCTCCCCATGGGCTGTGGTCTCTGCTGGCTGGTGGCATCTGCATGTTGTGGAGGGGCAGAGTTTAACTCATATCAGTGGGAGGCAGCTTCTATGCTCGTTGTGGCAGGAGATGGCATCTAAACTCACTGTGGTAGGAGGCAGTGCCTGCTTGTCTTTTTTTAGGCGTCACCGGGACACAAACTCAGGACCTCCTAGGCAGGTGCCCAAGTGGTTGAGCCACATCTGCTTCCCTCCTTGTAGTATTTTTGTCTGGCTTTGGTATTAGGGTGATGTCCTCATAGAATGAGTTGGGTAGTGCTCCCTCTTGTTCAATGTTTTTGGAAGAATTTAAGCAGGATTGGTATTAATACTTCTTGGAATGATTGGTATAATTCACCAATGAAGTCATCTGACCCTGGGCTTTTTTATTAGGAGATTTTTGATGACTGATTCAATATCTTTATTGTAATTCATCTGTTGAGATTTTCTAATTCTTCTAGAGTCAGTGTAGGTTATTCACATGATTCTAGGAATTTGTCCATTTCTTTAAGGCTGTCTAATTTGTTGGAATACAGTTGTTTATAATATCCTTTTATGATCCTTTTTATTACTGTGTCAGTGATAATGGACTCACTCACATTTCTGTTTTCATTATGCATCTTCTCTTTTTCTTTCTGGCTAAGGGTTTGTCAATGTTATTGATTTTTAAAATAACAAACATTTGATTTTGTTAATTCTGTTTTTTAAATTCTTAATTTCATTTATTTCTGACCTAATCTTTGTTATTTCATTCCATATGCTTCCTTTAGGATTGGTATGCTGTTCCTTTTTTTTTTTTTATTTCTACCAGGTGTGCAGTTAGGTCTTCAGATTGTATATTGAGCATACCAAACTATTGGGTTTTGCATTTACCTTTTAGTTACTCTTACTGAAAATCTGCATTTCTTTCCACTACTCCAAGCCACTCTCTTCTGTCATTACCTTTCAACCTGTAGAACACCCTTTAATAATTCTGTAGGGCTAGATTCTCATTGACAAACTTTCTCAGTTTCTGTTTATCTTTGAAAATTTTAAACTCTCCCTCATTCATGAAGGACAGTTTTGCCAGATAAAGAATTTTTGGCTGGCAGTTTTTCACTTTCAGTACCTTAAGCATATCATACCACTGCCTACTCACCTCCCTGGTTTCTGATGAGAAATCTGCAATTAGTCTTATTGAGGATCCCTTATGCGTGATGAATCAGTTTTCTCTGGCTGCTTTCAGAATTCTCTCTTTATCATTTGACTTTCTGATTAGTATGTGTCATGAAGTAGTTCTATTAAGACTTATTCTGTTTGGAGTATGTTGTGCTTTTTGAACATATGTATGTCTGTCGTTCATAAGAGTTGGGAAATTTTTGGCCATTATTTCCTTAAATATTTTTTCTTTCCCTTTTCCCTAATCTTCTCTTTCTTGGAAACACATGGTGTCTTCTGATTCTCTGATTCTTTCCTCTCACTGTGCAAATCTGTTTGTGTATTTTTGATCTGTACTATTGTGATTCATCCCCTTGATTTTAATTCCTATGTTTCTTTTTATTTTTTCAAATTCTTCTTTAGTTCACACATATGGTCTTTTTAATATCCTATCTACTCTATATTCATATTTTCTTTCCTTTTTTTTGAATTTATTTAGGTTATTTTTTGAACTTCTTTGATTAGTTTTTCCAAATTCTTTGCCTTTGCTGAAGTTTTAGTCTGTTCTGTTGATTGATCCATATCTTTCTGTTTCTTAATATGCCTTCTAATATTTTTCTGATGTATAGATATCTGATTACCTCAATGAGTTAACCCTGAAAGTCGGTTTTTCCCTCTTATATAGGGCTTTATTTTTTATTGGCTTTGTGTTAAATTTCTTCTTTGATGCTTGCTCCAAATTATCCTAGAATTTTATAATAGCCTTTGTTTAACTGTTCAGATTTTCTCACCTCTTCTTCATCTGATTTTTGCCATGGGTATGTGGCACAGTTTTTAATATTGCAATTTTTGTGCATTTGTTTCACCTCCATGAGAAAACTTTTTTTCCTCTGTTCCTTCCCTGGGAATGTTGATCTTTTCTGCTTGTGTTTGTGCAGAATTTTCTCCACAGCTCCTATAATTGGTTTAAATTCTTTCCCTCACTCAGTGACCCATTTTCATTACTTTATTCAGTTTTGGGACACACAGTACACTGTAAACCCAAACTGTTTTTTTTTTGTGTGTGTGTGTGTTTTTTTTTTTTCAGTTTCTTCTCTATTCATTTATCCCATCCTGGGGATAGAGATGGGGTCAATCCACAAAGATCGGTTACTCCTAAAGTGTCTATTTTGCATTTATGTGGTCCAACCAAGAGAAACTGGATTGAGTATGGGAAGAACTTCTCACCCACGACTTTACTGTGGTAGCTCTCTCTCTTTTTTTGTCTCAGGTGCCCCTTTTTATTGCAGCTCTCCTCAGTGGCTTGTGTTCTAAGCTGGGCCTCTGTGCCTGGATATACATGGGGTTATTTCTGTGTATTCTATGGTCTGTGGCTGGGGTGGGAGGTGGGAGGTGGAAGGTATCTGGCCTGCTATCTCTGAACAACTCCCAAACTCGACAGGACCAACTGAAGGAGGGGGTCGACCAGCAGTTATAGGACTGAAGTTTCCTACCTGATATTTTCGTTCTCTGATTCAGCACTTGTGGCTCCTTCTTCAGTCTCTACCATTGTCCAGAGTTCTAATCAAGTGAGATTTGGACTTTTAGTGACTGAGTCTCTGGGGAGATTTTTTTTCAGGGGTGTTTATGTTGCCATGCTGATCTATCATTATATTTATGTTTTCACATTTTAGCACCTGTAGGATGTAAGAAGTGGAGTTACATACTAAATTATACACTACAATAATAATGGCTTTTATAATTACCCAAATGTTTGCCTTTATCGCAGGTCTTTATTTCTTTATGCCATTTTCAACCACTCTCTAGTGATCTTTCCTTTCACTCTGAAGAACTGCCTTTAGCATTGCTTATATGGCAAGTCTCCTGGTGATGAACTCCATCAGCTTTTGTTTATCTGGGAATGTCTTAATCAAACCTTCTTTTTTGAAATAACATCATTTTGAATATGAAAGTCTTGGCTGACAGTTGTTTGTTTTCTTTCACCACTTTAAGGATTTCAACCACTGCCTTCTTACCTCCATAGTGTCTGATGAGAAAGTGGCACTCAATCTAATTAGGGGTCCCATTACATAACACTTTGCCTTTCTATTGCAGCTTTTAGAAGCCTCCACTTGCCATTCCTATTCAATAGTGTGATGAATATATATCAGGGTATATTTTTCATCATGTTTATCCTATTTGGTGTTCTCTGGGGTCATTGAATGTGCATATTCACATATTTTCTAGGTTTGGAAAGGTGTCTGCCATTATTTTTTTTGAATATTGTTTCTGCTCATTCTCTATTTCTTATACTATTGACAGTCACATAATGCATGTATTGGTATGCTTGATGGTGTCCAAGACGTGTCTTACTTTATTATTTTTATAATTTTTTATTCTTTCGGCTCCTCAGTCTGACTCATTTAGTTGTCTTGTCTTCAAGTTGTCATTTTTTCATCTATTAGCTCCAATCTGCTCTAGAAACCCTCCTGAACATTTTTCATTTCAGTTATTGTGGTCTCCAAATCCAGTCATTCTGATTTGTTCCTTTTTAAAATTTCTGTTTATTAAGATTATCATATTGCTCATTTGTTGATTTCCTGATATCTTTAGTTCATTATCTGTATTTCCCTTCATCTCCCTGAGCATTATATATATATATATATATATATATATATATATATATATATATGATTAGAGAAGGTGTGAACTTACAAAACAGTCATGGACATGTGCAGAATTTTCATACAACACGATTTCACAAACACATTACATTGTTCATGAAAATTTGTTACAGATTATGAGATAACATCATCAGAATATTGCCATTAACTATGGTCTATAGCATACATTTGCTATATTTTTCCATAACCCCCTATTATTAATACAGTACATCTTTGGCATTTATGCAAGAATATTAGATATTGCTGTTAACTCTAGTCAATAGGTTGCATTAATTTTATTTTTCCCATGCTTCCCCACATTCTTACCACCTTGCAGTAGTGATGGACCTTGGTTCTAGTTCATAGAAGGACATTCTTGTATTTGTACTAACAATTCTCATCCATCTCTGGGTTCACTATGTTATCCGGTCACTAGATAATTCTCTAGCTTTCTTTCAATTGACATTTATATCACTAGACAACCCTTTTCAGCCACAATCCTATTTATAAAAGAGCTGCATTACTCTAATGGGTTACCATCAACTCTATCCATTTCCCCATTTTTACAGTCAAGTTAATTAAACTTCCACATATATCAAGCATCAGTACACCTTCTCATCCGTCCTCTTATCTCCTAAGAACCTATACTCTTGGTTTCATCTCCATGCACTTATTCTTCATATTTAGATCATATTAGTGGAAGCATACAATTTTTGTCCTTTTGTGTCTGGCTTATTTCACTTAACTTAATGACTTCAAGGTTCATCCAGGTTGTCATATGTGTCATACATGTCCCAATTTCATTTCTTCTTACAGAAGCATAGTATTCCATCATATGTATATACCACTTTTTGTTTATCCATTCATCAGTTGATGGACAATTTGGGTTGTTTCCATCTTTCGGCAATTGTGAATAATGCCACTATGAACATTGGTGTACAAATATGTGTTCACTTCACAGTTTTCCATTCTTCTGTATATATTTCTAATAGAGGAATTGCTGGATCATATGGCAGCTCTGTATTTAGCTTCCTGAGGAACAGCCAAACTGTCTTCCACAGAACCTGCACCATTTTACATTCCCACCAACAGAGAAAGAGTGTACCTATTTCTCCACATCCTCTCCAGCGTTTATTGTTTCCCGATTTTTAAATAATAGCCACTCTGTGCTTTGAGAGATATATCATTCTTGTTTTGTTTTGCACTTCCTTAATTGCTGGTGATTTTTCTTGTGCTTTCTGGCCATTTGTATTTCCTCTTTGGAGAAATGTCTATTTAAGTCTTTGGCCCACTTTTAATTTTGATTGCTTGCTCTTTTTAAAATATATTTTTGTTAGAGAAGTTGTGAACTTACAAAACAATCATGCACATGTATGGAATTTCCTTACAACACCCCTCCACCAATACAATACATTGTTGTGGAACATTTGTTACAAATTATGAGGAAGTATCATCAGACTACACTTGCTCTTTTATTGTTGAGTTGTATGATCTCTTTATATAGAATGGAAATCACACCCTTAAATGATATGCGGTTTCTTGCAGAAAGCAAAAGAAATGGAAGGAAACATTGATAAATGGTACCTCTTCAACTTAAAAACTTTTGTGAATCAAAGGACTTTGTCAAGAATGTGAAAAGGTAGCCCACTCAATGGGAGAAAACATTTGGAAACCACATATCATATAAGTGTTTAATATCCATTCTATTTAAAGAGACTACACAACAATGAAAAAGCAAGCAATCCAGTTAAAAATTGCTTCGTTTGGGGAGTTGTTTCAAGACTGTTCAATCTCTTTCCTTGAAATTGGTTTGTTGAGGTCTCCTAGGGTTAGGCTAGGTTGTTCAGATGTTCCTAGGAATATTTCCATTACATATACATTGTTTAGTTTGTTGGTGTACAGTTGTTCATAGTATTCTCTTATGATCACTTTTATTTCTGTGGGGTTAGTTCAAATGTCCCCATTTTCATTTCTGATTTTATTTATTTGCAGCTTCTTTTATTCTTTGTCAATCTAGCTAAGAGTTTTTCAATTTTATTCATCTTGAAGAACCAACTTTTTGTTTTGTTAATTCTCTCTATTGTTTTTTTTTGTTGTTGTTCTCAATTTAATTTATTTCTGCTCTGATATTTGTATTTTCCTTCTTATTGTTTGCACTGGGAACACTTTGCTGTTATTTTTCTAGTTCCTCTAGCTGTGTAGTTAGCTCATTGTTTTTAGCCCTTTCTTCTTTTTTTTAATGTAAGCATTCAGAGCTATAAATTTCCCTCTAAGCACTGCCTTCACTGCCTCCCATAGTTTCTCATATGTGGTGTTTTGGTTTTCATTTTTTCAAGATATTTTTTTTATTTCTCTCACAATATCTTCTTTGACCAACTGATTGTTTAAGAGTGTGTTATTATGTTAAAAGTCCTGGTAAATTTAATTCATTTTCTAAGTACTTAATGAAAGTGCCTGTAAGATAAAAGAGTGTCTTTCTTAAGTAGCATCTTTATTTTGTTTGCCATATGCTTGTCTTATTGTTGCCTATACTGTCTTTGTGAGTTTATGTCTAGAGCAGTGCCTCTCTTCATTGCTAGCTGTCACAAACATAACTATTGCCATGGGAAATGGGGTCGGCAGTTTATACTTAAACCCAGCAGATCTACCACAATCTCTCCTTAGAATTATCCAGTAGCATAAAAAAACTCAAGGAAGAAAGCTGTTTCCTATCAATTTTGGCAGGAAACAGCCTCTGAAGACACCTGGTCTTATCATTTTCATGATCCAATATGTCATGGCTGTCCCCCTTTTTGGGCCCACCTACCACCCCTTTCTTTATCTTTTTAATAAGACCATGTATTTTAAAGATTCTAATTAAGTTTATTTCATACAGAATCAATACTTTATTATTTATGGGGGGTATTTCACCCAGTGCCAAGCAGGGTACTGGTCTCATCTTCCCTCAACCACAATAGAATAGCCAGAGAGGTTTATGCCCTGTCAGGCAGGGACTATCTCCCTAGCCAGGAGGAAAAACAACAGAATGACCATTACCCCTCCGCACCCCCCTTAGAATACATTCTTGAACTCTCAGAAGGGGGAGCTGAGGCAGATTAGTGTAGTGAAAAGGGGAAGACAGCTGGCCCAGCAGACAACATGGCTGACAGACATCATGGCTGCAAGACCCCGCCAAGACCTTGACCCTGAACTTGAGATCCCAGTTTGGACTCTTTCTGGTCTTAAAGGAAGCCCTGGATAATTCCCAACAGACCTCCCCAGTAGTCCCCAATAACCCCCCAAAAAAGCCTCACCATTAGCACCCACCATTGGAGGGGTAACCAATAACAGCTGGGACCCTTCTCCTTAGCATTAGCAAGAGGAAGAATAATTCATAGCTTAAAAGGTGACCACACAGGGAGAGATTGTGGGCTACAATGTGAACTGTGGTCCATGCTTAGTGGCAAAGCCCCAGGATGTGTATATCCATTGCAGGTGACGTGCCACACTACTGAAGGATGTTTATGTGGAAGGTGTGGGAGGTGGGGCATATGGGAATCCCTATAATTTTTGTGTAACATTTATGTAATCTAAGTATCTTTTAAAAATTTTTTAAAAATATTATTTAAAAATAAATAAATAAACATATCAAAGAAATAAAAAAGGTGACTACACAAACCAAAGCCTACTCTCTCTGCCTAGACAAACCCACATCAAATCTCAATGTTTATTTCTGTCTTTCCCATTTTTCAGAAAGCCCTCTTTTTTTCCCACATTTCCCGATAAATTCTTTTTACTGACCTAACCAAAAAAGAGAGTGTTGTATAATCTCCATATATTTGTGAATTCCCTTTTTTATGTCTGTTGTTGATTTGCAACTTTATTTCATTATGATCAGCGAAAATGATTTGTATAATTTTGAACCTGTTAAATTTACTGAGATCATCTTTGTGACCCTTCATGTCGTCTTTCATAGAGAAAGAACCAATAGCATTTGAGAAGAATGTGTATCCTGCTGTTTTGGGGTGCTTTGGTCTGTGTATGTCTATAAGGTTTAGTCCATATATCATATTATTCAAATTCTCCATTTCTTTCTTTATCCTTTGTCTAGATGTTCTATCCAACAATATCACTGTTGTATTAAAGTCTCTAGTGTTGTAGAGATATCTATTTCTCCTTTCAGTTTTGCCAGTGTTGACCTCATATAATTTGGGGCATCCTGGTTAGGTGCTTATACATTTATGTTTGTTATTTTGTACTGGTGAATTGTCTATCTTATTAATATATAATATTCTTCCTTGTCGCTAGCAACAGTTTTGCTTTTAAAGTCTATTTAAGTAATATAAGTATAGGTACTCGAGGATTGTTTTTTTGTTTGTTTGTTTGTTTGTTTGTTTTTGGTTACTGCATGCATGGAATATCTTTCTCCAGGCTTTAACTTTCAATCTTTTTGTATCCTTGAGTTTAAGGTGAGTATCTTTTAGACAGCATATAGATGGCTAATATATTCCTTTCCATTGGATAAGACTGTGTCTTTTGATTGGGGAGTTGAGTCCATTAACATTCTATGTTATTACTATAAAGGCTGATCTTACTTCACCCATTTTGAACTTTGCATTTTATCTGTCATATATTGATTTTTTACCACTAGTTTTACACTTTTAGTTACTTTTACTGATATAATCTTCTTTTCTAGACTCTCTTCCAAGGGTCTTTCTCCCTCTCTCGTCTTTTCTTTTCAGACTGTCACACTCCCTTTAGTATTTCCTTCAAAACTAGCTTCTTGGTTACCAACTCTCTCAGTTTCTGTTTATCTGTGAATATTGTAAACTTGCCCTCACTTTTGAAAGATAATCTTGATGGATATAAGAGTTTTGACTGGCAGTTTTTCTCTTGCAGCATCTTAAATATATTATATTCCTTCCTTCTTGCCTCCATATTTTCTGATGAGGAATCAGCACTTAGTCTTATTGGGCACACCTTGTATGTGATGGATTCCTTTTCTTTTGCTGCTCTCAGGATTCTCTCTTTGTCTTTTGCATTTGAGATTTTGATTATTATGTGTCTCAGAGCAGGTCTGTTCAGATTTATTCAGATGGAGTATGTTTTGCTTCCTGGACTTTGATATCTATGTCCTTCAATCAAATTGAGAAATTTTCTACCATTATTTCCTCAAATATTCCTTCTGCCCCTTTTACCTTTCTTCTACTTCTGGGACAAGCATGATTCATATGTTTGCATATCTCCTACCATCATTTAATTCACTGAAACCCTGTTCAATTTTTTCCATTTTTTACTTTATATGTTCTTCTGTATGTTCACTTTCAAAAGCCATGTCTCCAATCTCACTGAACCTTTCTTCTGCCTCCTCAAATCAGTTTTATGCGTTTTTTAATCTCTAGTGATGTTTAAAACATATTTATTGTGTTTTTCATTCCTTTAAGATATACTATTTTCCTATGTATGCCTTCAAATTATTCTTTGTGCTCACACAGTGTCTTCTTAATATCCTTAATTCCTTGAGCCATCTCATTGAATTTATGAAGGAGACTTGTTTGTGCATCTATGATTAGTTGTCTCAACTCCTTTATGTAATCTGGAGGCTTAGAATGTCCCTTTGACTGCTCCATATCTTCCTATTTCTTGTTATGGATTCTTGGTGTCTTGGCATATGGTTAACTAGATATATTATTCTGGGTACAATTTTTTCTATTTATTCTAGGGCTTTCTATTTGATTGGCTTTGTGTTATAACCTCTCTTTAATACTCAGTTCACCTTAATTTGTAACTTTATAGTGACTTGTTTTTAGCCACTCTGGGTTTCTTTTAGCTCTTTTTCAACTGTTTCTCTTCTTTTCTCCTTTGCTGGTTGCATCGTAGGAGCTGAAGATGCAGTTGGTACTGTAAGCCATGGTGGTTGAAGTTGCCCTCATTGCCTCTGAACTGAGGACGCTTCTCCAACTTTCTCCTCTGCCAGGTTGGTGAGCAACATACAGCTGCGTGCAACAATCCAAGCCATGCAGGCCAAGACTGTCTGTAGTGTGATGAGGCTGAACAGCCATTACTCCGCTGCCTGGGGTGGGGATGGAGTTGCAGGTGTGGGCAGCAAATTAAGCTTTGTGGGTCAAAATTGACTGCAGCAGCTCAGGTAAACTGACATAGCACCAGTCCCTGTCCTCTCCAGCTAGGGGTGGAGATGGAGCCTCAGGAGTGCCCAATAATCTAGTGCATACGGGGCAAAGGTGCCTGCAGTTAAGCAAAGAGGTTGAAGGAGTACTGTCCCTTCTGCACTTTGGGGCAGAGAAGGAACCAGAGGTGCCCAACAATCCAGTCCATGCAGGCCAAAAGTGCCTGTATGTGCCTGAAGAGGCTGAGGAAACACCCCTCCCCTTTTGTCCTATCAGGCAACATGGATGGAGCCAGAGATGTCTGATTATCCAGTCCTTGTGGGATAAAAGCACCTGAAGTTGTCCAGAGAGGCTGAGGAAACACAGCTCCCCTCCTCTTCTATTTGGGAGTGGGGATGGAGCCACAGGTAACAGACAATCTGGGCCAAAAGCAGAGATGGAGAAACAAGTGCAGAACAATCCATTCTTTGCAGAGTGAAAGTTTTTGCAGCTGCACAGAGAGACTGGTGCACTTACCACACCTTCCTTTCTGCTGGAAGTGGGGCTGGAGCCTAGGCTATGGCTGCAATATGATCTGGGTAGAAAGAAGCCCATCTTTACTGTCACTGTGATTTTCAATCAACCCTACCTCCCCTCATGCCAAGGACAGAATTAAAATGGAGGCTTCCAGTTTCTTTCTTACTTGGACAGGTACAAACTTTAGCTCTTAGGCTTATACTTTAGCCAGCTAATTATTAATCCGTAGCTGAAATCGGTGCCTGAAAGTCTCTTCCTCCCCGATTTTTGGGAAATGGAGCTTCCAACTGCAGCCACAGAATGGCTCCTGAAGCAGCTTGCACCACCAGCAGGGGATGTGCACCAGATTCCGTGGCATGGAGTGCTTTACTCTCAAATCTTCACTGCAAATGGGTATTCTCCTCCTTCCATTCTTCCAAGGGTTTTGCGGGATGCTTTTCAGGTCTCCTGAGGCCCCCAAACAGGTGCTTTAGATAGCTCTAGGTGAATACTAACAGCACTGTTGGATGAGCTGATTCTTGGAGCTCTTTACTCTGATGCCATCTTGTCCCTATTCCCTGATTATTTTTAAGATCTTTTTTAAAAAGGCTTTGTTCAGTCTGTCTGAATTCTGGTCTTCTTTCTTTGTGTTTTCTAGAATTTTATCCTATTTCTTTGTATGAGTGATCATTTCCTATTTCTTTGTTTATCTTGTACAATTTGATTGCACTCTGTACATATTAATATTTTTAAATGTTAACTTTGGGATTCATTCCCTGACATGTCTGGTTCTTGGATTTGTAGCCAGCTAATGATAAAACAGATTTTCTTGAGCATCAGTCCTTCTATTAGGAAGGTCTGCCCAAGTCAAATGCACTATGCAAGGATTTCCTTGTCTTTATGGCCCTGTGTCTTTTCCTGGGCTTTTTCTTTTTAGTTGTTTTGGATTTCTTTTGTTTACAAGAGTTTGCTTTTCTCCTCTGTTTCTCAGGAGACAGACCTCCCTCTCCTCGGTGTTTTTAGCCAGTAGGTCTTTGTCTAAGATTCTCTCCCTTTATAGTTTTTAACACTTCTTTTGTTGTCTCAAGCTGTTTTTGCCTGAAGGGAATTTCAGGGAAGGAGGTCATGTTAGAATAGATTTTTCCAAAGCAGTTTTTCCAGCTGATACAGGGCTAGGGTCTTATTAAGAAGGCACAGATTAGCTCCAGAATGTTAAGATCAGGATTGGTTCTTTCATGGCTCCTCATAGCTGAACCTTCTTGGCTTGCCCAGCAAATGCAGTCTGTCAACCAACTGTGCCCCTCAGCCCTGTAAAGCAAAGCACCTTTATCCCTCCCCAGCCATGGTCTTTGAAGCAGATTGAAACAATGTCCACCCTCAGAGTAAAGTTGCCAGTGATCTGAAGTTTTTAATCAAAAGTGATGATCAGTGATGAGCCATGCCAACCCCTGGCAAGAGGATTTTTGGACCCTTTTCGGTCACATGTGAGCTAGCCAGTGGCTGGACCCCACATTGGCTTGCCACAGGAGTGAGGGTTGGGAGCCAGTAATCACCATGTGGAGAGAGCAATTTACTATTCTTTCCCATAATTTATCAGCCTCTTCCACCCACTCTTCCCTCCATGCTGTACAGTGTTCAACTGCCCAGTGAAGTTCCATATTAGTTGCTTCAGATAGTTCCCATCTGTTTAATATCTGTTCTGGTTTAAAGACTGAGTCTTGGAACTTACAACTGTGCCATCTTCCCACAAATCTCTCCATCACAAATGTATTTTTATCCACACACTTGACTAAATAACACTCCACACAACCTATCAAAGAAAGTCAATTTTTGTCATGAAAAGTAGATCATTACACTTTGTGTTCTTATAAAATATTTCTGCTATTCAAATCACCTTCATTTACTTTTCTCAATTCATCCATAACACTGTGTTTTTGAAGGACTGAATGAAAAAACAACTGATTATCTATTCAAGATTTCACTCTTATTTTATAATAATGGGTGTATACATCTAAACTACAGTTTCTTTCTAATATAATGGAAAAATACATATAAATATATAAAATACTAACATGAGAGCACAGAATAATTGATTATGCCCTGTAGGGAAGTTGAGTCAGAACCCACAAAGCACAAACTGCTGCTGCCAATAAAAATAACTACTTTCTCTACCTCTAGTTTCTCTCAGTTACAATTTCAACTTATTAAACTAAGATCTTCACGCCATGAATACCTCATATTTACCTATACCTCTTCTATTTACCAAGTTCCCTCTGCATTTTTGCCATACATAAATCTTTCAAGACCTAGCTCAAATACCACCTTCCACCAAGCTCTTAATTATCTTACTAGTTTAAAGCATTTACTTCTTTTATTAATTTCTATAACATTTTTACTTGTTTAATGATGTTTATCTGCTTTTATCCTTTATTAGATGCATTAAAATTAGATACTGTGTATATATTAATATTCTATGCTCCAATTAAGCTACACTGAAGGAAGGGTCTGTATTTCAAACTTTTTTTTCTGTTTTTTTCTATTATGTCTATCACTTAGCCAAATATAGAGGTGAATTTCATAAGTATATTCAGGTGAAAATGTCCAAATACATAGATGATACAAGTGATAAGGACTTATAAAACAAAATGGTGAATCCTGTGTCTTAGAAATATCAGGTGAAATACTGTCACACATAATATATTTAAATTAACTGAGTTTTAGAGCTTGACTATACAACTCACTCATTTTCCAAATGCAGAACCTTATATATGAAAGTATAAGTAACTGGTTCAGGGTCAAATATCTACTTGGTAAAGACCACTGGGTAGAAACCTGAGATACAAACAATGAATTCAGGGTGCTAACATCAGCCTGCACTGCATCTGTCAGGATTCAAGGTAGATTTGGGGTGACCGTTCCTTCTTTTTCCATGCAAGACAATGTTAAATTTTATTCAGGAATTATTTATTTATTTATTTATTTTAATTTATTGAAGTATATCACTAAACATAAACATACATAAACAATAAGTGTATAGTAAAAGTTGTGAACTTAACTTATAAAGCAAGCATGAATAACATCATACTGGGGTCCCATACACCAACCCACCACCAACACCTTGCATTGTTGTGAGACATTTGTTACAAATTATGAAAGAATACCATCAAAATCTTACTAGTGACTATATCTTACATTTGGTGTATTTTCCCCCAAACCACTTTATTACTATTTCTTAAAATATATTTTTATTACAGAAGTTGTGAACTTACAAAACCATCATGCACACATGCAAAATTCCCATACAATAATCCTCTAGCAACACATCATACCATGGTGGAACATTTGTTACAGATTATGAGATAATATTTTCAGATTATTACCACTAATCATGGTCCATAGCATATGTTTGCACACTTTTTCCATGCTCCCCCATTATCAACACAGTACATCTTTGGCATAGATTCAGGAATATTACAGTATTGCTGGTAACCATAGTCCATAGGTCATTCCAATTGTATTTTTCCCATGCTTCTCCACATTCCCACCACCCTGCAGTAGTGACATACATCTGTGGTAGGTCACAAAGGACACTCTTTCATCTGTACCATAATCCACTATTCTCATCCACCTCTGGGTTTATTGTGCTATTCAGTCCCTAGATTATTCTCTAGCTTTCTTTCAATAGACATTGACATCCCTAGACTACCCTTTCCAGCCACATTTCCATTTATAAACCAGCTGTTACTCACTAAAATGTGTTATAAACTCTATACATTATCACAATTTTACAGTAAAGTTAATTAAAACTCTTACATACAGGAAACATCAGTAGTCCATCTCAGTCCTCCTCTTATCTCTTTTAAAAATCCACCACCTACAACCAGATCTCGAAGAAGTTTTCCTACATTTTCTTCTAGAAGCTTTATGTTTCTTGCTTTATATTTAGTTTTTTTAATCCATTTTGAGTTAATTTTTGTGTAAGGTGTAAGAGAGGAGGCATCTTTGTTTCTTTTGGATTGGATATCCAGTTCTTTCGGCATCATCTTTTGAGCAGACTATTCTGCCCGAGCTGGGTCAGTTTTACAGGCTTGTCAAAGAATCACTTGACCATAGGTGTTCTGATCCATAAAATCAGTTGTGTTCTCCCATCCAAGTACTATATAAATAACATTTTTGTAAGCAAATACACATATATGCATATATATTTATATATCATTTTGCAAATGTTTGTATGTATTGTGAGAATTTTGATTTTTACCCATAATAAAAAAAAAGAAAAAAAAAATCAGTTCCGTTGGTCAATGTGTCTGTCTTTATGCCAGTACCATGCTCTTTTTATCACTGTGGCTAAGTCAGAAAGTGAGTGTCCTTCAACTTTGCTTTTCATTTTTTTAAATATGCATTTTTATTTTTTTAAAGATATTTTGATTACATAAATGTTACATAAAAAGTACAGGGGATTCTCAAATGTACCACTCCCTACCCTCCCTCACATTTTCACACAATTGATGAAGACATTTTGGGGCATTGCAAGTAAGTGTGGATTACAGTTTACATTGTAATTTACACTCTCTCCCATACAATTTTGTAAGTTCTGACAAGATATATAATGGCCTGTTTCTGTCATCACAATGTCATTCAGGACAATTCTAAAGTCCTGAAAATGCCCCATTTTACAACTGATTTTCCCTCTCCCTCCCATAAGAACCTCCAATGGCTACTGTCTCCACATCAGTGATAAAAGTTCTTCCATTGCTAGAATCACAATAAGACTATAGTAGAATACCAATAAGTCTACTTTGATCCATCTTTCATTCCCCAATCCTGAGGATTCTGGGATGGTGATGCCCAATCTACCTTTAACTGAGATTAGGCTTAAATCCCATGGGGCAGATGGATGGGACTATTTTGCTTGCAGTTGCAGATTATCTATGTCCCTTGGGAGAGTCGTTGTCCATCATCATCCCCTTGTTAATTGTCCTGGCTAAGTCCTATGAACTGGAGAGTAGGTGGTGCAACTCTGTTGAGAATCAGGGCCCTGCTGGTAAATGGACAGCCCAAAGATTTATGTCTCTTGGACATACACTTATGAACTCTATTACTAACTCTATATTCAAATATAAGGGGCAGAAGAGCCATGCATAGGGAAACCACAACTGAGTCCAAATCTGTCACACTGGAAAGCATAAATTCCCAATTAGTGCCCAATGGCAGGGCACTAAACTCCTGAGCTGTCCACCCTTCCCATAGTGTCTGGATGTCTCCAAAGTCCCCAAGAGCCCCACCATTTGAGGCGATATTTACTTTGGCAGTTAATGAGATCCTGCTGAAACATGTGTAAGCGTGATCTCTGGAATGACTTCCCAAACAACTTTGAAGTCTCTTAGCCATTTAAACTCATTTGTCTTTACACTTTCCCCCAGTTGGTGGAAGTCTATTTCCTGTTGCATTCTTAGTTGGTGCTTCGTAATTATTCTCAGTGCCAAGGAGGCTTATCCCCACGAGTCATGTCACATGTTAGGGAGAATGTAATGCATTTATATGTTGAATTTAGCTTCAAGAGAGGCCATGTTTGAGCAACAAGGAGGCTCTCAGGAGGTAACACTTAGGAGTCCTATAATACTAGGCTAAGTTTCAAAAGCAAAGGTTCGTAAGTACAATCAACAATATCAAGGGCCCATCAATGGTCCATCCTACTTAACTAGTTACTGCCTCTGTACGGGGCGGGGCGGGGGCACTTGCTGTCCCAGTAGAGGATTTGGCAGAGCTCACAGGATGGGAATTCAATATACTTTTGGTTATTGTGTGAATCTCGACACACCATGACAGTCCCATGAACACTAACACATTTGTACACCTTATAAGTATGCCCCAGGTGAAATTCCTCCCATGCATCCATCATCACTGACACCCTGCACCAATGATCCTCCACTGCCTCAGTTGTACTCTTTTTTGATGCAAAACTTCTTCAAAAATGAAGTCAACAAAATAACCAAATAAAATTAATAAATAAAAGAAATAATAATGATAGTTTTAGAAATATTAAAAAATACAAAATATATAAAAAGTAATAAAAATAATTTAAAGATATAAAATTAAATAATTTTTTGACATTATGTCTTTCACCACTGTAAGATCTGTTGTCTTGTATGTACAGTGATATTTTCTTCCCTTTATTCTCCCCAGTGTTTTATTTTTTTTTCATTTTGTCTTCAAACAAAGTTTACTTTACAGAAAAGTGACATGCAGAATATAGGGGATTCCCATATACCCAAAACTCTCCCCCTTTTCCACTTTCCCCTATTTGTAACATTTTACATGTCGATGATACATTTGTTACAGTTGATGTAGAAATATTGAAACATTGCTACTAGCCATGGTCAATGTTTATCATTATGATTTACATTTTTGACCATACACTTTTATAAAGTTTGATCAAATTTGATATGGCTTGTATCCATCATTGCAAGATCATGTAGAACACTTGCATCACCCCCATAAATGCCACATGTTCCATCTGTTCTATTTCTCCCCCTCCCCTCAGGACCCATGGCATCCACCAAGCTTCTCTGCTTGAAGAACAAGATTCATAGTTACTTGCAGCAACACAGGGCTTGACATACTAGCCTGTCCTCCCTTAATAAGCATTGCCTATGCTCTTGAAAGACTCCCACCCCTCTAGTTGCTAACATAGCAGGACTCCCCAGAATTGGAGTCCAACGTCTTCCCACTCATTATGTGGGTCTCCATCCACTGATATAAAATATTATGATAAGATGATCACTCACACACGTCCTAGAAGCCTGCCTCAGTTGTGCCTTGTCCTGCATGCAAACCACATCCAACACCCAAAAGCAGAAACCCTCCATATTTGCCAAAAGAAAATTCCCAACATTGAAGATTCATGCACATACCTGCAAATCTCTGGTGTTCACTGAGAGGGAAATTCTTAGCCATAAATGACTAAATTACTGCCTTGTCATTTTCATTCATTTCAAGGTAGTTACTGATTTCTTTTACAATTTCCTCCTTGACCCACAGTTTGTCAAAGAGTGTGTTGTTTATTTTCCATATTTTTTTGCCTAATATGCTTCTTTACATTTTACAGATTTTCAGCTTCATTCCATTGTGGTCAGAAAAATTCCTTGGGATAATCTCAATCATTCTGTATCCATTGAGGGTTGTTCTGTTCTTAGCATGTGATCTATTCTGGAGAATGATCCATGTGTACTTGAGAAGAACGTATATCCCACTGTATTTGCATGCAGTGTTCTGCATATGTCTATTAGGTCCAGCTCCTCTAATGTATTATTCAAGGTCTTTGTTTCTTTATTGATTTTCTATCTAATTGTTCTGTTTAATGGTGATAATGGTGTATTAAAGTCCCTCACTATAATTGTAGAGACATCTATTTTTCCATTTAGTTTTTCTAGTGTTTGCCTCATGTATTTTGAGGTGCCCTAGTTAGATGCATAAATGTTTATGATTGTTCTTTCTTCTCGATAGATTGCCCACTTATCAATATATAGTGTCCTTCTTTGTCTCTTAAAATAGTTTTGCATTTAAAGTCTTTTTTGTCTGATGTTAGTATAACCACTCAGACCCTTTTCTGGTATTGTTGGGAGGCGAAATTGTTTTCAAAGCATTCACTTTCAGCAACCTTGCTTCCCTGTGTCTAAGGTGAGTTTCTTGTAGACAGCATATAGATGGGTCATATTTATTTATCTATTCTGCCAATATGTGTCTCTTGCCTGGGGAGTTTAATCCATTAATATTCAATGTTATTATTGTCAAAGAATTACTTACATTAGCTATATTATCTTTAGTTTTATGTATGCCATATGTTATTTTTATATCTCTTTTTATCTTTTTAGTTGTTCTTACACTCTCTTCCAACTCTCTCGATCCTGTTTTTTTTCTTTCAACCTGCAGAACTCTCTTTAGCATTTCTTGAAGGGCAGGTTTCTTTTTTACATACTCTTTTAACTTTTGTTTATCTCTGAATATTTTGAACTCTCCCTCATTTTTAAATGCCAGCTTTGCTGGATAGAGAATTCTTGACTGGAAGTATTTTACTTTTAGCACCTTAACTATGTCATACCACTGCTTTCTTGTCTCCATGGCTTCAGATAAGAAGTCAACACTTAATCTTATCTAGCTTCCTTTATCTGATGGATCTCTTTTCTTTCCTTACTTTCAGTATTCTCTGTTTGTCTTGACCATTGAACAATTTGATAACTATATATCTTGGAGTAGGCCTTTTCAGATTTATACTGTTTCACATGCCCTGTACTTCCTTGACATGTATATCTATGTCTTTCGTTAAAGTTGGGAAATTTTTCACCATTATTTCCTCCAACACTTCTTCTGTCTCTTTTCCCTTCTCCTCTCCTTCTGGGATGCTTACAACACATATGTTTTTACATTTCATGTTGTCATTCAAATCCCTAATTCCCTGCTGGATTTTTTTCTTTCATTTTTTTTCTGTTCTACTATCTGTCTGATTTCAGGTGTACTGTCTTCCATATCAGTGATTCTTTTCTTCACATGTTCAAATCTGCTGTTATGTGCTTCCAGTGTATTTTTGATATCTTGCTTTGTGCCATTAATCACCATCATCACCATTATCTTTTTAAGTAGGTTTACAATTTCTTCAGTATATTCTCACAGATTCTTCATTTTTTTTTTTTTTTTTAATTTTACCAGAAGGTCCCGGGGATTGAACCCAGGTACCTCCATGTGGTAGACGGATGCCCAACCACTTGAGCCACATCCGCTTCTAAGATTCTTCTTAATATTCTTAATCTCTTCCTTCATTTCATTAACTTGATTCATGATACTTATTTGAACATTTCATTAGTTGTTACACATTCTACATCTTTTACTGTTTTTTAGTTTGTTCATTGGCCTGGGCCATGTCTTCCTGTTTGTTAACATGGACTTATAATTTTTTGTTGGTGTCTAGGCATCTGTTTATCTGGGTGAGTTTATTCAATTTATTAGTTTCTCTTTTTTCTCTACAGTATTTTTTTTTAATTATCTTTGTGTGTATGGTAAGGTTTAACTTTGACACTTCATTCCTCTCATTCTGTTTCTTTGCTGATGTCTATTTTCCCTGGAAAAAGAAAATTAGGACCAGAGTAAAAGAAAGAGATAAGAAGAGAAAAATATTAATAGTAATAATAACAATAGAAGGTAGAAGAGGAACCATACAAATTTATGAAAATAAATAATTAACACGAGTAAAAGTGCAGAGGAATAAGAACAAAAAGATGGAATAGAAACAATTAAATTAGAAACAAAATAGAAAAAATATATATAGAATTAATTAAAAAGCCAAAATGATGAGAAGAGAAGAAAAGAAAAAAGAAAAAAGAAAAAGGAAAAGAGTAAGAAAAGAAGGAAAATAGAGTAAAAGAGTGTGAGAGAAATAAAAACAAGAAAAATTGAAGGCCAAACAAATTGAGATGGAATGAAAGAACAACAACAGGAAACAGAAGATAAAAAACTGAAGGAAAAAAAGAAGAAATGGCATAGGTAGAAAAAATTGGTATAAAAAATAAGAGAAACAAAGAAAGGGGAAACACAATAAACAAGGGAAAAGACAGCAGCAACTAATAAAAATTTTTAAAAATAACAAAAATAGAAAAAAAAAAAAAAACAAGAAAAACAGCCTTCCCTCTTAGGCCCCTAAGGGGCTTCTCAGGCTGCCAGTGTTCATCAATCAATCACCCTGCATCCTGCCTTCTGCAGGTTTTGAAATGGGTTTTACCATGTAAAATAGGGAAAAAAAGAAAATTAAAAAAAATAAGAGACACAAGAAAAGCTAATACAAAAAGAAAGTTTATATGTTCCCTTTCATAAAGTGTCACCTGGATGCCTGATATTTCAGTTAATTACTTCTCTAAGAAGAGCCTGGAATTGAATCATGGACCTCATATATGCAAGGCAGGAATTCATCCACTGAGCTAAACGATCACCTTAGGTTAGTTAGCCTGTCAGAAAGATATCCACCCCTTTTCCTTAGGAAGGTTAGTTGCTAGTAGTTTTCCAGATCCCTGCTGTTTAGGCACCTATCTGTCTCAGCCCCTTCTCTAATATAATTCTGCACTTTCCCTGGGAGGCTGGGCATGACAGCCTGCCTGAGGAGATCCCACCTATCTTCTCCCTGTCACATCAGGACCCTTCTGAGTTTCAAAGGGGACTCAGCTTTCCAAACTCACCACAAAGAAACCACTCTCCACCCTCCCAGACTGCTCTTCCTTCCAGGGAATGCCACCTCTCACTCCATTCAGAGTTATAGGCCTGGGGCTCCACCAAGGTTATTTGTCCTGACAGCGGGTTATATGTGCCTTTTCCAGGCACAGGAGCAAGCAACTCACTATTTTTCTTTGGCTTCTTTATCTTTCCAGTACCCTCCTGGATGATTTGGAGAAACTTCCCTTTCTATATATATATATATCCAAAGCAACTCCTCTAAATAAGTCTCCGCCTTCTCTCCACTCCCTTTTTCATGAGAGGGTAAGACTCTGCCCACCTAACTAGGCCTTACTTTTCCTTTTTAAGATGTTCTGGCTATTCATGACTCCTTGCCCTTACAAATAAATTTGATAGATGTGTTTTACATTTATTTTTAAAATGCTGGTAAGAGATGGTGTTGGCAAGATGGTGTTGGTTTAAGTGTGGACTCACCATCTAGCTCACAAAAACAGCTGAGTCACGGAAAGATCCTGCTTGAGTGAGCTGTTTTGGGAATCTACAGTGCAGGAGGCTTCAGGGCATCTATCTGGAGAGAACTGGACAAAGGGATAAATTGCTCAAGTTAAAACCCTGAGTGTCTTGCCACTGAGGCTGAAAACTATGGGACAGCTAAGCCACACTCTCAAGGAAAAGCTGCTGTGAGCCCTGAGCCCTGAATCCTGGCGGCCACCCAGTGAGAGGGAATGTTCTCCAAGAGTGAAAGGGTCCTGACAAAGGGTGGAGATGGGTTTCCTTTCTGTGGGTTTGGTTGTCTAGACCCCCTTTGAGCTTCGAAGAACATACCAGCTGGTTTGAGTTGGCACCAGGAAGAGGGGAAAGGTGAAACTGCTGAGGCAGCCTGATATGCCTAATTACCCTGGGATAGAGAAATTTGGACTGGAAAAGGGTGGACTCTGGCAATTGACTAGTCCTGTGCTGAAAAGTATCAAAATTTCAACTCCTCCAAGGGAGGTGGGCAGTAGGAAATGCTTAATAAGCTTCCAAGAATTTATTTAGATTCCCCTGGGAGGAAAGGGTAGTCTGCAAGAGGGTTGAGAGTCATTTATCTACAGTGAGTTCAGTCACCAGGGTCCCATTTGAATTTCAAAAAGGGAACTAAACCTAACCAGGAAAGGTGAGGGGGGATCACCTCACAGAGACTATTGCATCTTACTACTCTGGAAGAGAAAGAAATAAGAATAGAAAGGGGGCAGGGGCAGATTCCTAATCAGCAGAAATTTATCCAACTACAAAGAGTCAAACCTGCCAGAAGGAAAATGACTAGTCAGTTTTGTGAAGAGCTAACTGACCTAACAAGAAAGTTTAGCTCAGTGGAGGAGTTCTTGGCTCCTCTTAGAGTAGTGATCCACTGGGATATCAAACATCCAGCTGATAATTTAGAACAGGGAAAACATAGACATTATTTTTGTATCAACCCAAATGCCCATCAACAGATGAATGGATAAACAGAACGTTGTATATACATACAGTGGAATATTACACTGCTGTAAGGAAGAATACTGTACTAACACACGGGATTACATGGATGAATCTTGAGGACCTTACGTTAAATGAAGCAAGCCAAGCATTGAAAGGCAAATATTCTATGACCCCTCTGACATGAATTAAGCAAATTCAGCAGATTCAGAGAGCTAGAGATTGGAAGGTAGGTTTACAGGAAATAGGGAAAAGAAGGATGTGCTTGAATGCCCTTATGGGTGACATCTAAGATAAGGTGGAAGTGAGCAGTTGGACAGTGAAGGGATATTACAGGGGTGTAGGTGTACTATGGGGTTGGGCAGTGCAAGCTTGACATGGGGGAGTGTGGGGAGGATGGTTTGGATGGTCCATCGAACTGGGGAGAGGGTTGGGTGAGGGAGCGTGTGAACACTGGGGATTGGTGGTTATGCGGGTGAAACTACAATGATGAGAAAACCCTTTTGGCAATATGACAAGGAAGGGTTACTGGTTTGGGGTATTGAAAGGGGGGTATTTGGGACAAGTCACAACTGAGGCAGTCTTTAAGAGAATGTGTGAGTCATCATTTTGTCATAGTGTGTTATATCAGAGGGGGAGTCCCACATAATGAGCGGGAAGGAGTTGGTCTCCCATGCTGGGGAGGCCCAATATATTCCACATAGAGGGGTGAATGACTATTGAGAGCATGTGCAGTTCCTAATAGAGGATTACAGACTATTGTGTCAAGCCCTCAGTGTTGTAGCAAATATCTATGAACTTTTTCCTTCAAGGAGTGTAACCTGGTTGTCATCATGGACCCCAAGGGGAGCGGGAGGGAGGAATAGAATAGATAGAAAAGTGGGTATTTAAGGAGCATTGGAAGTGTTCTGCATGATTTTGCAATGATGGATAAAGGCCAAGTTAGTGGGAGGTGGGCAACATGGGAATCCCAGTGGGTTCCGTGTAATATTTTGGGTAATCTAAGCACCTCTTAAAATATATGTATATATATATATAAACAACATTTTTGTAAGCAAAAAAAAAAAAACAAAAAAAAAAAACTACCTATAAACTCTGATGTGGTTTAAAGCCAAGGCTACCTACTGTCAAATAAATTGATGGCATTTTAATCTCCAAATAAAAAAATAAAAAAATAATAAAAAATAATAAAAAATAATAATTTAAAAAATGCATGGTCTAAAATGTAAACCATAATGTAAACCATTGACCATGGTTAGTAGTTAGGTTTCAATATTTGTACATCATTTGTAACAAATGTACAATCCACATGTAAAATGCTTATTAATAAGGAAGAGGGAAAACGGGGAGGATGTTGGGTATATGAAAGTCCCCTATATTCTGTATGTAACTTTACTGTGACCTAAAATCTCTTTGAAGACAAAAAAAAAGTAAGACACTGGGAAAGAAATGGAAGAAAATGCCACTGTACATACAGGACAACAGATAGTACAGTGATGAAAGTCAAATGTCAAAAAAACTTTTTAAAATATATTTTTCATATTTTTAATACTCCATTTTTTTACTTGATTTTAGTTTTAGTTTTTCTAAATTATTTCTTGGTTAAAAACTATTGTTATTATTTCAATTTCCTATTAATCAAATTTGGCAACATTCTCAGCTTCAGTTTTGTAGAAGTTTGGATCATAGAAGTGTTACAACTATGGCAGGAGAGGATCAATGGTGTGGGGTACCAGTGATGGAGGATACATGGGAGGAAGTTCTCCTGGGCATACATACAAGGTTTATAGATATGATCAACTGTTCATGGGCATTGCCACAGTGGGTAGAGATTCAAACAACAGCCAAAGATTGTTGAATCCCCATCCTGGGGAGCTCTGCCTTATTCTCCAATGAAACAATAACAATCCCCCAAGTACAGGTGCAATGACTAGTGAAGAAGGATGGCCCATGGATGGTCCCTTGATATTGAAGACTAAGCTTATGAGCCTTTTGCTTTTGAATTTGCCACTTGGTCTAGTGTTGTATGGTGCCTAAGAGTTACTTCCTGAGAGGCTCCATGATGCTCAAATGTGACCATTCTTTAAGAAAAACACACCATGTGGATGCATTTCCTTCCCCCCAGGGAGAGTCATGATATCAGGGGATGAGCTACTCTGGCACTGAGGGATTACTAACAAGTACCAATTGGTTATACAACTGTCAAAAAACGTGGAATAAAAGGGGGAAAATGTAAAGACAAATGAGTGTATATGGCTAAGACACTTCAAAGTGAGTCAGGAGGTCATCAGAGAGGTAATGTTTATGCACATCTCAGCAGAATCTCATAGATGGCCAAAGTGGACACTACCCCAAACAGTGGGGCTCCTGAGGGCTCCAGAGACACCCAGGTCCTGTGGTCATGGTGAATAGGTCCGGAGTTTGGTGCCTTGCCAGTAGGCCCTTCTTTGGAGATTGTGCTCCCGTGTGTGACAGTTGGACTCAGATATGACTTCTCTACATATGCCTCTTTTGTCTCTTTTGTTTGAACCATGCTGGAGTTCATAGGTGTACGTCCAGGAGAATTGAATCTCTGGGCTATCCATGTGTTGGCTGTGCCCAGAGCCTAGGTGGAGTTGCTGAACCTACTCTTTAGTTCATTGGACTTACCCAGGAAAACTGATGGGGAGGTGAGGATGGACTACCTCCCACCAGGAACCAAGAGAGTCTACAACTGCAAGCAAGAGTCCCATCCATCAGCTGCATGGGATCAAAGTCCCCTCTGCATTAGAGGTGGAGTGGGCATCACCATCTCAGAATCCTCTGGATTTGGGAATAAAATTGGACTAGAGTAGACTTACTGGTGTTCTACTATACACTTATTGTGATTCCAGCAATGGAAGAAATTGTATCAGTGATGTGGAGACAGTGGCCACTGGACCTGTTGAAGTTAGGGAGAGGGAAAAAGAGGTGTAATATGGGAGCATTTTGGGGACTTGGACTTGACCTGAATGACATTGCAATGACAGATACAAGCCATTATATATCCTGCATTAGCCTACAGTATTGAGTAAGAAAGAATGTAAGCTACAAGGTAAACTATAGTCTATGCTTATTGGCAATGCTCCAAAATGTGTTCATTAATTGCAATGAATGTACCACACTAATGAAAGAAGTTGTTAATGTGGGGAAATTTGGGAGGTCTGCAGAGTGGCACATATGGGAATCTCTTATATTTTTTATGCAACAATTTTTGTAATCTAAGTATCTTTTAAAGGTATATTTTAAATATATATATATATAAAGATTTAGTGCTGATTTCTCATCTGAAACCATGGAGGCAAGAAAGCAATGGTATGATATAGTTAAGGTACTAAGTGAAAAAATAAAACTCTCAGCGAAAAATTCCCTATCCAGCAATTTGGCATTCAAAAAGGATGGAGAGTCCAAAATATTCATAGATAAACAAAAATTAAGAGAATGCTAATAAGAAACCTGTCCTTCAAGAAATATTAAAGGGAGTTCTGCAGGTTGAGAGGAAAAAACAGGAGAGAGAGAGAGCTGGAGGAGAGTGTAAGCAAAAACAAAAAGACAAAGAGAAAACCAAAACAACATATGACTTTCAAAAACCCAAAGAATATATGGCTAATGTAAGGGATTCCTTGAGTGTAATAACACTGAATATTAATGGATTAAAATCACTGATCAAGAGACACAGACTTGCAGAATGGCTAAGGAAATATGACGCATCTATATATTAGATGTAACAAGAAACTTATTTTAGACCCAGGGACTCAAGAAGGCTGAAAGTGAATCCTTGGAAAACAAACTTACAAGCAAACAATAACCACAAAAGGGTGGGAGTATATATACTAATATCAGACAAAATTTTTTTTTAATTTCAAAATTATTGTAAAAGACAAAGATGGACACTACATATTAGTAAAAGTGGTAATCTTTCAAGATGAAAGAACAGCCATAAACTTTTATGCACCTAACCGGGGCACCTCAAAATACATGAGGCAAACACTGGAAAAACTAAGTGGAGAAATAGATGCCTCTACAAATATAGTGGGGGACTTTAATACACCATTACCACCATTAAGCAGAACATCTCAACAGAACATCAATAAAGAAACAAAGACCTTGAATAATACATTAGAGGACCTAGACATAATAGATATATACAGAACACTACACCAAAATAAAGTAGGATGTACATTCTTCTCAAGTGCACTTGGATCATTCTCTAAGATAGATCACATGATAGACCAGAGAAAAATTCTCAATGAACTCAGAAAGACTGAAATCATGCAAAGTAATTTCTCAGACCACAATGGAATGAAGCTGGAAATCAGTAAGTGCCAGAGAACCAGACTAGGCACAAAGATATGGAAGTTAAGCAAAACACTATTAGACAAACAGTGGGTCAAGGAGGAATCTTGAAAGAAATCAGTAACTACCTTGAAATGAATGAGAATGCTAACAAAACATATCAAAATCTATGGGTTGCAACAAAAGCTGTATTGAGAGTGAAATTCATAGTCATAAATACATATATCAAAAAAGAAGAAAGAGCTAAATTAGAAGACCTAATTGCACAACTTTAGGAATTATTAAAAATACAACAAACTAACCCTAAAGAAGAAGAAAGAAGGAAATAAAGATTAGAGCAGAACTAAGTGAAATAGAAAATAAGAAAGCACTAGAAAAATAAACAAAAACAAAACCTGGTTCCTTGAGAAAATCAATAAATTTGGCAAGCCCTTAGCTAGACTAACAAAAATAATAATAATTGAGATGATGCAAATACACAAAACAAGAAATGAAGAAGGGGATATCTCCACTGGCCCCACAGAAATAAAGTGTATCATAAGAGAATACTTTGAAAAATCATTAGACAAAAAGAAGCAAAAAATTAGAGGAAATGGACAAATTCCTAGAAACACACAAGCAGCCTACATTGATGAAAGAAGAAATTGATGAACTCAACAGAACACTCACAAGTAATGAGAGAATCAGTGATCAAATCCCTCCCAACTAAGTAGAGCCCAGTAACAGATGGCTGCACATGTGAATTCTACCAAACATTCCAGAAAGAACTAACACCATTCATGCTTAAACTTTTCCAAAAAATTAGAAGTAGAAGGATCATTGCTTAACACATACTATGATGTGAACACTAGCCTCATACCAAAGACAAAGACTCCACAAGAAAGGAAAATTACAGAACAATCTATCTAAAGAACCTAGATGCTGAAATTCTTTACCAAGTATTTCCTAAACGTATTCAACAACACATCAAATGAATTATACACCATGACCAAGTGGGTTTCATTCCGAGTATTCAAGGATGCTTCAACATAAGAAAATCAATCAATACACTACATAAATAGATCAAAAGAAAAAAATCACATGATCATCTCTACTGATGCAGAAAATGCATTTGACAAAATACAGCACACTTTCCTGATAAAAACACTGCAAAAGATAGGAATAGAGGGAAACTTTCTGAAAATGACAAAGGGTATATATGAAGAATGCATGGCTGTCATCATATACAATGTTGAAATCCTAAAAGCTTTCCCTCTAAAACCGGGTACAAGACAAGGATGCCCACTAGAACCGCTCCTTTTTTTTAAAATTGTCTTAGAAGTACTTGTCCAAGCATGGAGACAGAAAAAGATATAAATGTCATCCAAATTGGAAAGGAAGAAATAAAAATTTCACTATTTGCAGACGACATGATCCTATATGTAGAAAACCTTGAGAAATCTACAACAAAGCTTCTAGAACTTATAAATGAGTTCAGTAAAGTTGCTGGTAATAAGATCAATGTGCAAAAATCAGTAGCATTTCTGTACACCTATAATGAGCAATCTGAGGAGGAAATCAAGAATACATACCATTTACAATAATAATAAAAAATAAAATACCTAGGAATAAATTTACCTAAAGATGTAAATGACTTATACACAGAAAACTACACAGAATTGTTAAATGAAATCAAAGAAGACCTAAATGAATGGAAGAATATTCCATGTTCATGAACAGGAAGACTAAATATTATTAAGATGTCTATTCTTCCCAAACTAATATACAGATTTCATGCAATCCCAATAATAATCAACACAGTATTCTATACTGAATTGGATACATTAACCAAGAAATTTATTTGGAAGGGCAAGAGGCCCTGAAGAGCCAAAAACATATTGAAAAAGAAAACTGAAATCAGAGGAATCACACTTCTTGACTTTAAAACATCCTACAAAGCTACAGTGGTCAAAACTGCTTGTTATTGGCACAAGGATATATATACTGACCAATGGGAATGAATTGAGAGTTCAGATATAGATCCTCACATATACAGTGATCTCATATTCGACAAGGCCACCAAGCACACTCAACTGGGAGAGAATGGCCTGTTCAACAAATTGTGCTTTGAGAACTGGATATCTATATGCAAAAGAAGGAGAGAGGAACAACATCTCACACCTTATATAAAAATAAACTCAAAATGGATCAAAGATTTAAACATAAGAGCCAAGACCATAAAGACCTTGGAAGATAATGTAGGGAAGCATCTACAGGACCTTGTAATAGGAAATGGCTTCATGAACTTCACCCCCAAATCATGTGCAGCAAAAAACATATAGATAAATGGGACCTCCTCAAAATTAAAACCTTGTGCACCTCAAAGGAGTTTGTCAAGAAAGTGAAAAGTCAGGCTACCCAATAAGAGAAAATATTTGGTAACCATATATCTGATAGGAGCCTAATATCCAGCATATATAAAGAAATCTTATATCTCAAAAAAAGCAAGCAAACAACCCATTTTAAAAATGGGCAAGTGATTTGGGCAGACACTTCTCCAAAGAAGAAATACTAATTGCTAAAAAGCACATGAAAAAATGCATAACATTTCTAGCTATTAGGGAAATTCAAATCAAAACTACAATGAGATACCATCTTACACCCATTAGACTGGTGGCTATTAAAAAAGCAGAAGACTATAAGAGTTGGATAGGATGTGGAGGAATGGGAACCCTCATCCACTGCTGGTGGGAATTTAGAATGGTCCAACCATTGTGGAGGACAGATTGGCCATTCCTAAGAAACTAACTCTAGAACTGCCATATAATCCAGCAATTCAACTGCTGGGTATATACCCTGAAGATTTGAAAACAAGGACACAAACAGATATATGCACATCAATGTTCATAGCGGCATTGTTCACTGCTGCCAAAAGTTGGAATCAACCCAAATGCATATCAACAGTTGAATGGATAAACAAAATGTGGTACATACATACAATAGAATATTACTCAGCTGTAAGAATGAATACAGTGCTAACAAACGGGATAACATGGATGAATCTTGAGGACCTTGTTGAGTGAAGTAAGCCAGGCATTGAAGGATGAACAGTACACGACCTCACTGATATGAATTAAGCTAATTGAGCAGACTCAGGGAGATATTATCTGGAAGATAAGTTTACAGGAAATAGAAAGGGAGAAGAAGGTTGTGATCCAACAACCATATGGACATGGTTATGGTAAGGAGAAAGTGTTGTATTTGTGTCTTGAAGAGATATAACAGGAGGGTAGTGATATTGGGTTGGGTGGTGCAAGCTTGACAGGTTGGTAGATTGGGGAGGGTGCGTTGGAAGGTCCAGGGAACTGGGGGGAGGGTTGTGAGAGGTACCAGTTGAACACTGGGGATTTGTGGGAATGTGGTTGAAAATACAAAGTTGGGAATGTTCTCATGGCAATATGACAAGGAAGGGTTACTGGTTTAGGGTGTTGGATGGTGTGGCATTGGGGACAGGGCACACCTGGTGGAGGCTTCTAGGAAGTGTGTGAATGATCATTTTGTCATAATGTATTGTATCAGGGTGTGAAAACCCACATAATGAGCGGGAATGAGTTGGACTCCCATTCTCGGGAGGACCAATTTGTTCCCAAATAGAAAGGCAGAAGTCTCTCGAGAACATGAGAGGTTCCTAATATGGGAGGACAAGCCAGTGTGTCAAGACCTCAGTGTTGGTGCATGTAACTCTGAATCTTGTCACCCAAGGAGTGAAGCCAAGGAATGACCATGCGCTCTGAGGGGAGAGGGAGGGAGGAATAGAATAGATCGAACAAGGGGTATTTAGTGAGCAATGGAAGTTTTCTACATAATCTTACAGTGATGGACACAGGCAATGTTAAACATCAGGAAATTTATAAAAGTGTACCAAAATGTAAACCACTGACCATGTTTACTAGCTATGTTTCACTATTTCTATATCACTCATAACAAAGATACCATCCACTTATAAAAAGGTATTAATATGGTAAGGAGGAAAACGGGAGGATGTTGAGTATATGAAAGTTCCTTGTATTCTGTATGTGACTTTACTGTGACCTAAAACTTTTTTGTAAACAAAATGAAAATAGTAAGACATTCGGGAATAAATAGAGGAAAATGCCACTGTACAGACAGGACACCAGATATTACAGAGATCAAAGGCAAAATGTCCAAAAATTTAAAAAAATATTTTTCATTATTTTTTTTTTTATCCTTTATTATTATTTTTTTTTTTATTATGGGTAAAAATCAAAATTCTCACAATACATACAAACCTTTGTAAAATGATATATAAATATATATGCATATATGTGTATTTGCTTACAAAAATGTTATTTATATATATATATACATATATTTTAAGAGGTGCTTAGATTACCTAAAATATTATACGGAACCCACTGGGATTCCCATGTTGCCCACCTCCCACACCTCCCACCACATCTGCAAGAAATTATAACAATGAGGTGGAGCCAGTGGCCACTTGACAGTTTTTTGGGTAGGGAGGGGATGAGCAGTTGAAATACAGGGGCTTCTTTGGGAGTTGGAGGTTGTCCTGAGTACTGTTGTGGCAATGGATGTAGGCCATTTTAAATCAGCACACACCACTCAGAACTGAGTGGGAGAGAGTGTGGTCTACAGTGTGAACTGTGGTCTATGGTTGGTGGCAAGGCTCCAGGATGTGTAAGTTCATTATTTTTTAATATCCCAATATTTTAATTTTATGTATTTTGGGTTTTTTTTTAATTTTTATGGATTTTATTTCTTAAATTTAAACTTATCATTATTATTTCATTTTCCTATTAATTTTATTCAGCTATTTTAATCATTTCATTTTGGATAAAGCTTTGGATCACAGAAAGTTTACAAATGGGGAAGAGGGGGATCATTGGTGTGGGTTGTTAGTGATGGGGGATACATGGGAGGAAGTTCACCTGGGCATACCTATAAGGTATATAAAAATGTTCAAATGTTCACGGGGCATTTTCACAGTGGGTGGAGGCTCACACAATAACCGAGAGAATATTGAATTCTCATTCTGGAGTACTCTGTCACATTCTCTAATGGAGTAGCAACAGTCTCCCAAATGCAGGGACAATGACTGGCAAAGGAGGATGAACCAATGATGGGCCCTTGATATTGATGACTATGCTTATGAGCCTTTGCTCTCAAAATTGAAACTTAGCCTATTGTTCTGGGGTGCCTAAGAGTTGCCTCCTGAGAACCTCCTTGTTGTTTAAATGTGGTCTTTCTCTAAGCCAAACTCATCCTATAAATGCATTACCTTTCCCCCAGCATGAAACTTAACTCCTGGAGATGAGCCTCCCTGGCACCAAGTGATTACTACCAAGCACCAACTAGCAATGCAAATGGAAAAAGACCTCAAATAAAGGGGAAAGTGCAAAGACAAATGAGTTTATATGGCTAACAGACTTCAAAGTAAGTCAGGAGATCATCCCAGAGGTAACGCTTATGCACATCTCAGCAGGATCTCATAGACTGCCAAAGTGGATACTACCCCAAATAGTGGGGCTCCTGAGGACTCTGGAGACACCCAGATCCTATGGTCAGGGCACATAGCTCTGGATTTTGGTGCCTTGCCATTGGGCCTTACTTTGGAGTTTGTGCTCCTGATAGTGACAGAGTTGGACTCAATTATGACTTCCCCACACATGGCTCATCTGTCCCTTCTATTTAAACCTATACTTGGTGCTGGAGTTTGTAGGTATACACCCAAGAGACTTGAGTCTTTGGGCTTTCCATGTGCCAGCTGGGCCCGGTAACTCAGCAGAGTTGAAACACCTACTCTACTGCTCATTGGACTTACCCAGGACAATCAACAAGGAGATGATGTTGGACAATGACCATCCCAAGGAGCAGAGTGAGTCTGCAACTGCAGGCAAGATAGTGCCATCCATCTTCCCCATGGGATATAAGCCTTGTCACAATTACAGGTGGAGTGGACATGACCATCCCAGAATCCTCAGGCTTGGGGAAAGAACTATGGACTGGAGTGAAATTATTGCTATTCTACTATAGACATATTGTGATTCTAGCAATGGAAGAAATTACAACATTGATGTGGAGCCAGCCCCATGGCCACTGGAGGCTCTGGGGACAGGGAGAGGGAAAAACAGTTGTAATACGGGTTTTTTTTTTTCAGGACTTGGCAATGATCCTGAATGTGATTGCAACAACAGATATTGGCCATTGAATATATCACATAACATGCAGAACTGTTTGGGAAAGCGTGTAGACTACAATGTGAACTTTGCTCAATGCTTAACAGCAAAGTCCCAGGATGCGTTTATCCATTGCAATGAATGTGCCACACTAATGAAGGATGTTTTTGTGGAAAGTTTTGGGAGGTGTGGGGAGTGGGGCATATGGGAATCCCTATATTTTTATGTAATATTTATGTAATCTAATTGTCTTTTAAAAAATAAAAAATATATATATTATTTTTAAAAGATTGAGGAATGATCAAATATAAGGGGGGAATGCATACATGGATCAAAGTAATCATTGTTTCTGTAGTAACAGAAGAACTTGTAACATTGGTCTAATGATAGTGCTTACCAGAGGTACTGATGAGAAGGAATGGGAAGAATAAGTGGAACATAGGGCATTTGTAACACATTGGAATTGCTCTGCATGATATTTCAATGGTGGATACAGGCCAGTATACATTTTGTCAAAACCTGTAAAACTTTACAGTGTAAAGTGTAAACCATAATGTAAACTAGAGATCTTGGATAGTAACAATGTTTCAGTATTTGTCCATCAATTGTAACAAATGTACCACACTAATGTAAGTTGATGTTGATGGGGAAAAATGTCAGGGAGGGAGTGAGGTATAGGGGAATCTTTCATATTTCAAAGTAACTTTTCTGTAATCTAAAACTTCCCTAAAGTAAATTTTATTATATGAAAATAATTTAATATCCTAAGTATATAACAATCATATTTTGTTCACTACCAACTTAACTTCAATAGCATACATATATACTTTTCCTATACTGCTGTTTCCCCTATCTTTTTTTCTGGTACTTGTTACCATTTATCACTTTGTACATTTTATGGCCAAAATACAGATTTATCATTACATTTTTGAGACCTTGATTTTGTTTAATCTCTTAGCTAGTTAAAATATATCTCAAAAACGTTTTTGTTCTCAGAAATAATATATAAGTGGAATACTTTCTTATTTTAGAGAATATTTGAATAAATTTCTGTTGCTTGGGCAGACAACAATTTGGCTAGGAATAGAGGTTGACACATTTCTCACAAATGTCCATGAACAATATTCTGGAATAATCTTCCATCATTTAGTGTTGCCAGTCATCTAAAGTCAGGTTGATTTTTTTTCTAGTGCAGGTGAACTGCTATTTTTTTTAATCTTTTAATGTTTATTCTAGGAACATATATAACCTAAAAATTTCCCTTTTAACCGCAAACACTTATATAATTCAGTGCTGTTAATTATACTCAAAATAATGTTCTACCAGCACTGTCCATTTCCAAACCTTTACAATCAACCTAAATAGAAATTCTGTACAAATTAACCATGAACTCCCCATTCTCTAACCCTACTCTATGCCTTGGAAACCTTTATTCTAGATTCTAACTCTATATCTTTGCTGACTATAATTAGTTCATATCAGTGAGATCATGCAATATTTGTCCTTTTGTGTCTAGCGTATTTCATGAAACATTATGTACTCAAGGTTCATCCATGTTGTTACATGCTTCAGGATTTCACTATTTTTACTGCTCGAAATGCCAAATTTTGTTTATCCATTCATCAGGTGATGAGCACTTGGGGTTGCTTCCAACTTTTGGCATTTGTGAATAATGTTACTATGAACATCAGTGTGAAAGTATCTTTTTGACTCCCAGCTTTCAATTCTTGTGGGTATATACCTAGTATCAGCATTGCCAGGTCGTATGATAATTCTTTACTGATCTTCCTTAGGAATTGCCAAACTTTCTTCCATAGTGACTGTATCATTTACCTTTCCCATGAACAATGAATGAGTGTTCCTATTTCTCCATATCCTCTCCAACATTTAAAGTTTTCTGCTTTATTAATAGTATCCATTCTAGTGGGCATGAAATGATATCTCTATTTACTCTTTCTTTTTTTTTTATCAGGAGGTCCTGGGGATCAAACCCAGGTCCCTCCATATGGGATACGGATGCCCAACCATTTGAGCCACATCCATCTCCCCCCATTTACTTTTTTTTTTTTTTAATTTTTATTTATTTATTCATTTATCCCCCCCTTGCTGCTTGTGCTCGCTGGGTCAGCTAACCATGCCGTGCGGGCGGGCTTGCCTTCACCAGGAGGCCCCAGGAACCGAATCCAGGGCCTCCCATATGGTAAACGGGAGCCCTACTGATTGAGCCACAGCCGCTTCCCGCCCATTTACTTTTTTAAGTTTAAAAAATTATTCTAGTCTTCTTTTCTCTTTTTTACTTTATTAGAGAAATTGTGGGTTCATAAAGAAATCATGCATAAAATGCAGGATTCCCATATACCTATCCACTACCAACAGTTTGCATTGGTGTGGAGTGTTTGATACAATTGATTATAGTGCATTTTTATAAATATATTATTTTTTAAATTTTTTATTTTAATAAATATACTATTTATAAAAATATAAAATGGTTTTACTTAGGGCTCACTGTGTAGTATAGTTCCATGGATTTTTAAAAACTTTTATTCTTTCACCTTACATACAATCTAACATTTCACTTTTGATCATATTCAGATGTATATATATCAGTGCTGTTAATTGCTTTCACAATGTTATGCTACCATCACCAACCATCCATTATGAAACATTTCCATCACTGTGGTTTTGAATTGCACTTCCCTATTTGCTAGTAATATTGAGCATCCTTTCATGTGCTTTTTATCCATTTTATATCCTCTATAAAGAACTAACTATTCGATATTTTTACCCATTTTTAATTGGTTGTTTGTGTTTTTATTGTTGAGTTGTATTATTTCTTTGTATAGTCTTGATAGTAAACCCTTACCAGACATGTATTTTCTAATGATTTTCTCCCATTGAATAGATTGTTTTTTTCACTATCATGAAAAAGTCTTTTGATGCAGAAAAGTTTTTAAATTTGTAGAAGTCTCACTTATCTATTTTGTCTTTCATTGCTTGTGTTTTGTGCTTTGGGTGTACAGTTTAAGAAACCATTGCCTAGCACAGAATGTATATGATCTCCTAAATTTTCTTCTAGGAATTTTATACTCCTGGTCCTTATATTTAGGTCTTTGGTCCATTTGAGTTAATTTTTGTACATGATGTGAGATATGGGTCTTCTTTCATTCTTTTGCATATGAATATACAATTCTTTCAGCATGATTTGTTGAAAAGATTATTATTTCCCAATTTCGTGGATGTAGCAGACTTGGCAAAATCAAATGTTCCTAGTTGGGAGAGTATATTTTCAACTCTCAATTTGATTCTATTGGTCAATATATCTATACTTGTTCCAGGACCATGCCCTTTGGACCACTGTAGCTTTTTAATATTCTTTAAAATAAATCCAGAATCTTTTTTTAAATTTACATTATATTTATTAAATCTTCAAAAGTACATTATGAAATTCATATTTTTATCTTCACTTCACAAGTTAAAAATAAACAAACCATGGTTTAGAAAGTTTAAATGTAAATCCAGAATCTTGAAACTGTTTTTCATTTTATCTTCAAAATTCTGAGCAATGATATTTGGATGGAACTTCAGTGCATTCAGCAAAAAAGGGAATCAGAAGGAGCTGAAGAAGGTCATATTTATACAGAATAAATATTAATTTTTCATCCCAAATATCACCTTTAATTCTTTTGATGCTTCAGAGCACAGAGATGTGAAGAGCAGCCTCTTCTAGAAGAAGCCAATTACAATGGTTTTTATTTTTCTTTTATGAACATTCAGGCTTCATGAATGAATTCTCTAAACTTGTAATTGTCTCCAAATATTTAGAAACTCACAAACAAAAGTTAGGTCAGGGCCTCCTTTTGAGAGAGAATATTTCTTTCAAGTCTGGTTTGTACTCCTTGAACAAAACTTAGGACTATTAAAATGCCTGAAATTTAAAGTTACACATGTTAGAGAAGTTTTTGGTAACTTCATGTGTCTTCTTTAAAATTGCTGTTTCCTCTAGCTTAAATTGTGTTCATTCTTGTTTTGAGATGAATGCTTGCTGTTCTTTGATTTATTAGAGGTGTTCCAGAATGCTACATCAGTGACAATTTAGAAAATATTGAATTCAAATTCAGTTTATTTCTCGGGTAGCTTTGGCAGTTTTTTTTAATTAGGTTTTTTTATTTTTAAAGAAATTTTAGATTACATAAATGCTACGTAAAAAACATAAGGAATTCCCATATAACCCACCCCCTCTGCTTCCCACACTTTCCCACATTAACAACATCTTTCACGAGTGTGGTACATTTGTTACAAGTGATGAACAGATATTAAAGTTTTGCTACTAACCATGAACTAGAGTTTACATTATAATTTACACTCTGCCTAGCACAATTTTGTATCTTATAACAAAATATATAACAAAATATGGCCTGTATGTCATTGCAATGTCATGGAAGACAATTCCATTGTCTAAAAATGCTTCCATATTATACCTATTCTTCCCTCTCTTTCCCATCAGAACCTCTGGTGGCCACTGCCTTTATATCAATGACTAAAGTTCTTCCATTGCTAGAGTAATAAGTCTATAATAGAATAATAATATGTCTACTTCAGTCCATTTTTCATTCCCCAATCTTGAGGATTTTAGGATGGTGATGCCCACTCTGTTTCTGATTGAGAGGGGATTAGGTCCCATAGAACAGATGGATGGAACTATCTTACTTGCAGTTGCAGACACTCTCTGTTCCTGGGGATGGTTGCTGTCCATCATCATCTCCTTGTTAGTTGTCCTGGGTAAATCCAATGAACAAGAGAGTAGGTGTTGCAACTCTGTTGAGATTTGTGGCTCAACAGGCACATAAACAGACCAAAGATTTAAGTCTCTGGGACATATATTTAACAAGTATAGTGCTAATTATAGGTTCAAATAAAAGGAGCAGAAGAGCCATGACAGCTTTTAAATGTTTTAATGACAGAAACTGGATAACCAGTTACCTATTGAATATCTGCTAAATGGGAAGCATTGACCTAAACAATGAGGTAGGGTAGTGTAAGATGAGTTTCATATGTAGTCTGCCCTGCAGGAACTTATCCTCTGTGTGAGATAATGAAGCAAACATATGTGAAAGTATATCTCTAATCCAGGTAATTCATGCTAAGTACATTAATGAGTACTATTCATAAGTTCTGTTGGAGATCTGAGAAGGCAAAAATAATACTCAGTAAGGCAGGGGAGGTCTTCAAAGATAAATAGAAATCTAAGATGAGCTTTGAAGCATTTGGATAGGCCATGGTATTAAGATCTGTGAATCTTGGTGGTAGGTGAATTGTGATAGGCGGCCACAAAATGGCCCTCAATGATATCAACTTTCTAATAGTCACTCTTTTATGTAATCCCTTCCCCTTGAGTGTGGGATGTATTTATAGACTCACTTATAATGAAGAGAATATAGAAGACATGATGGGTTGGTACTTCTGAGGTTAGGTTACAAAACAACTGTGGCTTCCATCTTGGTTGCCTATTTATGCTCTCTCTCTCTCACTCAAAGCCTTGATTCAGGAGAAGTTAGTTTTATGTTTTATGACAAGGCCAACAAGGCAAGAAACTGATTATCTCCAGCCAACAGCCAGAGGGTATCAGAGGCCTGCCAACAGCCTTTTGAGTGAACTTGCAAGCAGAACCTCCTCATATTCAGCGTTGGGATGCCTGCAGCCTGGCAATATCTTGAGTGCAAACCCTTAAGTGACCCTGAGACAGTGGCACTCAGCTAAGCTACACAGTGATTCCTGACCCATAGAAACAATAAGATGATACCTTTTATGTTTTAAGTTCTAAATTTCATAATAAGTTTTAAAACAGAAATAGTTAACTAACATAGGATTGGGTTCGCAATGACTTAACCTTAGGGGGAGAGGAGAGGAGAGGAGAGGAAAGGAGAGGAGAGGAGAGGAGAGGAGAGGAGGGGAGGGGAGGGG
>JAKSZT010054500.1:1031945-1251311 GCA_026826555.1 Tolypeutes matacus | reverse complement strand
AGGGGAGGGGAGGGGAGGGGAGGGGAGGGGAGGGGAGGGGAGAGGAGAGGAGAAGGGGAAAGGAAAATCTTTATAACTAGGCTTGGCACAATGAAGATAATAGATTATTTTATTGTTTGCTTTGCAAAAAGTTTTGTTATGTTCCTTTGAGTTGAAAGTTCATGTAAGAGAATAACATAAAGTAGAAGAAAATCTCTCAGTCTTAAAGACTTATATGTATAAATTAATTAGCAACTCAATCAGATATATAATTATGGATTGGAAGAATAGATTCCAATTTTGTGGGCACACATGGATAAGTTATGGTTTCAAGTTTGCAAACACTGGGGTCCTAAGTAAAGGTTGATTACAAGGCATAGAAAATTTTAAGATTTTTAAAGTTTTGTTTATTTTTGCTCATTATGAAAAACCTGTATTTTCTTTTCTTTATCAGAAAAATTTCATGGATCATATTTTATTTAATATTGATTTTTTTGTGAACAACCATAAATGAAATGAAAATCAAATTCTTCACATTTTACCAATATAGTCTCTTAAAAGAATGAAGCAACCAGGCCCAGGACAAGATTAAAATTTTAAAGAAAGCCCTTTGGCTAAACTGAGTTAATGCATTGAATAAAATATCTTAGGTGGTATAGAAATGAAATTCTCATTGTCTTGGGGTACTCTTTTTTTGGTATCGCCAGCACCATGGCCCTACATGCAGCTTTGGTTTGGTAAAAAATATTTTGACAATTAAATTAAAAATCACAGTGCATTTTGCAAAAATTATTTACAGTCATTCATAGGAGAAGTTCAGTGTAGTCAAGTATTTACTAAATCCTATTCTTGTCTCACTCTATGCTGATGATGTCACATATTCCCAACTTCAGTTAGAGAAAATTGATTTTTATGTTTTGAGCTATCTAATCCTCACAGACAGAGCAGCATGGAAGAAATTCAATTACATTTCAAATTGAAGATATACTTTGGGAGAATGCCATGGAGATGTGTCTTATTTGTTTCAGACATAGCACATCATTTGGAGTGTAAGAGTGTTAAGCAATGGTTTTCCAAGTGGAAAGACTATGTCCTACTCAGTTTAGAGCCTTCTTGAGCTTATTTCAGTTTCAGACATGAACAGATTGGTTTCTTTTGTAGTACACTTAGCACTGCTATGGTAATTCTTAAAAAGAAAAGTTGAAGTCAGTCATCTCTAAATACTGGCTCCACTAAAGGGGTAGCTGTGCTAAGACTTAAAAACTAGTAAAGCATAACCTGATCTCTTCTTACCAGTATTAAGCATTAATATGATCTGGTTTGCTGGCTCATGTTATTCACAGAACTAACCCCAAACCTATATACTTATTTTTCTTTCAGTCCACAGATTCAACAAGATAACCAAAAGGAAAGGAAAACTTGTTAAAATATGTTACTTTTATCCTTTTTTCCCTAAAAATTATATTTCTGAATCCTTAACAGCAAATATTCCATATTTTCTGTAAGTTACAACACACTGTGAATATTATAAATGGTTATTGGTTTAAATTTTCATGTAGAAAATATCAGTACCTATATAGATCTCTATCTATTATATCACAACTCACCCCATCCTTAAGAATGAAGAACATTTTTAAGTCACCTATCCTTATATATATATATACCTGTTGTCACCATGGCATCTACATAATGTAATTCCCTTATTAACGTGATGAAACATATAATATCAAAGCAAATTAGAGTTTGGGGTCTTACTGTCCAATACCTGCCTTTAAAAGATTATAAGTGATCATCCTAAGGTTTAGTGAAAGGTCTGAAATGAAGAAACAACCTTAAGTGCCGCTTTGATCTCTCATAGCCTCACATGGCTCCAAAGGCATACTCAGGAAGTCCCCTGGCTCTTAACAGAAATGTTTGCTACCCAGTAGTAAAAGTTCCCTTACAATTTATTTCCCTCTCAGCTGGACTAGCTGCATTCTTTCCAGGCCGCATCCCAATGGTTTCACTTCCCTGCCAGCCTGCAAAATTATTCCAACAAGCCAGTCATGTCCTCATGTGGGAGCCAGGAGTCAATACACCCTGTTTTTGTAAACTATAAAGCATGATTCCCACAGCCCATGCTTGTTCACTTTATTACCAAGTGCAGCCCTCATGTAGCCGTGCATGGCATATGGTGTCCTCCTTCCCTACGCTGTGAGGATGTATGAATAATAACCTGCTGTCAATCTCATCTGCCAGTGTTTAAGAGAGAGAAGCTTTCTTCACCTTTTGAGTAAAGAAGAGGCAGACAAACCATAAGGTTACAGAGAGAAAAAAATGAGATTTCTGGCTTCCAATCTAGGGCTCATTTAATTGTAGTCACTTCTTTTACAAAATATTTAACAGCTAATAAATTTAGAATTCATGGAATTTTTAGGATATATTTCATTAAAAACTCTAAGTCTGACTTCCCTCAGGCAACTTACTAAATGAAAACACTTCTTTGTCTCACTTATTCATGCATTCATGGAACAAATATTCATTAAAAAACAATCTATAGGACAGACACTTTGTCAAACAAGGGTGAGCAAAGCATAACCCCAGCACTTATGGATCTATGATAGTAAATAAAATGGTTTCATCATTCAATTTTTCCCACCAGTTTTTTTTATTTTACTTTTTATTTAAAAAAATTTTTTAAAGATACTTAGATTATACAAATGTCACGTAAAAAATATAGGAGATTCCCATATGCCCCACTTCCCACACCACCCATATTGTCCCATGTTAACAACATCCTTCATTAGTGAGGTACATTCACAGCAACTGATGAACCCATTTTGGAGCATTGCTACTAAACATGGATTAAAGTTTACATTGTAGTTTACACTCTCTCTCACCCAATTCTGTAGGTTATAGCAAGACTTATAATGGCCTGTGTCTGTCATTGCAATGACATTCAGGACAATTCTTAAGTCCCAAAAATGTCTCCGTATTACTCATGTTTTTCCCTAACCTTGCCCTCAGAACATCCAGTGGCAACTGCCTGCACATCAATGATGTGATTTCTTCCATTGCTAGAATGACAGTATGTCTACAGTAGAATACCAGTAAGTCTACTTTAGTCCATAGTTCATTTATATGCTGAATTCATCTTAGAGAGAAGCCACATTTGAACAACAAGGAGGCTCTCAAGAGGCAACTCTTAGGCACCCTATAATACTAGGCTAAGTTTCAATTTCAAGAGTAAAGGTTCATACACACAGTCATCAACATCAAGGACCAGTCAATGGACCATCCAACTTCACTAGTCATTGCCCCTGTGCTCAGGGAATTCTTGCTGATCCATCTTTGAATATGGCAGTGCTCCCCAGGATGGGAATTTGATATTCCTTCAGTTATTGTGTGAATCTCCACCTACTGTGACAATACCCCATGAACATTTGAATACTTTTAAATATAGCTTTTTAAGTGGATTAAGAAACAATAACATTCTAAAAAGTTTTTAATTTCCTCTGTTGAGGTGCTTAGCTTCATCCTATGTTTGAGTACTAGCTAGACAGAGGCACAAAATGTTCTTACCACAGCTACTCTTAGGGCAGAGATTTCATGCCAAGAGAGGCAAGCCGAAAACACCAGAGGCTACCATCAAGTGCACTGATCTAAAGGCAAGATGTCACTCAATTGAGGTCAGCCATTGTTCCTACCGATGGCTTCAGACAATGACAACAGCACAGTAGGAAAGGAAAGCCATTAGAAGAAAGAGATTCAAAGCTCTCCATAAGAGAATTGACTTTATATCAAAGAGACCATAGAAAATTTCAAATCTAAGGGTACTGTGGGAAAAATAGAGAATTTGCTTAAAGCAATTAAAAGGAGGTTAGTGGCTCCATGAGAGCTACAAAGTGAAAAAATAGACAAAGTAGAAATTTTAAAAAGAGAATGTGGAAAAAAGAGTGAAGAAGAAACCTTCTGGGGATGGAATAAGCCTCAAAGACTATCTCTACAAAGGGTACCATATTTAATTGGATCAGAAAGTGGAGTAATTTACATCCCAAGATATTGCCAAATACAATAGAGTCATTAGCTGGCAATTAGTAGATACTAACTGTGGTGTGGTGTGATATTAACAGAGGCAGAGAGCTTAACCTAGTGATAAATGAAAGATAGTCAAAGAGATCCCTGCTAAAAAATATTGTCATCTTAGGGTGACTTTGCATATGCCCAAGGATATGAAGAGCAAGCAACATCAAAGGCTGCAAACATTTGAAGAAATTCTGTTCACAAAATAGCTTAGTCAAATCACTAAACAAATAAACAGCCAAACAACAACAAGCCCAATATTGAAATGAACAGTCTCCAGAGTTGCTACAATAAATTGTCTAAAATGTCTAATTTTTTGCAATAAATCTACAACTCACACAAAGAAACAGGAAATTGTGGCTTATATAGGGGGAATGCAGGCAACAGAAACTGCTTCCAAAGCAGCTATTATAAATATGTTTGAAGCAACTAAGGAAAATCATAAATAAGAAGTAAAGGAGTATAAGATGAAAATGAAACTTAATATAGAGAATATCAATAAAGAGATAGAAATATTTTTTAAAAAGAATCAAATGGAAATTCTGTATTTGAAAAATACCATAAGAGTTCAGGAAAAATGGTGCCAAAGCAAGTAGGCAAAGTCCAACACCCTGACAAAAAAGAATGGAGAAAGGATAAATACCCATCCACAGGAACTGATTTGGAGATATATAGAATTAGAAAATGCTATGCATCATGAAGGAAAGAACAAGAAAGATAAAGAAGCAAAAGTTAAAACCACGAGTTACTCACCCTTGTGACTGGAAATGGCACATATACCCCACCCTCAAGTTAAATAAAGTCCCTGACTCACTGCAACCAACAGAATGGGGCAGAGCATTTCCTGGGAGGAAGAGGGGTCTGGCAGAGGGTGGAGAGTGGTTTCTTTTCAATGAGTTTGGCCAGCTGAGCCCCCTTTGAATCTTGGAGAGTCCCTGACTTACCAGTACTGAGGTGGCCACAGGGAGAGTGGAGGGGAGATCTGATCACGCAGGCTATCACACCCAGCCAACCCGGGAGAGAGAGGAACTAATTTAGAGAGGGGGCAGGGACATGTGCCTAAACATCCCAGCTTGACAAATAGTTAGAAACTTAAACCACCTGAGTGAAAGGGGGCAGATAGAGCCAGATAAGCTTTCTGAAGGTGGGGTAGCTAAGTGGAGGAATTCCTGCCTTGTGTATACAAGGTCCCTGGTTTGGTTCCTGCATCTCCTTAGAGAAGTAATGCAGAGAGTGACCCATCAGGTTATCCAGCACCCAGCTGGTACCTTATGACAGGGAACATATAGACAGAGATTTTCTTTTGGATTTTCTTGGATCTGTTATTTTTTGTTCTTTTATTTGTATCAGTTCCTTGTTTATTTTATTCACTAAAACATGGTATATCACTTGCATTGATCAGCACCGACAGCCTGAGAGGATCCTTAACAGCTTAAGAGGGAAAGCTGTTTTCCCGGGTTGTTTCTTCTTTTACTTTTTTTTTGTGTGTGTGTCTGTTCTTGTTGTTTCATTTCTTGTTTTTTGTATTTCCCCTTTCATTCTTTCCTTTCTTTTTTTTAATTTAATTTTTCTACCAACTTTATTTCTTTACTTTCCTTTATTTTCTATCTTTTGTTTTCTGTTGTCTTTCATTCCATCTCTCTTTGTTTGGAGTTTTTTTTCTCTTTCTTTTCCTCTTCTCATCAATCATTCCAGCCTTTTAATTCATTCTACTTTTTTTCTCTATTATGTTCTTTTTTCCATTTTTCTATTCCACCTTCTTTAAATTCTTATTCCTTTGTACTTTTTAAATTTTTACTTGTATTACTTATTTATTTTCCTAGCTCTTGTATGGTTCTTCTTTTACCTTTTTAAAATTATTATTATTACTATTATTATTTTTCTCTTATTATCTCTTTCCTCTTCTCTGGTTCTAATATTCTTTTCTGAAGGGAACACAGACAACTGCAAGGATATAGAATAAGAGGAACCAAGTAATAAAAATGCACCTTACCACACACAAACAAAATAACAACAAAATAAAACCCTTGAGTATGAGAAGTTAACCAACCAAATAAGCACATCAATATAAACAGATGCTTAGACACTAACAAAAAATTACAAGCCATATTAAGAAACAGGAAAACATGACCCAATCTAATGAGCAAGCTAAAAAACAGGAAGAGATGCAGAATGTGGAACAACTAATCAGGGATGTTCAAACAAATATCATGAATCAACTTAATGAAGTGAAGGAAGAGATTAAGGATATTAAGAAGACACTGGGGGAATATACATAAGAAATTGTAAATATACATACAAAGATAACAGATATGATGGTGATGAATGGCACAATGCAAGAAATCAAAAATAAACTGGAAGCACATAACAGCATATTGGAACAGGCAGAAGATAGAATTAGTGACTTCAAAGACAGTGCATCTGAAATCAAAGAGATAGTAAAAGAGATAGATAAAAAGATAGAAAAACTCAAGCAGGGATGTAGGGATTTGAATGACAACATGAAATACACAATATATGTGTTATAGTAATTCCAGATGGAGAAGAGAAGGGAAAGGGAGCATTAGGAGTTTTGAAGGAAACAGTGGCTGAAAATTTCCCAATTCTATTGAGGGTCATGGACGCACATGTCCAGGAAGTGCAGCACACCCCAAAGAGGATAAATACTAAAAGGCCTAACCCAAGACACATACTTGTCCAATTGCCCAATGATAAATACTAAAAGTCCTAACCCAAGACACATACTTGTCCAATTGCCCAATGTTCAAGAAAAAGTGAATACTGAAAGCAGCAAGAGAAAAGAGATTCATCACATACAAGGGAAGCTTGATAAGATTAAGTGCTGATTTCTCATCTGAAACCATGGGGGCAAGAAATAAGTGGGTTGACATAGCTAAGGTGTTATAAGGAAAAAAAAAAACTTTCTAGCCAAGAATTGTCAATCAAGCAAAGCTGGCATTCAAAAATGAAAGTGAGTTCACATTATTCACAGATAAAGAGAAATTAAGAGAGCTTGTCAACAAGAAACCTGCACCTGAAGAAATAATAAAGGGAGTTCTGCAAGATGAAAGGAAAAAAACAAGAAAGAGAGGGTTACAGGAAAGCATAGGAAAGAAGAATATAAGAATAACTAAAAGGATTAAAAAGAGAAATAAAAACAACATATTACATACATAAACCTAAAGAAAATATGGCTAATATATATAATTCCTTGACAGTAATAGCTTTGAATGTTAATGTATTAAACTCTCTAATCTAGAGACACAGACAGGCAGAATGGATACGATAATATGACCCATCTATAAGCTGTCTACAAGAAACTCACATTAGACCCAGGGACACAAGGAGGTTGAAAGGGAATGTTTGGAAAATACTTTTAAATGTAAACAGTAACCAAAAAAGGGTTGGAGTAGCTATATGAATATAGGAATAAATAGATTCTAAAGGCATAAGCACTGTAAGAGACAAAGAAGGACACTATAAATTAATAAACAGGGTAATCTTTCAAGAAGAAAGAACAATCATAAACATTTATGCACATAACAGTGGCACCTCAAAATACATGAAGTAAACATTGGAAAAACTAAGTACATGTAAGTTCTTTTTTTTTGAGGTCTGTGATTTCTTTATATAAAAAGATTTCTTATATATAAAGAAATCCTAGACCTCAAAAATAAAAAGACAAACAACCCATTTACAAAATAGCCAAGTGGTTTGAATAGACACTTCTCCAAAGAAGAAAACAAATGGCTAAAAAGCACATGAAAAGATTATCAACATTCACTAGCTATTAGGGAAATGTAAATCAAAACTACAATGAGATATCAACTTACACCCATCAGAGAGGTGGCTATTAAAAAACTGATGATTACAAGTGCTAGAGAGGATGTGGATGAATGGGAACCCTCATCCACTGCTGATGGGAATGTATAATGTTGCAGTCACTGTATTGGACAGTTTGGTGGTTCCACAGAAGACTAACTAGAGAACTGACATATGATCCAGCAATTCCACTGCTGGGTATATAATTAGAAGAAATGAAAGCAAGGAAACAAACAGATAGATGCACACAGTTTTTCATAGTGGAATTATTCACTATTGCCAAAACTCGGAATCAACCCAAATGCTCATCAACAGATGAATGGATAAAAATTTTGGTATATACATACAATGGAATATTACTCAGCTGTAAGAAGGAATACAGTATTAACACATGTGATAACATAGATGGATCTGTAGGTTATGGCAAGATATATAATGGCCTGTATCTGTCATTGCAATGTCACTCAGGTCAATTCCAACTCCTGAAAATGCCCCCATATTGCATCTCTTTTTCCCTCTCCCTGATTACAGAATGTCCAGTGGCCACTGTCTCCACATCAATGATATAATTTCTTCCATTGCTAGAATTACAATAAGTCTACAGTAGACTACCAGTAATTTTACTCTAGTCCATATTTTATTCCCTAATCCTGAGGATTCTGGGATGGTTATGCCCACTCCACCTTTAATTGAAAAGGGGCTTCCATCCCATATGGGTGATGTATGGGACTCCCTTGCTTGCAGTTGTATACTTTCTCAGTTCCTTGGTGTGGTGGTTGTCCATCCTCACCTCCTTGTTAGTTGTCCTGGATGAGACCAATGAACTGCAGAGTAGGTGTAGCAACTCCACTGAGGCTCAGGGCCCAGCTGGAACATGGTCAGCCCAGAGATTAGAGTCTCTTGGACGTACACTGTATTAGTCAAGGTTCTCTCGGGAAACAGAAACAACAGGAGATATCTATCAATAATGAGATTTTATAAGAGTCTCTCACATGACCATAGGAATGAACAAGTCCAGGTTCCGCAGGCAGGCTGCAAACCAGGGACTTCAATGAAAGTCCAATGAAAGATCCTTTATGAGTTTCTGAGAGAAGTTGGCTGCCCAAAGATGAGCTGGGAAATTCTCTGTGAATGTTGAAATCACTTCCCCTTTTAAAGCATTCAGCTGATTGTGTAAAAGTGTCATCCATTGCTGATGCAATCTCCCTGATTGATGCAGATGTAATCAGCCATCCACACACTGGTGATCAAAGTCCATAAATTCTCTTGTATTACAACTAGCCCAGTGCTTGCTGGACCAAATACCTGGACACAATTACCTGGCTGAGTTGACACATTAGCCTAACCATCACATACACCTACCAACTGTAGCACAGCCTATAGGTTCAAATAAAAGGGACAGAAGAGGCATGTGTAGAGAAGTCACATCTGATTCCAACTCTTTCACACTTGGGAGCACAAACCCCAAAGAAGGGCCTAGTGGCAAGACACTAAACTCTGGATATTGGCTTCATTTTTGAAGAAGTTTTGGATCACAGAATGGTTACAACTGTTGCAGGGGAGGATCATTGGTGTGGGGTGTCAGTGATGGGGGATACATGAGAGGAAGCTCACCTGGACATGCATATAAAGCATATGAATGTTTTCAAATGTTCATGGGGCATTGTCACAGTGGGTGGGGTTTCACACAATAACTGAAGGAATATCAAATTCCCATCCTGGGTAGCTCTTCCACATTCCTAACAGATAAACAAGAATCCCCTGAGTACAGAGCTAATGACTAGTGAAGGAGAATGGTACATTGGCAGGCCCTTGATATTGATGAATGTGCTTATGAATGTTAGCTCTTGAAACGGAAACTTAGCCTAGTGTTGTAGGGTGCTTAAGAGTTGCCTCCTGGGGTCCTCCTTGTTGCTCAAATGTGGCTTCTCTCTAGGCCAAGCTTAGCATGTAAATACATTACCTTTGCCCCAACTAAGGACATGATTCCCAAGGATGAGCATCCCTGATACCAAAGGATTACTACCAGGCACCAACTAACAATGTAACAGGAAAATGACTTTGACCAAAAAGGGGGAAATGTAAAGACAAAAGAGTTTATATGGCTAAGAGACTTCAAAGTGAGTGGAGAGATCATTCCTGACTTATGCACTTCTCAGCAGGATCTCTTTGACTGCCAAAGTAAATATTACCCCAAATAACAGGGCTCCTAAGAGCTCCATAGTCATCCACACTCTAAAGTCAGGGAAGATAGCTCAGGAGTTTGGTGCCTTGCCAGTGGACCCTTCTTTGGAAATTATGCTCCCCAGAGTACAGAGTTTGACTCAGCTACAGATTCCCTACACATGGCTTTTCTGTCTTGATATTTGAACCTACAATTAGTTCTAGAGTTGGTAGGTTTTTGTTTAAGAGACTTAAAGCTTTGGGCTGTCCATGTGCCAGCTGAGCCATGAATCTCATCGGAGTTGCAACACCTATTCTCCAGCTCATTGGTCTCACCCAGTACAACTACCATGGAAGTGATGATGAAAAACTACTATACTAAGGGACTGAGAGAGTCTACTACTGCAAGCAATTGAGTCTCATCCATCAGCCTTAAGGGATCATAGCCCCCTCTCAATTAGAGGTGGAGTGGACATCACCATCCCCAAATCCTCAAGATTGGGCAATGAACTATGAAATAAAGTAGACTTACTGGTGTTCTACTGCAGACTTATTGTGATTCTAGCAATGGAAGAAATCATATCATTGATGTGTAAGCAGTGGCCCCTGGAGGTGCTGAGGACAGGGATAGGGAAAAACAAGAGTAATACAAGGGAATTTTTGGACTTGGGAATGGTCCTGAATGACATTGCAATGACAGAAACAGGCCACTCTAAATCTTGTCATAACCCATAGAATTGTTGGAAGAGAGTGTAAACTACAATGTGAATGTTAAACTATGCTTAGTGGCAATGCTGCAAAAAGTGTTCATCAATTGCAATGAATGTACCACACTAACGGAGGATGTTGTTAGTGTGGGGAAAAGTGGGTGGTGTGGGGAGTGGGGCAAAAGGGTATCCCCTATTTTTTGTGACATTTTAGAAAGGAAGAAAGAGAGAGAGAGAGAGAGAGAGAAGAAAGAAAAAGAAAGAAAGAAAGAAAGAAGGAAGAAAGAGAGAGAGAGAGAAAGAAAGAAAGAAGAAAGAAAGAAAGAAAGAAAGAAAGAAAGAAAGAAAGAAGAAAGAAAGAAAGAAAGAAAGAAAGAAAGAAAGAAAGAAAGAAAGAAAGAAAGAAAGAAAGAAAGAAAGAAAGAAAGAAAGAAAGAAAAAGCAGGCAAAAATTAGAAAAACTAAGTGAAGAAATAGATGCCTCCACAATTATAGTGGGGTCTTTAAAACACCATCACCACCATTAGATGGAACATATCAACAGAGGATCAATAAGGAAACAGAGACCTTGAATAATAAATTAGAGGATCTAGGCCTAACAATCATACAAACATTACACAAAAATACAGCAGGATATGCATTCTTATCAAGCACACAGGAATCATTCTCTGGGATAGACCACATGCTAAGTCACTAAACAACTCTCAGTGAATTCAGAAAGTTATAATATATACAAAGTAATGTCTCTGACCACAATGGAAGAATCTGGAAATAAGTAAAAGTGCAGAGGACCAGATTAGACATAAAGATATTGAAGTTAAACAACACACTAGTAGATAAACAGTGGGTCAAGGAGGAAATTGCAAAAGAAATCATTAACTACATTGAAATGAATGAAAATGACAACACATCATATCAAAACCTATAGGATGCAGCAAAAACAGTGCTGACAGGGAAATTTATAGCCATAAATGTCTATATTAAAAAAGAAGAATGAGCAAAAGTCAAAGAACTAACTGCACTCCTGGAGTAATTAGAAAGAACAACAAAATAACTCCAAAGGAATTATAAAAATGGAAATAACAAAAATTAGAGCAGAGCTAAATGAAATTGAAAATAAGAAATCATTAGAAAAAAATAAACAAAACCAAAAACTGGTTCTTTGAGATTAATAAAATTGAAAATTCCATAGCTAGACTAACAGGGGGGATTATGAAAATACATAAAATAAGCATCTAAGAAGGGAATATCACCACTGACCCCACAGAAACAAAAGTATCATAAGAGGAAACTTTGAAAAATGTATGCCAACAAGATGGATAATTTAGAAGAAATGGGAAATTTCCTACAAAGACAAAATCAACCTACATTGACAAAAGAAGAAATTGATGAACTCAACAGACCAATCACAAGTAATGAGAATGAATTAGTCACCAAAAACCTCACAACTAAGAAGACCCCATGACCAGATGCATTCACCGGTGAATTCAATCAAACATTCCAGAAAGAACTAACACCAATCCTGCTTAAACTCTTCCAAAAAATACAAGTGGTGGGAACATTGCTTAACTCTTTCTATGATGCCAACATCACCCTAATACCAAAGCCACACAAAGATGCCAAAAGAAAGGAAAACTACAGACCAATTTCTAATGAACACAGATGCTAAAATCCTCAACTATATACTTGCTAATCGTATTCAATAACACATCAATTGAATTATACTCCATGACCAAGTGGGTTTCATACCTGGTATGCAAGGATGGTTCAACATAGGAAAACCATTCAATGTAATACACCTCAATAACAGATTGAAAGAACAAAATCACATGATTATGTCTACTGATGTAGAAAAAGCATTCAACAAAATACAGTACCCTTTCCTGATAAAAACACTTCAAAGACAGGAATAGAAAGAAACTTCCTCAATGTGATGAAGGGTATATATGGAAAACACACAGCTAACATCATATTCAATGGTGAAATGCTAAAAGACTTATCTCTAAGATCTGGAATAATACAGGGGTGCCCAGTGTCACCACTCTTATTTAACATTGTGCTAGAAGTACTTCCTCAAGTGCTTAGGCAAGAAAAAGAAATAAAAGGCATTCACATTGGAAAGGAAGAAGAAAAAATTTCACTATTTACAAATGACAGGATCCTATACCTCAAAACACTGAGAAATTTACAAAAAAGCTTCTAGAGCTTACATATGAGTTTAGCAAATTGGTAAGATACGATAAATGCCCAAAAATTAGTAGCATTTCTGTACACTAGTAATGAACAATCTGAGGAGGAAATCAAGAAAAAATCCCAATTACAATAGCAATGAAAAGAATCAAATACTTAGGAATAAATTTAACTAGAGATGTAAAGGACTTGTATGCAGAAAACCACACAACATTTTTAAAAGAATTCAAAGAAGACCTAAATAAATGGAAGAATATTAACTGCTCATAGATAGGGAGATTAAACATCATTAAGGTCTCTGTCCTACCCAAACTGATTTACAGATTTAATGCAATCCCAATAAAAATTACCACAGCATTTTTTACTGAGTTGGAAAAGATAATTATGAAATTTATTTAGAAGGGCAAGGGGCACCAAGTAGCCAAAAACATATTGATAAAGGTAAAGGAAATTGGAGGAATCACACTACCTGAAAAATACTACAAAGCTACTTTGCTCAAAACTGCTTGGTATTGGTACAGGGATAGACATACTGACAAATGGAACAGTTCAGGTATAGATCCTCGCATGTACAGTCAACTGATTTTCAACAAGGCCACCAAGCCCACTCAACTGGGAGAGAATGGCCTTGTAGCAGTTGGTATTATTTATAAATTCCAAAAATAGATATTGGATTATGTTTGTAAACTGGTTTGTTCCTCTGGGCATATTAGATTATATTGGCTTCAGATTATATTGGATTAATTAAGTAATGATTAAGGCTTTGGGCCATGTCATTAGGACATTGAGTCCCCACCACCTTGGTGGGCTGGTACTCACAGAGAAACTGCACTTCAGGGAAGGGTCTTTGGAGTTTTGATCCTAGAGCCTGGGAAATAAACACATAAAGAAGCACATACCTGAGGAAGGAGAGAAGGCTCAAGTGGACACAGCAGAGGCCCTAGGAAGAGAGATGAGCCATTTTCTTGACAGTCTACAGCTGGGCTTGTGGAGAGAGCAGAAAAGCTGAGTCCAGAAAGAAAAAAGCCCCAGGAAGAGAGGAACCCAGGAAGCCTGAACCCTTGCTGATGACAGCAGCCATCTTGCTCCAACATGTGGCAACAGACTTTGGTAAGGGAACTAACTTATGCTTTAGGGCCTGGTAACTGTGGGCTTCTACCCCAAACAAATACCCTTTATAAAAGCCAACAGATTTCTGGTATTTTGCATCATCACCCCTTTGGCTGACTAATACAGGCCTCTTCAACAATTTGTGCTTTGAGAACTGGATATCCATATCCAAAAGAATGGAAGTGGATCACCATCTCATGCCCTATACAAAAATTAACTCAAGCTGAATCAAAGATCTAAATAGAATAGTCAAGACCATAAATCTCTTGGAAGATAATGTAGGGAAGCATCTAAAATCTCTGGTAGGGGAAGTGGCTGTGGCTCAATCAGTGGGGCTCCCGTTTGCCATATGGGAGGCCCCGGGTTCGGTTCCCGGGGCCTCCTGGTGGAGGCGGGCCCGCCCGCACGGCGTGGTTGGCAGACCCAGCGAACACAGGCAGCAGGGGGGGATAAATGAATAAATAAATAAAAATCTTTAAAAAAAATAATAAAATAAAATAAAATAAAATCTCTGGTAGTAGGAAATGGTTACATACACTTTATACCCAAACCACAAGCAACAAAAGAAAAAAAATAGATAAATGGAACCTCTTCAAAATTAAAAATTTTGCACTTCAAAGGAGTTTCTACAGAAAGTGAAAAGGCAGCCTACTCAACGGAAGAAAATATTTGGTAACCATCTATCCAATAGGGGCCTAATACCCAGCATATATAAAGAAATCCTACATTTGAAAATAAAAAGACAAACAATCCATTTTAAAAATGGGCAAGTGATTTGAATAAATTCTTCTTCAAAGAAGAAATACAAATAGCTAAAAAGCACAAGAAAAGATGGTCAGCATCTAGCTATTAGAGAAATGCAAATCAAGACTATAATGGCATATCATCTTATACCCATTAGACTGGTGGCTATTAAATAAACAGGACTACAAGTGCTGGAAAGGATGTGGAGGAAGGGGAACACTTATCCACTGCTGGTGGGGATGTAGAATGGTGAAGCCTTTGTGGAGGACAGTTTGGTGGTTCTTCAGGAAGGTAAGTATAGAACTGTCATATGATCTATTAATCCCACTGCTGCATATATAGCCACAGGAATTGAAAGCAAGGATTTTAACATATATGTGCACACCAATGTTCATAGCAACATTATTCACCATTGCTAAAAGTTGGAAGCAACCAAAATGTCCATCAACAGATGAACAGATAAGCAAATTGTTGTATATACCTACAATGGAATATTGCTGAGCTGTAAGAAGAATTGCATTATAAACACACAGGGCAACATGGATGAATCATGAAGACCTTATGTTGAGTGAAGTAAGCCAGGCACTGAAAGACAAATACTACATGACCTCACTGATATGAATTATGCAAATTGAGCAAACACAGAGTTAGAGTCTGGAAAATAGGTTTAACAGGAGAGAGAAACAGAGTAGAGGATTGTGAGCCAACACCAATATAGGCAAAATCTATGATAAGGTGGAAGTGTACTGTTGTGCAGTGGATGGGCATGGCAGTGGTGCAGTGATGCAATTGTGTTTGGCAGTGCTGCCCTCTGAGGGATGTAGGGAGGAAGATTTTGTTGGACTATTCATGGAACTGGAGGGAAAGTCAGGGGAAGGAGAAGGTGAAACCTGAGAATATGCAGGCCTGTGGTTAAAACAACAATATTGGGAATAATCTTTTGGCAAATATGGCAGGGGCAGAATACCAATGTAGGTTGTTGGATGTGTGGGGGTGCATACAGGACAGAGTACACCTGGGACAGGCTTCTATGGAATACGTAAGTGTCCATCTTGTCAGAGTGCATTATATCAGTGGTTGGAGACCCACACAACAAACAAGAAAATATTAAACTCCCATCCTGGGGAGTCGTGCTATTTTTTCAAATAGAGGAGCAAGTGTCTTCTATGAACATAGGCAGTGCCTAATAAAAGAAAAAAGACCAATATGTCAAGCCCTCAATATTATTGCAGGTAATGATGAATCTTATTCTTCAAAAAGTGGAACTTAGTGGTTACCATAGGTCCCAAGAGGAGTGGGAGGAAAGAATAGAATATATAGAACAGAAGGTATTATTAGGACATTAGAATTGTTCTACACGAACTTGGAATAATGTATATAGGCCATTTTAAATTTCATCAAAATTTATAAAAGTGTATGGTACAAAATGTAAATCATAATGTAAGCCATTGACCATGGTCAGAAGCAGTGCTTCAATATTTGTACATCAATTGTAACAAATATACCATCTGTATGTAAAATGTTATTAATAAGGGAGAGGTGAAAAGGGAGAGGTCGTTGCGTATATGGGAAACCCCTATATTCTCTAAATGACTTTTCTGTAATCTAAAGTTTCTTTGAAGATAAAATGAAAAAAAAAAAAAGACACTAGGGAAATATATGGAAGAAAATCTCACTGTACATACAAGACAACAGATCTTACAGTGATGAAAGACTTATTGTCTAAAAAATATATTTTTATTTAAACATTTTTATTTTTTATTATTTTATTTTATATATTATTTTAAAAGCTATATTATTTCATATTCTTATTATTTTTCTTTTTTACTTTATTGGCTTCATCTTTTGAGAGTTTCTGGATCACAGAAGGCTCGCAACTTTGGCAGGGTAGGAACATTGGTGTGGGGTTTTGGCGATGGGGGATGCATGGGAGGGAGTTCATCTATGGCAAACCTGTAAGGCATATGAATATGTTCAAGTGTTCATGGGGCATTGCCACAGTGTGTGGAGATACAAACAATAACTGAAAAAATATTGAAATATCATCCTGGGGATCTCTGCAACATTCTCTAATGGAACAGCAAGAAACCCCTGAGTACAGGGGTGGCACCTAATGAAGGAGGACAGACAATTGCACCATGCTCTTGATATTGTTGATTATACTTATGAACCTTTACTTTTGAAATTGAAACTTAGCCTACTATTATATGTTGTTTAAGAGTTACTTCCTGGGGCCTCCCTGTTATTCAAATGGGGCATCTCTGTAAGTCAAATTCACCATATAAACATACTACGTTCCTCCCAGCATGGGACATGACTCCAGGGATAAGCCTCCATGGCACTTAGGGATTACTACCAAGTGCCAACTACCAATGCACCTGGAAATACACCTTGACCATAAGGGTGAAATGATTAATACAAATGATTTCTTATGGCTAAGAGATTTCAAAGTAAATTGGGAGATCATCACACTTATGTATGCCTCAGCAGGATCTCAGTGATTGCCACAGTAAATATTGCCTCAAATAGCAGGACTCCTGAGGGCTCTAGGGTATCCAGACTCTATAGGCAGGGCAGACAACTCAGGACATTGGTGCCCTACCAGTGGGGCCTTACCTTGGAATGTGTGCTCCCCAGTGTGACAGAGGTGGACTCATTTGTGGTTTCCCTACAACATGGCTCTTCTGCCCCTTCTATTTGAAACTATCGTTAGTACTATACCTGATAAGTGTATGTTCAAGAGACTTAAATCTTTGGTCCATCCATGTGCCAGTTGTGCCCTGAATCTCAGCAGAGTTGCAACACATATCTCCAGTTCATTGGACTCCCAGTACAAATAACAAGGTGATGATGATGGACAACTCCCATCACAAGGAACAGAGAGAGTCTGAATCTGCAAGCAAGAGAGTTCCATCCTTCTGCCCAATGGGATTTAAGCAACCTCTCAATTAGAGCCAGAGTGGTCATCACCATCCCCAAATCCTCAAGACTGGGGGATGAACAATGAACTAAAGTGGTCTTACTGTTATTCTATTATAGATTTATTGTTATTGTAGCAATGGAATAAATTTTATCATTGAGGTGGATGCAGTGGCCACTGGAGGTTCTGAGCAGAGGGAGAGGGCAAAGTAGGTGCAATACGGGGGTGTTTTTTTGGACATTGGAATTGCCTTGCATGATGTTGCAATGGTAGATACAAGCCGTTGTATATTTTGTCATAACTTACAAAATTGTTTGAGTCAGAGTGTATACTATAGTGTAAACTCTATTTCCACGGTTAGTGGCAATGCCTCAATATGTGTTTATCAATTATGACAAGTATACCACAGTAATGAAGGATTTGGAACAATTGTCAGAGGAGGAGGGACTGGAGTATATGGGAATTCCCTAATTTTTTATGTAACATTTATATAATCTAAAGTTTCTTTGAAATAATTTAATTTTTTAAAAATGTTAAGAACCCCTGATTTGCGTTTTGTTTTACACTTTGTTTTTTCACTGTAAAAAACACACTGATGTACCAGCCCTTAAGAGAATTTTGTTCATTTTATGGCAAAGGGAAAGTGACATGGCAAAGCATGAATTGGCTGCTAAAGTTTCCACATAGGTGTGAACCAAACAATACTTCTACCCAAATCTACTTGACCAAGCAAGTCACTTGGTCATTACTGAATACAATAGAGCAAGAATATATATATATCCTGTAGGGGAGGATACTAAAGTCACATGATCAAGCTTGTTAACAAAGGGATTTATAATCCTTCCACAGGGAGGAGAGGTAACTAATTATGAACAATAATACAAATTGGTGTTAAGAAATTAATAATAGAGGTAGAGATTTTTCACTAAGCACACACACATTTATTTGAACCATGTGAATATATTATCTACTCAAAAAAGTAAACAATTTTTTTTCAAAAAATTTCAATAATTGGTCAAAATATAAAAATATATCAAAGTCTCTCTTTTCTGTGATGTTAGTATTCAGTACAGAATCTGTAACCAATAAATAAATAAATAGGTAAATCTTGACTTTGAAAAAAATAAAAAAGGAAAAGAACCATAAGCAAATTCAAAAATTCACTAGAGTGACTCAAAAGTAAATTTGACAAAGTCCTTTGAGGTGCAAAAGTATTGAATTTTGAAGAGGTCCCATTCATCTATTTTTTATTTTGTTTCTCATGCTTTGGGTATATGGTTTAAGAAACTACTGCATACCATAATATCTTGGAGATGTTTTCCTATATTTTCTTCTAGGAGTTTAATGGCTGTTGTTTTTTATATTTAAGTCCTTGATCTATTTTCAGTTATTTTTTGTATACATTGTGAGATAATGGTCTTCTTTCTTCATTTTGGATATGGCTATCCAGTTTTACCATCCCCATTTGTTGAATAGATGGCTCTGGCCCAGCTGGGTGGGCTTAACAGCCTTCTCAAAAATCACTTGACTGTAGATGTGAAGATCAATTTCTGAGTTCTCTGTACAGTTCCATTTTCAATATGTCTGTCCCTATGCCAATAGCATACTGTTTTTTACCACCATTGCTAGATAATATGCTTTAAAGTCAGGAAGTGAGAGTCCTCCAACTTTGTTTTTCCCTTTTAAGATATTTTTAGCTATTCAGGGCCCCTTACCAATCCAAATAAATATGATTATTAGCTTTTCAATTTTTGCAAGAAAAGACTGTTGGGATGTTTTATTGGAATTGCATTGGACCTGTAAATCAGTTTGGGTAGAATTGACATCTTAAAGATATTTAGTCTTCCAATACATGAGCATGGAATTTCCTTCCATTTATTTAAGTCTTCTTCAGTTTCTTTTAGCAATGTTTGTAGTTTTCTGAATACAGGTCCTTTATGTCTTTGGTTATGTTTATTCCTAAATATTTCATTGTTGTTTTCACTACTATAAATTGATTTTTTTTCTGATTTCCTCCTCAGATCACACATCAGTAGTATATAGAAATGCTATTGATTTTTGCATATTAACCATATTCCACCAACATGCTGAATGTGTCTATTAATTCTACTAGCTTTGTTGTGGATTTTTCAAGATTTTCTAGATATAGGATCACGACATCAGTGAATAATGAAATTTTTAGTTCTTCCTTTCTTATTTGGGTGCCGTTTTTTTTTTTTTTTACACTCTTTCAAAAATATATATTTATTTTTAGTTGTGTTGAAATATATGTAACATAAAAACCATTCTAACCATTTTAAGTGGACAATTCTTTGACATTAAGTACATTGACAATACTGTGACACTTTCAACATTATCTATTTCCAGACTATTTTAATCACTCCAAACCAGAATGCCTACTCATTTAGCAATAGCTTCTCATTCCAATCTTCCTTCACCCCTGGTAACCACTATTCTGCTTTCTTTCTCTATGAATTTGCTTATTCTAAGTACTTAATATAAGAGAAATCACACAATATTTATCCTTTTGTGTCTGGCTTATTCCACCCAACATGATTTCTTCAAGGTTCATCCATCTTGTAGCATGTACCAGTGTTTCACTTGTTTTTATGGCTCAATACTATTACATAGTGTGTATAGACCACATTTTGTTGATCCATTCATGTGTTGATGGACACTTGGGTTTCTTCTGCCATTTGGCTCTTGGTTATAATGCTGAGATGGACATTGCTGTACAAATGGCCGTTCAAGTTTGGTTTCCTTTTAATTCTTTGTCTATCTTAATTGCTCTAGCTAGAACTTCTAGCACAATATTGAATAAGAATGGTGAGGACATTATTTTGAGTGAACCAAGCCAGACACAAAAGAACAATTACTGTTTCACTGCCCTATTATGAACTAAAAATATCATGTGAAATAAAAATATATTATGTGAACTATGAATATGGGTAAAAATGCATATGTAAGACCATTTTTCTTTGAAGCTGAGAAAATGTAAGTTAATACTACAAAATGTCAATATCAGACAAAAAAATTATACTAAGTGAAGGAGACCAGCACAGAGTACTACATATTGTACGATTCCATTTATATGAAATGTAAATATGAATGAATTTATAAAGGTGAAATGAGATTAGTTGATATGTAGATATGAGGAAGAAATACTGAAGTGTGTGGAGTCTTTTTTTTTGGAGTAATGAAATTGTTTTAAAATTTTTGTGATGAATGTAGAACATTGTGATTATACTAAAAGCCATTGATTATACACTTTGGATGGAATTGCCAGAAACATCAGCTATGTACAGTAGGGGAAGCATACATTAATTAGAGAGGTGAAAAATTTTCTTGTTTGTTTATTTGTTTTTTTTGTTTATTATTATTATTGAAATAATGAAAATGTTCTAATAATGACTGAAGTGATGAACACAAAACTATGTGACTATACAAAGTATCATTGATTGTACAATTTGGAGAACTGCATCCTTTATTAATATATATTAATATAATTGATTTGTTTAAGAATTCATAGAATGCAGAGAGGGTACTCAAATATGCAGAGACACTGTCTCTTAGCAGTGTTTCTCCTCGAAACAAACCCAGTTCTCTGTGCCGCTTTGCTCTCTTCCTTCCGTCAGTGACAAGCCAAGTACCCAGGTTGCTAAGTTGATTATTACAGCATTTTTCCAAGCAAAAGGCCAAACTTTAGAGCATTTCAAAGGTCACCATCCATGTCCTTTGTGGAAGAAATCTCTGAGCATGCCACTGGTCCTATGCAGGCATTTGGGGTGAGCTTTGGTCAGCACACTAAGTGCTCTAGGAGACCAGCCAGAGAAGTCTGCAGATTTGAACAGAGGTGGTTATTGAGGGGCCCTGCTGCCACACTCTGCCATCCACCATGGGCTCTTGCTTCCTTGGGTTACCACATGGACTTTTGAAAACAGCTTAAAAACTCTGCTTGGTATCTATCAATTTTCTCTTTCAAGATAAAAAATGAAAACTGTATTTTATTCTTCTCTAAGCTGTTTTGTTTAACAAGGTCTGCTTCATTTTCCTTTTATGCTTCTTGTAAACAAGGAAAATAGAAAAAGCATGTTAAATAAATCATACCTTGTAAAAAAAAATAGTAGATTTGAGCTGGCAGAATAAAGAATCAGCAAACATGAAGATAGATAACTTGAGATTTTGCAATTCTGAAGAATAGAGAATACAAATAAGGAGGACATATGAACAGAGGCTCAGGGAAATTTGAGATGTGATTAATTCAGCCAAGATATGTGCAAATGGTACACAAGGAGAGAAGAGAAACAAAGGAAGAAACAAAACATTTGAAGAAAGAATGGCTGAAAATTTCCTACATTTGTTGAAAATCAGTAATCTGAATAATCCTGCAGTTCAACAAACTCTAAAAATGATAAACACAAAAAGATGCACAGCAAGCCACAACATAGTAAAAATGTTGAAAGCCAAAGACAAGGAGAAAAACCTTAAAAGCAGTGAGGAAAAAAAATGACTCATCATGTAACAGGGAATCTCAATATGAATAACAGTCTGACTTTCATTAGAATCATTGGAGAACAGAATACAGTGGGGTAATAGTTTTGAACTGCTAAAAGTAAAACAAATGATAAACAAGAAATATTGCATCCTGCAAAAGTATTTGTCAAAAATGAAGAGAGAATATCGATTGTCTTAGATCATGGATTTCTGATACCTCTCATGCAAAGGGACAAAAAGGGAAACTACAGTGCAAATCCCATGTAAGGTCAGTTCAATGTATGTGTTCCACTCACCTCCTGAAGGGCATGAGTTGATTCAGCTGCAAGACCAAAGAATGCACTGGACAGAGAATCAGACATAAGTTGTATTAAGACTTAGGAAAAGGAGAGATTCTTTGATGGTGACTGTTCAAAGAATGAATGAAAAAATGCCTCAAAAAGAGATGAGAAAATGAGGGGAGATATATAAGGGGTTTCAGAACAAGGACATTACATAGGGCATGAGAATGGAGTTCAGGCTAGGGTCATGTTTTTTTGTTTATTATTATTATTGAAATAATGAAAATGTTCTAATAATGATTGAAGTGATGAAAGCAAAACTATGTGATTATACAAAATATCATTGATTGTACACGTTGGAGGCTAGGGTCATGTGAAGTGTACACATGGGATGTGGTGATGTTTTCACTACGCTCATAGGAAGGGCTTTTACCAAGGATGTTTAGTGCTTTGGGAAGATTATACTTTATAATAATATTTATAACTTCTTTCCCCTCTGTGGGATATTGTTAATGTTTAACTTATACCTAGGTCACACAGGTGGCTACTTGCTGAGGACTTGGGGAAGAGGCCTGGGTCCCCACAATCCACTCTCATATAACAGCCTATGTTGAACATAGGACACAACTCAGGGGGTAACCACCCCACATCACGGATTCCCTTTTGTTGTTCCATGCAGACAGGGGTGATGTGATCTAGGGTGACAAGACTCAGACATTAACCACTTTAAAGCATTATACACAGCATAACCTAATATAAGCCTGGGCTTATTCCCCTGTTCCCTTACAGGAGAAAAATACAGTTATGAGTCTTGTTAAAAGAGGCAGCTGAATCACAGTCTTAAATGAGAAGGTCTTGTTCCACACGTCTCAATGGGTCATATTCTATCATGCCTGCAAGGTGTTACACACTGTCCAATTTTCAGAAGTCACAGTCCAAGGAAGGCCAGTAGCACCAAAGGATGGTAAGTCTGTGCAAGCACAACATTGATTTCGATTGTGGACATGGGTTATTGCCAAAGCCCACTGGAGAAAGATATTGATTGAGTGTTATGGGCAAAAAGAAATATGTTTAAGGGGGAACAATAAGGGGTCTAACAGCATACAAGCAACATTTCCATTAGTAGATAATAAAGTAGTCCAGGAAATTTTAAATGGACCTTATGACCAGGGTCTTTGGTGGACTTTATTCTGACCAGCCATCTTCCCTGTTTCCTAAACTAACTTACATCAACTTCCCCTTCACATCCTTATTCTTATGGGGGGAGCTGAAAGTTGATGGTCATTCTTCTATAGCTGCTTCCTGATGGTTAAGATCATAAGTGCCCTACTTGATGAAGTATGAAACTCTCCAGTGATTCTATTGAAGTTGAGGTAAGCCAGGTCCAACACCAAGGTTAGAACTGGATTAAATCCCTGAATGACTTATGCCTTGTTCTGGAAGGCAATGATTCTGGAAGAAATAAACTCATGTTAGAATTTTGAAGATACATAGTTCTACTAAAGGATAAAGAAAATGGTTGTAAGTGGTCACAAAAAGGGGGCCAGCCATGACTTACTGGACCATGGGAATGAGAAAAGCCATGTGCCTCCAGAGGCTATATCTTCCTGAATCTGATGGGCTCAATCATGTAAGTTTCAAATGTTGTCTAGGAAACTGTCATCCCCAGTTCCCACAGTGGTGATTATGCCTAAGACAGCTAGGAGAGATATGAGGAGAGATACTGCCCTAGACATAAACTCACAAAGACAATATAGGTAACAACAAGATAAGCATATGACAAGCAAAATAAAGATAATACTTAAGAGAGCCATTATTTTATCTTATAAACACATTCATTACTTAGAAAATGAATTAAGTTTACAAAAACTTTTAACATGTTCAGTATTCTTCTGTATATGATCTAGAATATGAAAGATATTATAATATTCATCAGGTGTACAGGTACAGTACTTAATACTAATCAATGCACTAATCAATGCACAAGTTCCTCTTTGAGCTGTAATCAATAGATCTAAGCTCCAGGTTTGCAATACCATACATGTTGTTTCTCCATTAGAGCAGGTCATAATGCCAATTGTGTCTGTTTATTATGTTATTATTGCTCCAATTGGTATATCCTTCACACAGTGAGCATGCTACTTCACCATTGGACTTTGGAGGGAGGCTCCAGTGTTTCACTGGCATGGTGCATAATCCTATTTGGCACTATGAAACAAAGCCAGTCTGGAGGCAATGTCCATTGTAAATCTGGCCATATCAAGTCATTGCTGGCTGCCACAGGAATCTGAAAAAGAAACGTACTTTCCATCCACTTCAGAAGCCATGTCTGGAGATGTGGTAGGTCTTTTTTAAAATTATTTTGTGCGTTATAGGAATGAAGCAAGCCAATAACTCAAATGGAGAGGCACCATACAGGATACTGGAGGTCTGGTTTGAATGCACAAGAGAGTTTGACAATACTGAAGTCTATCTCTTAATTTTTATATACTTTCTAAATGTTTCTAATGCAGTTTATAATATAATAAATGGGTTTAATTATTTTTATTACTTTACTCTTTATTTCTACACCTTTGACATAATTACATTAATTAACAGCTATTTTAATTTAGCAGTATAGGAAAAAACTACTATCTCCATTATTTCATGAAAACCTAAGATTCCCAGTGGAATAAAGATTATCTCCCACCTATCACCACTTTAATACACAGACTGAGGTGACCTCTGACAGTTTTACCTGTTATGAAGTTACTTTTTATTAACAATATCAATCTAGGATTCTAATTGATAATGGCTTCCTGGAATTAGCCATTTAAATATTTTAGTTTAGAAAATGCTTTTGAAAACTACCTATAACCAACCCTAACCACATAGGCTATAGTTGCTTCATCTCAAGACAAATTTCATCTTTACAAAGCACATTCTCTTACTTAAAGCTATCTTCTATAATACCTTCTACAAATTTCTATATTCATTCAAGCCTAGTCTTACATATTTCCACTCTGATTTTATGAAAACCAGTCATCTTACCTTAGGACAAAACACATTTCTTTATACAAATTTATAAAATTTTAGTCAGCATTGACTATGAATTACCTTCCACAAAACTTTTACTTCTTTCTATATCCATTTAAGTCTCATATCCCTCATTCTGTTCTGTGGAGAAGAAAAACTATTTATTTAAGTTAAAGCAAAAACAATTTTAAAGAGGTTTGTAATAATTTCATTAGACAAAAATGTACAATTTTCATCATCTTAAAGATTTAATACACATAATGCTCATTTTTTATTACTATCTTAAAACCTAGGCAGATTACACCTAGGCTAAATAAATTGAAACAATTATAGTAAATGCAAGAAATGTTCTTTTATCTTCTTTCCACTACAGGAGGCTAAAACCTCTTTTTTCTTTAATAAAATCCTAATCTTGTGAATAAATGCAGTTACACACTAATTTAGCAGTTTAGACAGACAGACATTTAACACATATATTCTGGATTACTCTTCAAGAGTACACTTAGACAGACTCAAAGTTCAGGGGTAAGATATTGATTCATAACTGAAAGTTCTTTTTAACACCTTGATAAAAATTCTGATCAAAATAAAATAGGGATAAAATTTAAAACATTGTCAAAATAACATCCCTCTAAACTCTTGCAGTTTACACAGTTTTGCAATATATAATAACTGATCATCGACTTGGCACAGGTGATCAGTTAAGGAAATTTTCATCTCTGCTTGTGCTAGGACTTATCATTTGTAATTATAAACTCCCTTCTAAATGGTGCATAGAGGCCTTTGCCATGTCTTCTGCTTCAGTAGCCACCTACAAGTCTCCTAACAGGAGTCATACTATAGATGCTACTATCGGGCAGTCTCCCTTTTACTTATTTAAGTGCAGTGACTCTGATATCTGCTGTATCACAGCCAGCACACCTGCCAGACTTTTGATGCATCCCCATATTCTCTTGGCAGTCCCCATTTATCATGGATGACAGCCAACCCTCCCCACATGGGTACTATGTGCCAATCTGGGGTTTTCCCCACAGAGTCTCGTTTCCTTAAGCTCAAGTATGCTATTGCCAATGGCCTTTTGTTCTCCTGGCTGTGGCTCACCAACTGTTGCAAACCAACTCCTGAAGAGCATGAGTTGGTGAAGCCACAAGACCAAAGAACACATTGGGCAGAGACATAAGTTTTATTGGGACTTATGAACAGGAGAGATTCTTTGATGGTGGTTGGTCAAAAAATGAATGAAGTTAGCACCTCGAAAAAAGGTAAGAAAATGAAGGGTGATATATAAGGTATTTCAGAATAAGGACATTCCATAGGGTATAAGAACAGAGTTCCAGCTATGATCACATGAAGTATACACATGGGATGCAGTGATGTTTTCACTATACTCATAGAAAGGACATTTACCAAGTATGTTTACTGCTTTGGCAAGATTATAGTTTATGATAACATCTATACATTCTCTCCCATCTGGGAAGTGTTGTTAACCTTTAATTTATGCCTAGGTCACACATGTGGCTATGTGTTTAGGACTTGGGGAGGGGCCCTGGATCTCCATAATATTTTTTTCTCTTTCCAGTAACAAGATGCCTAGCATCAAGCTTACTGGTAGTCAGGATACTTAATGCCATGCCATGTTCAGGCCAGCCCCAGCACGTCTTACAGCTGGGGCTCAAGTTGGGAAGTCACTGCTAAGACCTGTAAGTACATCACTCTCTGTTTGATAATGATCCCATCAATTTTTCAAGCACCAATCTTTCTCCACTTCCCCCAAGTCTTGTTTTTTTTAAAAAAGCAGACTTTTGTACCAGGCTTTCTTGTTTGTTTTTTGTTTGGAACATGTTGAAATATTTTTAATATATATTTTTAGTTGTATCCACTTTATTTCAGGTTATTTTTGTTGGTGGTTATTGTATATGTCATTCATAGGGGTCTTTGTGACAATTTCTGTTTTTTGTTGTTTTTTTTTTTTTGAGGAAACTGTGAAGATAAATTCCTCCTTGATATAAATTATTTTCATCTTTAGCAACTTTTTATTACTGGAATCAAAGGGAAAAGGTGATCTCTTTTTGTATTGGTTGTAATTATATATCACAAATAAAAGACAATTTGTTAAAAAATAATGACGGGATTCTTTGCTATCTGACCCATTTTAGAAGCCATACTAAACGATGTTTTTCATACTAAAACAAGTGACCTCAGAGGGTAACATGAACCCACACACTCTAAAAACAAAGTTCTGTAAAGAAAATATTGTAGCTAAGTATAAAACACAGTACAATTCCATATGTCTTGTTCTTTTTTCTCTTAACCTATAAAAAGGAATTGTTTTAAACAACTTGAATCTAAGTGTATTGCTGGTTTTGTAAAAATTTGACAATAAAATATTACTATAACAAATGCTAAATATATATATATCTAATATCTTTTACTCTCAGCTTCCATAAGAAATGTAAAATCATATAAAATAATGAAAACAAGGGATTGTTTGGTTTGTAAAACATATAGATAAAATATGTAGAAAAATAATTGCACAAAAAGGGGGAAATATGATATAAGAGTAGAATTTTTTACATCTTCCTAGAATTGAGCTGGTATAAATCCGAAGCTTATTCCATTAAAATGTATATCATAAGGCTTAGATCAACCAGTAAGAAATAAACTTTTAAAATATTGTGAAAATATCACTAAATGTATTAGAATGGATATAAATATAACTATACCAATAATAACATTAAATGTGTACAGAATAAATATAACATAAAATATGACCCAAGTATATTTTTCATAAAAGACACAACTTTTAGATGCAAAGACACAAATAGATTGAAAATAAATGGATGGAAAAAGATATGTCATGCAAACATCAACCATGAGAAAACTGGATTTAAAAGACATAAAGACAGCATTTTAATATGATAAAAGACTTAATGCATCAGAAGACAAAACATTTTTTACAGAAACTAAACAAGATCTATATGAATGGACAGACAAATCATTTCATAGACTGGATACTCTGATGTTGTTAAGATAGCAATTGTATCTAAATAATCTACAGATTCGATGGAATTCCTATTGAGTCTCAATTAGTTTTGTGGTGTTTTTGTTGTTGTTGTTGTTGAATTGATTAGGTGATCCTAAAATTCATATGGAACATCAAGGCATGCATAATAACCAAAACAAATCTGAAAAAAAGGAGAACAATATTGGAAGATTCATGCTTCCCAAATTAAGGACTTACTACAAGGAGTTAAAACATGTAAAATGTCAAAGGAATTCACTCAAAGAGTCAGTCGCTCAATTGAAACAGCCATAACCAGACAATAAGTGACAGAATCAACATTTTGGGGGGAAATCTGCTATCAATTTGATGACTTGCAGAATCTGGGGAATTGTTAAGTGAAAAAGTGGTTGAATTTCAGTGAGAAAACATTGTGGCATTTTGCTTGACTGTCTATCTTTGCCCATTATATAACACAATGGTAGGAGATTTGAATACAGCTGCCCATGTTCATTGTGTGGCTTGCTGATACTGGTGACCTAATATGGAAGTTTTTCACAAAATGCTGTGATTTTATATATATATATAAATGTGTCTGGTGATTTCTTGGGAGTCTGGCACACAGGCTGATTTTTGTGTTGCATACTTCCTTCTCATGCTCTGATGGCTTTTTGGATGATGGCACCTTATCTGAAAAATATAAAGACATACACTACCTGTGTGTGCATGGGAAAATGGCATATCGATGGGGAAAGAAACATACAGGCCCAAAATCTTAAGAAGGAGGAAACTCAGGATGAAAATTTTGGAGAGAAAAGGGCTTGGAAGGGCCATTGCCTATATGGGGAAAAGCAGAGTGCAATCCTCAAGCCCAGGACAAAATACACACTCATAAAAGGCCTAATTAGACCCTATATTTGTGCTTCTGGTGAACCTGTGGTTGCCATGAAATTAGGGAGTGAAAACTAAGGCAGAGTTTAAGATGATTGGGTTTAGTGTGGAATGAGTGCCCCAAATCTGAGCCAAGCTGCAAAGACTCTGTCAGATCAATGGCTAACAGCAGAGGCAAAGGACAAGAGATGTCAGTGACTGCCCACAAAAAGGAATACCATCTTTCCTAAAATAGTTTCAAAGAGTAACTAAGCAAAATGCCAATTGCAGCCCTCAACAATCAACAACAGCTAAACCTAGGGAAAAGGCAGAATCTGACTCTCAGAGTTACCACATTATAATATTCAATAAGCCTATTTTTCAACAAAAAAATCAGAGATAAAAAAGGAAGAAATTTGTCACAGTCATAGGGAAAGAGGAAACCGTCCTTGAGGAAAGCCAGACATTGAATTAATAGACAAAGATTACAAATGAACTGTCTTAAAAAGAAATGAAAGCAAGAACTTGAACAGGTATATGTACTCTGATGTTCATAGCCGTATTAGTCACAATTGCCAAAAGATGGAAGCAATCCAAGTGTCTATCAACCAATGAATGAATAAACAAAATGGGGTATATACATACAATGGAATATTACTCATTCATGAAAAGGAAAATTCTGATATATGCAACATGGATGAACCTTGAAAACATCATGTTGTGTGAAATAACCCAGACATAAAAAACAAATATTGTGTGACTTCACTGATATGAAATCATTTGAATAAGGAAATTCATAGAATCAGAATCTAGAATAAATGTTACCACCTAATGAAGGGATGGGGAAAGGGAACGGGAAGTTAAAGCTGAAAATGTATATGGTTCCTTTTCAGAATGATTGAAATATTTTGTTAATGGAACATGGTGATGGTAACCCAAATTTTTGAATAAAATTTACAGAATTGAAATATATATTTGAATGTTGTTAAAAGGGGAAGTGTTAGGTTGGATATATGGTAATATAATATATATTTTTAAAAACCATGGAACTGTTTTACACAGTGAACCTTAAGTTAAGCCATGGACTATAAATAGTGTAACTATAAAAATGTATATTCTTCAATGGTAACAAATATATTTCCCCAATGGAAGGTATTAATAATAATATTGTATATGAGAATTCAATATTTTATGCATGAATGTTTTGAAAACCCACAACTTCTCTAATTTAAAAAAAAGTGATAAAAATTACCTAAAAAGCTAAAAGGAAATCATGGACAAAGTTCTATGAGAATCCGGGAACATGCTTTAAGAACAAATAGAAGATATCAATACAGACATAAAACTGAGATAAAGAACCCAAATAGAAATGTAAGAGTTTAAAATTATTACAGCTGAGATGAGAAATTCATTATAGTGGTTCAACATCATATTTGAACAGTCAGGGAAAAATCAGCAAATTTTAAGATGGGACAATTGAAATTATCTAGTCTGAGGAGCAGAAAGAAAAAAGTTTGGAGAAAAGTGAAAATAACCAAAGGGACCTGTGTGACACAGTCAAATGTACCAACACACACTTATTAGAGTTACAGAAGAGAGAGAGAAATGAGAAAATAGAAAGTAGTAGAAAGAATATTTGAAAAAATAATAGCTCAAAACATCAAAAAAATTGATTAAATACAAGAATCTACATAACCAAGAATATCAAGAATCATCAAGTAGGATAAACTAAAAATATATCCACACCAACACATATTATAATCACAATGTAAAAGGCCAAAGAAAAGCAGAGAATATTGAAAGCAGTAAGAGAAAATTTGCAATCAAATTCAAGGGATCCTAAATAAGATTAATAGTCTATTTCTCATCAGAAACCATGGGGAACAGAAGGCAATGGGATGAAATACTCGAAGTGTTGAAAGATAAAAACCTGATAAACTAGAGTTATATATATGGAAAACTTAGCCTTCAAAAATGCAGGCTTCTGAGTGTTCTAAAAACATCTGGGCACTATAGGTAAGGGACACATATCATGAAATCAGCACCCCATTGGTGAGCCTTACCTTGGAATACATGACAACTTATTTCCCCAATGTAACAGAGATTGACTCATTTATAATTTCCCTATACATGGTTCTTATGCCCCTTTTATTTTAACCTTTAATAGCACTATGCCCATTAAATATATGTCCCAGAGACAAAAATCAACAATATAAATCAAGTGAACTTACAGACATGCAGAACACTTCATCCAATAACTGAAGAGTGCACATTCCTATCAGGTGCACATGGAACATTCTCCAAAATAGACTACTGATTAGGCCACAAAAAGCCTCAATAATTTCTAAAAAATTGTAATCATAAAGTATCTTTTCCAAAACAATAGAAAGATTCAAGAAAATAATAACTACAAATTTAAGGATTTCACAGATATGTTGATAAAAAGCAGTGCACTCTTAACCAATAAGTCAAAGAATAAACCATTAGAGAAATTAGGAAATACTTTGAGGTAAATGAAGAGAAAAACAAAAAATACCAAAACACTGGATGCAAGGAAAATGGTAATTATTCAAGGGAAAATATATAGCTCCAAATGCCTATATCAAAAAAGAAGAAATATATCAAATCAATAACATAGCACTGCATTTTAAGGAACTAGAAATCAAGAGAAAATTAAACCAAAGCCAGTAGAAGACAGAAAGTATATACTCCAGTGGAGATGAATGAAATGCAAAGTAGAAAAACAATAGAGAAAATCAACAAATCCAAAAGTTGGTTCTTTGAAAAGATCAACAAAATTGACAAATATTTGGCCAGAATGACTAAAATTGAAGAAATACTCAAATTCCAAAATCAGGGATGACAGTGGGGCCCTTACTTCCAGCAGTGGAGAAATAAAAAGAAGTGTAAGAGAAAACTATCAATAAATGTATACCAATGAATTAGATAATCTTGGTTAAATGGTGTATTAGTCAGCCAAAGGGGTGCTAATGTGAAATACCAAAAATGGGATGGTCTTCATAAAGGGTATTTATTTGGGGTAGAAGTCCACAGATACCAAGCCATAAAGCGTTAAGTTTCTTCTCTCACCATAGTCCATTGCTATGTGTTAGAGCAAGACAGCTGCCAACGTTTGCCAGCGTTCAGGAACTGGGGTTCCTCTCTTCAAGGGGGCTGAGTTTCTCTCCGGGCTTAGCTCCTGTTTCCTCCACAAGGTCAATGGTAGACGATCAGGTGAACAGCTTGCTTCTCTTCTCCTGGGGCCTTCTTTCCAACACCAAAACTGCTTCTCAAAAGACTGCTTCTCAAAACTTTCTTGCCATGCCTTTTATATTTGATTCCCCACCCACCAAGAGGTGGGGCTCAATGCCCTAATCATAACCTAATCATGCCCAGATTAACAGATCAGTTTAGAAGCATGATCCACTTATATTTTTGGAATTCATAATTAAATCAAATTGGCGAATGGTTACAAATGGGAAAATAACTAGGGTGTCAGATGAGCTCTGAATATAAGCAGAGTTGCAAAACCTACTCTCCATTTCATTGGACTCACCCAGGACCGCTAACAAGGAGATGGTGATGGACAACACCCACCCCAAGGAATAGAGAGTGTCTGCAACTGCAACAAGATAGTACCATCCATCTGCTCCATAGGAACTAAGCCCCCTCTCAATTACAAACAGTGGGCATCACCATCCTAAAATCCTTAAGATTGGGAAATGAACAATGGACTAAACTAGACATTATTATTCTATTATAGACTTATTACTCTAACAATGGGAGAATTTTATCATTGATGTAAAGGCTTTGGGGACCAGAGATTCTGAGAAAAGGAAGATGGAAGAAGGGTGTGATATGAGGGCATTTTGGGGACACTGGAATAGTCCTGCATGGCATTGCAATGACAGATAGAAGCCATTATATATTTTGTCATAACCTACAAAATTGTATGGGATTGAGTGATATCTATAATGTAAATTCTAGGCCACTGTTAGTAGCAATGCTTCAATAAGTGCTCATCAATTGTAACAAATGTGCCACATTAATGAAGGATGTTGGTAATGTAGGAAAGTGTGGGAAAGGGAGGGGTGAGACATATGGAAATCTCCTATATTTTTATGTAAAATTTATGTAATCTAAAGTTTCTTTTAAAATTAAAATTAAAAATTAAAAAATAATAAATAGGAAAATCTGAACAGAATCACTACAAGTAAGTAGATTGAATTATAAATTTTAAAAACAACCTTTCCAACAAAGTAAAGCCCAGTATCAGATAGCTTTATTGGTAGATGCTCCCAACCTTTTAAAGAAAAAATATTCTTAATTTCTTTCACAAATGAAACCATAGGTAACACTCCTCTTTCATTCTATGAGACTAAACTTACCCTCATACCAAAGCTAGAAAAAAAATATGCAAAAAATGAAAACTGATGATCAATATCCCTTATGAATACAGCTCAAAAAATCCTCATGGAAAAACTAGCAAACTGAATCCAGCATAATATTGAAAAGATTATAAATCACGGCCAAGCTGGATTTATCCCAGGAATACAAGATTTATTCAACATACAACAGTCATTCAATGGAATGCACCACATTAATATAATGAAGGTAAAAATCCCATGTGGTCATCTCAATTCTACAGAAAAAGCATTTAACAATATGCAACACCATTTCATTAAATATGCCTATTAAACTAGGAATTGAAGAGAACTTAAACTGATAAATAGAATTATAGGAAAATCTCACAGCAAACATCAAACTTAGTGGCAAAATACATTTTATTTTTCCCTCTAAGGAAAGGAATAAGACAAGGATACCTGCTTTTGTTACTTTTATTCAACATTTTATTGGAAGTTGTAGCCATATAAATAAAGCAGGAAAAACAAATGAAAAAGCATCTAAATCAGAAAGAAAGAAGTACAATGATCTCTATGTAGAGGTGACAGGATTTTATAAATAGACATTCTGAACAAATTTAAAAAACATTCAAGTTCATAGCAAATATTGAAGAATACAGGATCAACACAATAACCAGTTACATATTTATACTTTCAAAATGATTAATATATGAAGGAAATTAAGAAAACAAATAAAGTTCCTGTAGCATCTAAAAGAATAATATAGAAATAAATTTAACCAAGAAGATAAAGACTTCTACTGTGACAAAAACAAAAATTGTTGAAACAGTTGGACCTATAAGTGAAAATATTCCTGAATTCATGGATAGGAAGACAGTATTGTTAAAATCATCTATAGATTCAATGCAATCCCAATCAACATCTCAATGACCCTTCATATGGATATGGAAACTCTGATTGTAAAATTAATATGGGATTACAAAGGACATCAAAGTGCCATAACATTCTTGAAAAAAAAAAAAAAAGAACAAATTTGGAAGAAGCACACATCCATCTTTATTATGAAACTACAGTCATCAGAACAATGTATTCCTGGCTTAAGGATAGATATATAACTCAATAGAATAAAATTCACAGTCCAGAAATAAATTCAAACATCTATCATTAATTGATTTTAACAAGGGTGCCAAGACCACCTAGTGGAGAAAAAAGAGTCTTTGCAAGAAATGGTGAAAGGACAACTAGATATCCACATGCAAAAGAATATATTTGGATTCTTTCTTCACATGGTTTACAAAAATTAATGGATAAATCAATAATGGACATAAACTTAAGAAGTAAAACTATACAAATCTTGGAAGAAAACATAGGTAATAATCTTCATGATACTTGGTGTATTAGTCAGGGTTCTCTAGGGAAACAAAACCAACAGGACATATATATAAATAGTATGAGATTTTTAAAAATTGTCTCATTCAACTGTGCAGATGCCCAAGTCTAAATTCCGTAAAGCAAACTGTTCCCCAAGAGACATTGCCTATCTGAAGTAGAGATAGGAATTCTCTCTCTCAATGCTAATCACTTCTCCTTTTAAGATCTTCAATGGATTGGATGAGACATCACTCTGCTGAAGGCAATCTCCTCAGTTGATTGTAGATATAATCGGTCACAGATGCAATCAACTCACTAATGAATAAAGTGCATGAAATGTCTTGTATTAAAATTAGCTCAGTGCTTCCTTGACCAAACAATGGGGAAACATTACCTGGCCAAGTTAACACATTAGTCTAACCATCTCAGTCCACTGCATGTCAACTTGGCAGCCATAAACATCACCTTAAGCCATAACTTAATCTCAAAATAAAAACAATAGAAGACATACTTTGTTCCTATAACTATACTCAAAATTCTTTTGAATGATGGGAAATACATTAAATCCCTCCAGGACAGGGTGCAAGTTATAAATGTTGACATTCTTAAATACTATGATATTAAATGAATACAAATTTTGTTGTATAATGAGATAAGATATGGGAAAAAACAAAGATATTCATTTTATGTACATATACAAACATACTAATAATAAAACAAGGAAGAAATATTCATGACCATTACAGTCCCCATTTCTGTTACTGGTCATGTAGATGTAGTTCGTATTTATCACTACATTCTTCACTACCCATTCCATGTTACCTTTACCGTTAGCAAACTTCTCAGCTGGACATGGTTCTTTGCTGGTGAAGTGACCCAAATCTCCATTACTTAAGATTCTGGGCCAGTATTAATCCTACCTGGATAGGGCTGTTACAGTTTTCCACTGACTTTAATCACAGTGCATGATAATACCAAGAGACACCCTGGTGGTCTCCTGTATTTCAGTCAAACACTTCATCTTCATTGTGTAGATGCAGTCCAATTTCCCCTTGATAATCAGGATTGTCCCAGCCAGTAAATTAAATCCCTGTTTTGCCTGTTGATTCAGAGGTATGAGGAGCCAAAGTGGCCAGGTGGCAGTCTTAAGTTCTATTTCAAAGGAATCATTGTGTCTCCTGGTGGAAGCACTCCTCCTTTTGGAACTAAGACCCATAGACCAACAGACCTTCAGGTTTCAGTGACAGGAAAAAAAATTTTTTCCTAGTGAATCACTAGAGTTAATAATGACTGTTGCCACTCCCATTTCTACTCCTTGATTCCTGGACCTGGGAATCCTGACTATGATAGAAACAGCACAATAGAGCGAATGCTGATTTAGAGCATACACAGCCTCCTGGAGAACATTGCCCCAGCTATGCAATGTATTGCCACCCACTTGGCAATGTAATTTAGTCTTGAAAAGGCCATTCCCCCATGCTATCCATCCAGCAGCTTCAGGATGATGAGGATCTTGGTAAGACTAGTGAATTTCATGAGCATGTGCCTATTCCCACACGTGATCTGCTGTGAAGTGGATTCCTTGATCAGATGCAATGCTGTGTCAAGCACCATGATGGTGGAGAAGACATGTGGTAAGTCAATGGATGGTAGTTTAGGCAGAAGCATTGCATGCAGGGAAGGGAAACCAATATCTGTAGTATGGGTTTATTCCAGTTAAAATAAATTGCTTCTCTTCCATGATGGAAGTGGCGCAATGTAATCAACCTATTATCAGGTATCAGGCTGATCACCCTGAGAAATGATGCCATATCTTTTGCTGGCAGATTGGGCACTCAACAGTGGCTGTAGCTACATCAGTCTTGGTGCAGGGAAGTCTATGCTGCTGAGCTCATTCATAACCAACATCCGTTCCACCAAGTCCACGTTGTTCATGAGCCCTTTGAAAAATGAAATATAGAGTCCAATTTGAATACACAGAATGGGTCATCCTATCCACTTGTTCATTAAAATCCTTCTCTCTGAAGTCACCTTCTGGTGAGCATTAACATAGGACACAAACATCTTCATGTTTTAACCCATTTGGAAATATCTATCACATATAGCCATCCAAGACCTCTTTGTCACCATGATGTTCCTTCCAAGTTCCCGACCATCAAACCAAATTATTGCCCACAGCACATGGACCAGTATACAAATGCACCTCTGTCCATTTATCCTTTTTAAGCAAATTAAACAACAAATCTTACTCACTGGTGGAATTTCCCTTCACCACTGTCCTTCAGGGATATCCCATAAAGTGCTGTACTGTTGCAACTATCCATGTTTGGGCAGTACCTGTAATCAAGAAGAACTATGTGTAAACCAGGCCTGGGTTTTCTCTTTTTAAGTCAACAGATAATAGGGAACTACCCTAAAAGCCATTGCTGTGGGTCGGGAAAGAGAAGGCAATGTGGCAGGAGTGAGTTCTAGAGACATTTGTGCCACTTCCCCATGTAACTTACTTGTGCCTTCAGGGCCTACTCAAGTCTGATCTCATATATGCAATTTCCATTTCATGATGGAGTACTACAGTGCACTCCCAAATTTATGGCTTTGTGGGTCAGATGACACTCAGTTCATTATGGGCAACTCAGGTGTCATGGTAACTTGGAGGTCCATACTTAAGAGTTCAGTATTTGCTAAGGCCCAGTAGGAGCCCAAAATCTATTTTTCAAAAGGAGATTATTGATCTGCAGAGGATAGCAGGGATTTTCTCCAAAATACCTGAGGACATGTGCTGTCATTTTCCTACAGTAGTATGCCAGAGACTTCAAAGAGCATGTCAATTTGCCACTGACACTTTCAGCAGCATTGAATCTGCTTGATCACATGGCCCAATGGAAGAGCAGTTTGCACGTTAGCCAGGACCTATTGCAGAGCTGTGTCTTTTTACCATCCCCACACAAACCTAAGTACTTTCTGAGGCACTCAGTCAATAGGCAGGTGTAGCACATGCAAGTAAGGAATATATTGTCTCCAAAATCCAATAATTCCAACTAGGTCTTTTGCATCTTTTTTTTTTTTTTGGGGGGGGGCGGTGTATAGGAAAGGCCAGATGCAACAGCTTATCCTTCACCATAGAAGGGATATCTTGACATACCCCACATGGCTGGATTCCTAGAAATTTCAATAAGAGAGAAGATCCCTGAATTTTTGTTGGATTTATAGCCCACTCTCTGACATTCAAATGCCTTACAAATAAGGATAGAGTAGCTGTTTGCTTTTCATTTTCTTAAGCGTCCTTCAGAGAGCAGAAGTTTTAAATTTTAAGGAAGTCCAACAAATCATTTTTTTCTTACATGGATCCTACTTTTATGGTTTTATCTAGGAAGTCATTGCCAAATCAAGATCACCTAGATTTCCCCTAATTATATTCTAAAAGTTTAAAGTTTTGCAATAGGTCTGTGATACATTTCGAGTTGATTTTCTTGCATAGAATAGAGTTGTTGCAGAATCATTGGAAAATATTATCTTTTTTCCATTGGAATATCTTAGATATTTTGTTAATCAACAGTTGACTATACTTGTATCAGCCTATTACTGGGCTCACTCTTCTCTTACATTGATCTATTTGTATATTCTTTCACCAACACCATATTCTCTTGATCACTGTAGCTTTATAATAATTCTTGAAGTTCAGTAGTGCCATCCCTCCTACTTTGTTTACCTTAAGTATAATGTTGGCTACACTGGGTATTTATATTTCTATACAAACTTTAGGATCAACTAGATATCTACAAAAAACTTTCTAGGAATTTTGTTGAAATTTTGTTGAATCTTAATAAGCTTAATAATGTTGAGTCTTCTTATCCATGACCGCAGAATATTTCACCATTTATTTAGAACTTCTTTGAATTCATTCTTCAGAAATTTATAGTGTTCACCAGAGAGCTCTTGTTCATATACTGTAAGATTTATAGCTAAATATTTAAAAGTTTTTGATGCAATCTATTTTATTAATTAATGTTAGCCTAGTATACTCTTCTCCATCCTTTTAATTTAATATATCTTCATCTTTATATTTAAAGGTGGTTTGTTTGACAAAGTATAGTTGGGGATTATTATTATTATTTTTAACAAATCAAATTTATTGATACATATTAATAAAGCATAAATCCATCAAAAATATAAAATCAAAGGTATTCAGTATAATCAAATAGTTGTGCATTTGTCACTTCAATCATTTTTAGAACATTTTCATTATTCTAGTAATAATAATTGTAATACTAAAAAACAAAAACCAAACAAACAAAACTCATCACTTTTCATTCTCTCTGTGCTTCCCTTGCCATTCATAGCTGCAATTCAGTTTCCTTCTCTCTAGGTTATCTGTATTTATAGCTTGTAAAAACAGTCTTATATATGCAATATCACCCATATTAATTGAGGTTGCACTATTTTATACAGGCCCATGTTACACTTTTTAGCTTTCCTTCCAGTAATATAAATGTCCTTAGGCTTCCCTTTCAACCACTGTCATACCCATATAATAGCTCTGCTAGTCACAAACACCATGATGTGCCCTCATAATTTCTAATCATTTCCAAAGATTTACCAGCAACATTTTACCAATTCGTCACAGAATAATCCTCAGCTTAACATTCTTAACCTCATTCTATTTTCTAATGATCTATATTCTAATTAACAATTCCATGAATTTACATAATATATTTATTTCATAATAGCACAATCACACAATATTTGTCTTTGTGTCTGGCTTGCTTCACTCAACATAATGTCCTCCAGGTTCATCTACATTGTCATATGCTTCATGACTTCATTTATTCTTACCACTGCATAATATTCCATTGTTTGTATACACCACAATTTGTTTATTCATTCCTCAGTTGATGGACACCTGGGTTGCTTCCAACTTTTGGCTATAAAAAGTGAAGATGTCTATTTGTTTCTCTTCTCTCAGTTCTTCTGGTTATATACCTAGCAATGGTATTGCTGGGTCTAATGGCAAGTGTGTATTCAACTTCCTTAGGAACAGCCAAACACTTCTCCACAGTGGCTATACCATTCTACATTACCATCAGCAGTGAATAAGTGTTCAAATTTCTCCACATTTACTGATTTCCAAGTTTTTAACAGCAGCCACACAAATAGGTGTGAAATGATATCTCATGGTAGTTTTAATTTGTATTTCCTTAATCATAAGTAATGTTGATCATTTTTTTCATGTGTTTCTTCACCATTTGTATTTCTTCTTTGGACAATTGTGTTTTCAAGTGTTTTGCCCATTTTTTATCAGTAGTTCATCCTTTTATTGTTGAGGTGTATGATCTTTTTACATATCATGCATATTAAACCCTTACCAGATTTATCTTTACCAAATATTTTCTCCCATTGAGTCAGCTGCATTTTCACACTTTTGACAAAGTCCCTTGAGGTACAAAAGTGCTTAATTTTGATGAGGCCCCATTTATTTAGGTTGTCTTTTGTTACTTGTGCTTTGAGTGTAAATTTTAAGAAACTACTGCTTACCACAAGATCTTAAAGATATTTGTGTACATTTTCTTCTAAGAGTTTCATGGTTATTGCTTTTAAATTAAGATCCTTGATATATTTTGAGTTAATTTTTGTATAAGATATGAGATAGGGGTCTTCTTTCTTTCTTTTGGATATGGATATCCAGCTCTCCCAACACCATTTGTTGAATAGACTGTTCTGGCACAGCTGGATGGGTTTAACAGCTTTTTAAAAAAAGTCTCAAATCTAGATGAGGGCCTATTTCTGATTTCTCAATTTGGTTGCATTGGTCAATCTGTCTGTCTTTATGCCAGTACGATTCTGTTTTTATCATTATAGCTAAGTAAAATGCTTTAAAGTCAAGAAGTGAGAGTACTCCAAATTCATTCCTTTTTTCCTTTCAATTTTATTGATATATATTAATAAAGCATAAATTCATAAAAAGTGTACAATCAGTCGAATTTGGTATAACACGTATTTGTGCATTCATGACTTCAATCAATCTTAGAGCACTTTCATGATTCCAATAATAAGAAGCAGAAAACAAACAAACAAATGTCATCACCTCTCAATCTCTCTATGCATCCCCTGCTGTACATAGCTGCTAATTAATTTTCTTTCTCTCTAGTATATTTGTATTTATATTTTGTACAAACAGTCCTATATATACAAAATCACACATATTCATGTTTTACATGAGGTTTTACTATCTTATACAGTTCCATGTTACATATTTCATATTTCATGTTCATTCTAGTAATATACATGACATTAGACTTTCCTTTTCAACCACTCTCATAACTAATAACTCTGCTACTTACAAACAGCATGATATGCTTTTGCCATTTCTATTCATTTCCAAAGATTTACAAAAAAAATCTTTTTACCAGTTCTGCACAGCAGAACCCTTTCTCTACCCTTCTTCTATTTTCTAGGGAACTATATTCTAATTATTAACTTCAGGAGTTAACACGATATACTGTTTTTAGTTTATGATAGTGCAATCATACAGTGTTTGTCCTTTTGTGTCTAGCTTGATAGTGCAATCATACAGTGTTTGTCCTTTTGTGTCTAGCTTCCTTGACTCAGCATAATGTCCTCCAGGTTCCTCAATGTTGTCATATGCTTCATGACTTCATTTCTTCTCTCTACTGCATAGTATTCCATTGTGTGTATACACCAAAATTTATTTATGCATTCATCAGTTGATGGACACCTGAGTTTTTTCCAACTTTTGACAATCATGAATAATTCCACTATGAATATCAGTGTGCAGATATCTGTTCTTGTCTCTGCTATCAAATCTTCTGGGTATATACCTAGTAATGGTATTTCCAGGTCACATCGCTAGTCTATATTCAACTTTCTTATGAAGTCAGTCAGTGATGGTTAAGATAATGTGTCAACTCAGCCAGGTAATTGTGTCATTTGTTTTGTCCAGAAAGCACTGAACAAATTTAAATACAAGGACATTTATGGGTTTCAATCATCGGTGAGTTGACTGTCAGATGGCTGATTACATCTACAATCAACCATGGAGACTGCTGTCAGCAATGATTGATATTTTATTCAATCAATTGAATGCCTTAAAAGAGGAAGTGATTTCAGCATTCAGAGATAATTTCCAGCTCTACTTTGAATAGCCAGTATCACCTGGGAACTCATCAATGACCTTTACCGGAGCTTCTAGTTTGCAGCCTGCCTGTGGAATTTGGACTTGTGCATCCCCAAGGTTGCATGACAGAATTTTATAAAATCCTATACTGTTTACATGTATCCCCTGTCAGTTCTGTTTCACTAGAGAATTCTGATTAATACAGCTTGGTACCAGGAGTGGCCAGTGAGAAACAGAATCTTTGAAATGTAATATTTTAAATGGTTCTGGGAGATTTGCAATTGGCTCTCAACTCTAATTGGACTCAAGAGTACTAATGACTCTATTTCCAAGAATCAAGAGGTCACTGACAGTCCATGGTATGAGTTGGCAATGGAGTTATGTGAAATATCACTACTGGATTCCCCTAATTCCTTGCTTACAAGAGGCAAGGATCTGGCTGATTATGTTTTCAACACGTTAACAGAGTTCTGTGGAATTAAAAAGTACCATTATATATTTTATAAAAACCCATAAAATTGTGTGGGGTAATGTGTAAACTATAATGTAAACTATAGTCCTTAGTTAGGACAATACTTCAACATGTGTGCATCAAGTATAACAATTGCACCGCATTAATGAAAGACGTTGTTAATGTGGGACAGTGTTGGAGGGAGAAGAGATAGAGCGTATGTTAATCCCCTTTATATTTTATGTAATATTTTTGTAATCTTAAGATTCTTTAAAAATAAAAAAATTCAAAAAGAGTAAATTAAATTTTAAAAATGAATAAAAAGACATATAATGCAAAAATTAGTGAAACAGAAAATAAACATGAAAAAAATACACAAAGTCAAAAGAAACATTATAATAAAGTATCAATTTTTATTTTGAAAATAAATAGTACAAAGATATTGCCTGGTTCTACCTAAATGCAGTTCCAAAAGAAAGGGATGAGGTAAAGCTTCAAATTTGCAACGCAAAAGCCACCTGAATCATGTGAAAGTTTCTAGGTGTGTTCTGAAAGAAAATCTTGTTGCATACAGCCACAGACTTGAGATCTCTGAAAAGCAGACTCAAAGTCTCATTATATGAGTAGCAGAGTTGCAAAGAAAGTTAAAATCTCACCCTTGCAGGGTGTCTGCTGTTAAAGTGATGGCATTGATTGGAAAGGAATGGAGCCCTGAGGATTGGGATGGTGACATATGGGTTGATGATGATATTGATGGGGACATTGGACCCTAAATTCTTCTGAGACTTTGCAAGATAAACCTCTGGTGGCCTGCCCAGTGGAGACTACACAATGTCAAGCTTGTATCACCCATCCTTCAGCCTAACTGAGGGAGTCTAGACCTCCTCCCAGCCTTGAAGTAGATACCAGCCAAACTCGAGGATACACTGCCTGACCTGCATCCTTCCCTGTGGAGTATCCTTGCAACCCTGCCTGAAGTGCATAATCCCATCTCGTCAGATGAAAAGGCAAAGGAATGCCCTGAGGTCAGTAGTTTGCAAGGCATTTCTAAATCCTTCTCCTTACCAACCCCCACCATCTATCTTCTCTTTGAGACCTGTTCCTTGACTAAAATCACAACTAGCTCCCAAAGGCTAAGTACAAAGTATGACCCATGAGGAAGTACATAATTATTCCAACTTATATAGACAGAAATCAGGGGAATGTGTGTGGGAATACATACTAAGGGTATGGGAAAATATTGGAAGTAATATAAAGTCGGATCATGCTGAATTTATTGATATGGGCTCACTAGGCAGAAATTCTGGATTCATTGTTGTGGCTTGAAGGGTTAGAAAGGTATCTGACAGTTTGTTTGGGTGGCTGACTGAAAGGTGAACCAAAAGATTGCTTAGAACATGTGACGTTGAGATGCCCGATTTACCCTGGTATACAGTAGAGGATGGAATTCAAAGGCTTAGAGAGATTGAAATGCTAGAATGGATTTCCCATTTAAGACTTGCCCTCCCACCCCAGGAATGTCCAGAAGACACACTTTTAACCAGGACTGTGAGAAATAAATTTTTAAGACTAACTCTTTTTTCCCTAAAGAACTATGTGTTTCCTCTTCTTTGTACTCCAGATATTACTGTGAGAACCACTGTCATGGAACTAGAATCTTTACACATTATGGGGGATGATCAGCTCTCAGTCTGGTAAACGTCAAGTATCAGTAGTTAATCACCAAAGACAAGGGCAATGTGGCTACTGCAATGAAAGGCAGACTCAAAGCAGCAATCAAAAGAATCTGAGTCACAGAGTTATGGCATTGACTAAACATGGGGTGCCTAGAACTGAAATACATGGACACTGTATAAAATTCCTACTTGATCTGCATAAGCAGAAGAGTTCTAGGTCAAGTGAACAAAACTTTAACTTGAATTACAGACACAGAGAATCACAGCCTCTTAATAAATCCCCAGATTTGAGTCAGATTACTGACCCAGAGACCCTTGATGGAGAAGAAGGCCAGGTCCCCTTCAGGACAGATTCTGTTACACTGCCAAAACTTTATACTGTTAATCTTCCTCATAGCTTTCCTTAAGGAGACCTATGGCCTTTTACCAGAGGAACTGTGCATTGGGCAAAAGGATATGATCAGACATTTTGAGGATGTTAGACATTGGCTCAGAAGTGACCTTAATTCCAGGAAATCCAAAACATCACTGTTGTTAACCAGAGTAAAAGCATATGGAGATCAGGTGATTGATGGAGTTTTAACTCAACTCCATCTCACAGTGGGTCAAGTAGTTCCCTGGACCCATTCTGGGGTTATTTCCTCAGTTCCAGATTGCATAATTGGAATAGACATACTCATTAACTGAAAGAATCACTACATTGGAACCCTGACTTGCAGAGTGAGGTCTATTATAGTATGAAAGGCCAAATGGGAGCCTCTAGTACTGCCACTACCTAGCAAAATAATAAATCAAAACCAATACTGGTTTCCTGGAGGGATTGCAAATATCAGTGCACTGTAGCAGTTTGATATTATTTATGAATTCCAAAAAAGGATCATGCTTGCAAATGTGTCTGTTCCTCTGAGCATGATAAAGTTTAATTATATTAGATTCAGCTGAGATGTCTTTGATTAAATTTTGTTAAGATTAGGCCCTTGATTTGACCTTATGAGTAGAGTTTAACTCAGGTTAAGTCCCTGCCCCCCTGGTGGGCTGATAGAAATGGGAACTCACTCAAGAAGACACAGTAGAAGATACACAGGAAGATAGATCTCCATAGATGGCAGAGGAGAGAACTTTGTCATGACACAGAAGAGGATAGAACTTTGATCTTGTGGCCCTGGGAAGAGAGGCAAGCCCTATGCCAGCATGTAGCAGAGAGAGAGGAAGGCTGAACCCTCACAGAGATTGGCAACTATCTTGCTTCAGAACGTGGCAACTGACTTTGATGAGAAACAAACCTTGAGTTGGACTCTTTAAGGTCTTTTACCCAAAAATAAATACACTTTATAAAAGCTAACAGATTTCTGTTGCTTTGTATCAGCACCCTCTTTGGCTGACTGATACAACCATCATCAAGGATTTGAAGGATACAGGGATGGATTCACAACACATCCCCTTTAAACTCTCTTATTTGACCCAAGAAGAAAACAGATAGACCTTAGAGAATGACAGTAGATTATTGTCAAGTTAACCAGGTGGTGACTCTAATCACACCTGCTGTACCATATGTGATATCATTGCTTGATCCAATCAGCACAGGCACTGGTACCCGGTATGCAGCTATTGATCTGACAAATACATTTTTCTCAATTGCCATTAGTAAGGTCTAACAGAAACAGTTTGCTTTCAGCTGGCAATGCCAGCAATATATATTCACAGTCCTGCCTCAGGGGTATCTCAACTTTCCACCACTATGTCATAATATTGTCTAAAGTGACCTTGATCATCTCTCCTTCCCACAATACATCACAATGATCCATTATATTGATGATGTGTTGATATAACCTAGTGACCAAGACATAGCTATGACTCTAGACTTTTTGTTAAGGCATTTTTGTGAGAAAGGATGGGAGAAAAATCCAACAAAAATACAGGGGTTTTCCACCTTGGTGAAATTTCTAAGTGTCTACTATCTTGACATGGTGTGGGGCATGTCGAGATATTACTTCTAAAGTGAAGGATAAGCTGTTACATCTAGCCCCTCTTAAGATGAAAAAAGAAGCACAAGACTGACTTAGTCTCTAGATTTTGGAGACAACACATCTCTTATTTGGGTATGCCACTCGACCCATTTACTGAGTGACTAGAAAAGCTGCTAGTTTTAATTGGAGACCAGAGCAAGAGTAGACTCAGTGACAGGTCCAGGCTGGTGTACAAGCTGCACTTCCACTTAGACCACATACTCAAGCATACCCAATTTTGCTGGAAGTGTCAATGGCAAATAGAGATGCCATCTGTAGCCTTTGGCAGGCTGCTATAGGAGAAACACAACACTGACCCCTAGGATTTTGGAACAAAGTCCTGCCATCCTCTGCAGATAACTAGTCTCCTTTTGAGAAACAGCTTGTCACCTGCTAATGGGCCTTGGTGGAGACTGAAAATTTAACCATGGGCCACCAATGTACCATGAAACCTAAGTTTCCTATCATGAACTGGGTATTTTCTGACCCACCAAACCAAGAAAGTTAGGTATGCACAGCAACAGTCCACAATAAAGTGGAAGTGGTATATATGAGATAAAGCTCAAGTGGGTCCTGAAGGCACAAGTAAGTTACATGAAGAAGTAGCTCAAATGCCCATGGTCACCACTTCTGCCATGTTGCCTTCTCTTTCCCAGCCTACGTCTGTGGCCTGTTGTGAAGTTCCTTACAATCAGTTGACTGAGGAAGAGAAAACTCGTGCCTGGGTTACAGATGATTCTGTCCGATATGCAGGTACCACCCAAAAGTGGACAGCTGCAGCACTGCCGCTCTTTTCTGGGACATCCCTGAAGGACAGTGGTGAGGGCAAATCCTCCCAGGGGGTGGAACTTTGATCAGTGGATCTGGTTGTTTATTTTGCCTGGAAGAAGAAATGGCTAGATGTGTGTTTGTACACTGATTCATGGGCTTTTGCCAATGTTTTGGCTGGATGATCAGGGACTTTGAATGAACATGATTGTAAAATTGTTGATAAAGAGGTCTGGGGAAGAAGTATGTGGATAGGCTTTTCTGAGTGGGCAAAACACATGAAAATAGTTGTGTCCCAAGTGAATGCTCATCAGAGAGTGACTTCAGCAGAGGAAGACTTTAATAATCAAGTGGATAAGATTACCCAATCAGTGGCTAATGCTGAGCCACTACCACAAGCCACTCTTGTCATTGCCCAATGGACTCACGAAAAATGGCCCTAAGGTAGGGAAGGAGGTTATGCATGGGATGAGCAACATGGAATTCCCCACACCAAGGTTGACTTGGCTACAGCCACTGCTGAGTGCCCAATCTACCAACAACAGAGTCTCATTATCAGCCCCCTATATGGCTCTATTCTCTGAGGTGATCAGCCTGCTACCTGGCGAAAGATTGATTACATTGGACCACTGCATCATGGAAGGGGTAGTGATTTGTATTAACTGGAATAGACTCATACTCTGGAAATGGTTTTGCCTTCCCTGCACACAATGATTCTTCCAAATCTACCATCTGTGGACTTACTAAAAGTCTTATCCACTACCTTGGCATTAAACACATCATTGCTTCTGATCAAGGAACCCATTTCCCATCAAATGATATGTGGGAATGGGCACATTTCCATAGAATTCACTGGTTTTACCATGTTCCCCATCATCCTGAAGCAGCTTTATTGATAAAATGGTGGAATGGCATTTTGAAGCCTCAATTATGGTGCCAACTAGGAGACAATACCTTGCAGGGCTGTGGCAATGTTTTCCAGGAGGCGTTGCATTCTCTAAATCAGCATCCACCAGTGAATCCATCCCATAGCCAGGATTCATTGCCCCAGCAATCAAGGGGTGGAAATGGGAATGGCACTATTCACTATTACCCTAGTGATCCACTAGGAAAAATGTGCTTTCTGTCCCTGAAACCTTGAGCTCTTCTGTTCTACAGGTCTTACTTCCAAAAGGAGGGGTGCTTCCACAAGGGAACACAACAAATGATTACATTGAACTGGAAAGATAGACTGCCACCTGGCCAAATTGGACTCTTTGTGTCTCTGAATCAATAGGCAAACAAGGGAATTGCTGTACTGGCTTGGGTGAAAGATCCTGGCTATCAAGGGGAAATAGGTTTGCACCTACATAAAGGAGGTAAAGAAAATGCACATATATGCATATATATTTATATATCATTTTGCAAATGTTGGTATGTATTGTGAAAATTTTGATTTTTACCCACAATAAAAAAAAAAAGGAGTATATGGGAACTATAAATTTTCTGTATGAGTTATCTGTATGCCTATAATTCCTGTAATTTAAATAATGAAATTATATTTGAATATGAAAAATAAATAAATAAATAAAGATGCTTTACATGGAAAAAAAAAAAAAAGAAAATTTTGCCTGGAGTACATGAGATACTCTAGGGTGTCTCTCGGTACTGCCATGATGTGTTGATTAAAGTCAATGGAAAATTTCAACAGCTCAATCCAAGTGGACTAACAATGGCCCCAAATGATCAAGAATGAAAGTTTGGTTCACCCCACCAGACAAAGAACCACGGCTAGCTCAGATGCTTGCTGAGGGTACTGAACTATGGAATGGGTAGTGGAAAAACATAGTGATAAATATGAACTTAAACCATGTGCCCAGTTACAGAAATGACTGTAAAGGTCATGAATATGTCTTTCTTGTTTCATTATGAGTATGATTCTATATGTACATAAAATGAATATCTCAGTTTTCTTCTGTTTTTCCCGTATCATATGTCATAAGTTGTATTAATATCATCTTGTAATGTTTAAGGATGTCAAGTTGAAGAGTGAATATTACCCAAAGACTTGCACCCTATTCTGTAGAGAATTGGTGTGTTTATGGTTGTATGCAGGACAGTTGAATATTCTTAGGTGGAAATATATATATATATATATGTTTGATATTATTTTTATTTGGAGGCTAAGTATGGTTTCAGGTGATGTGTATGGCTGCCAAGTTGACAAAGGATGGACTGTGATGGTTAAGCTAATGTGTCAAATCAGCCAGGTGATTGTGCCCAGTTGTTTAGTCAAGCAAGCACTGGCTAATTGTAATGCAAGGATATTTATGCACTTTAATCATCAGTGAGCTGATTGCATAGATGGCTGATTACATCTATAATTAACTAAGGAGATTGCTGTCAGCAATGAGTGACATCATATCCAAACATTTGAATGCCTCAAACGGGAAGTGATTTCAGTATTCAGAGTGAAAATTTCCAGCTCTTCTTTGGACAGCCAGCATCTCCTGGGGACTCATCAAGGACATTCATCAGAGGCCCTGGTTTGCAGCCTACCTGTGGAATTTGGAATTTGTGCATCCACATGGTCATGTTAGAGAATTTTATAAAACCCCATACTATTTACAGATATCTCCTGCCAGTTCTCTTTCCTTAGAGAACCCTGACTAGTACACAGTCCTATACAGTGACTTTACCATTTTACATTCTGACTAACAGTGAATAAGCAATCATATCTCTCCACATACTCTGCAACATTTATAGTTTTCCTACTTTTTAAAATCGGTCAGTCTAATAGGTGTGAAATGATATATCATTGTAGTTTTGATTTGCATTTACCTAATCACTAGTGACCAACATTTTTTAATGTGTTTCTTTGCCAATTGTATTTCTTTTTTGGACAGTTGTGTTTTCAAGCCTCTTGTCTATTTATTAATTGGGTTGTTTTTCTTTTTATTGTTGAGTTGTATGATCTCTTTTTATATCATGTATATTAAACACTTAACGGATATGTGACTGCCAAATATTTTCTCCAATTATGTTCGCCTTTTCCATTCTTTTGACCAAGTACTTTGAGGTGCAGAAGTGTTGAATTTTTAGGAGGTCTCATTTATCTATTTTTTATTGCTTTTGTTCCTCATGATTGGAGTGTGAGGTTTAAGAAGCTATCATGTACCTCAAGCTCTTGAAGATGTTTTTGTACATTTTCTTCTAGGAATTTCATGGGTGTTCCTTTTACATTTAGGTCCTTGATCCATTTTGAGTTAATTTTTGTATAAGGTGTGAGATAGGGGTCCCCTTTCTTTCTTTTGGATATGGATATCCTGTTCTTTCAATAATATTTGTTGAACAGATTTTTCTGAGCCCACTGGGAGGGCTTGACCGCCCTGTAAAAAATCATTTGACTGTAGATGTGAGGGTGTCTTTCTGAGTTCTCAAAATTGTTCCATTGGAAATTATGTCCATCCTTATACCAGTATCTTGCTGTTTTGTTGTTTTTGTTGTTGTTGTTGTTTGTTTGTTTTTTTCCATTTTTGCTAAGTAATATGCTTTATTGTCAGGAAGTGAGAATCCTCCATCTTCATTATTTCTTTGAAAGATATTTTCTGGCTATTCACAGCCCCTTACACTTCCAAATAAATTTGATTATTCACGTTTCCATTTCTTCAAAAAAGTCTGTTGGGATTTTTAATTGGATTGAGATGAATCTGTGAATCAGTTTGGGTAGAATTGACATCCTAATGTTATCTATTTTTCCAATCTGCTAATACTTAATGTCTTTCAAATTATTCAAGTCTTCTTTGGTTACTTTTAGCAATGGTTTGTAGATTTCTGAAAACAGGTCCTTTACATCCTTGGATAATTTATTGCTAAATGTTTGATAGTTTTAGTTGCTATTATATTTGTTTTATCTTCTTGTTTCCTCTCCAGGTTACACTTCAATACTGTATAGAAATACTATTGATTTTTGCATATTAATGTTGTATCCTGTGATTTTCTAAACTCATGTATTAATTTCAGTAGCTTTTTTCCTAGATTTTTCAGGATTTTCTAAATATGATATCAATTCTTCAGCAAAAAGTGAAAATATTCCTACTTCCTTTCCTATGTGGATGTGTTTTATTTCTCTATCTAGCCTAATTGCTCTAGCTAGAAGTTCTTTGTTGTCAAAGAAGTATGTATATTTTATTTATTAAAAGATAATTAGATTACATAAATGTTACATAAAAAATGTAGGGGATTCCCATTTGCCTTATTCCCTACCCCTTCCACACTTTCTCACATTAACAACTTCCTTCATTAGTGTGGTACATTTGTTACAATTGATGAACACATATTGGAGCATTGCTACTAAGTGTGGATTATAGTTTAAACTCTCTCCCACACAATTTTGTAAGTTATGACAAGAAATATTATGGCTTGTATTTGTCATTGCAATGTAATTCAGGACAGTTCCAATATCCCCAAAATGCCCCCATATTACATCTATTTTTCCTTTCTCCCTCCCCTCAGAACTTCAAGTGGCCACTGCCTCCACATCAATGATAAAAGTACTTTCATTGCTAGAATCACAATAAGTCTATAGCAGAACAACAGTAAGTCTTCTAGCCCATCATTTATCCCCCAATCCTGAGAATTCTGGGAAGGTGATGCACACCAACTCTAATTGAGAGGGGGCTTATATCCCATTGAGCAGATGGATGGGAATGTCTTGCTTGCAGTTGTAGACACTCCCTGTTCCTTGGGATGATGATCATTTTCCATCATTATTTCCTTGTTAGTTGTCCTGGGTGAGTCCAATGAACTGGAAAGTAGGTAGTGTAACTCTGTTGAGATTCAAGGCCCAACAGGTACAGGGAAAGCCAAAGATTTAAGTCTCTTGGACATAAACCTAACAACTCTAGTACTAATTATAGGGGCAGAACAGCCATATGTAGGGAAACTAAAAGTGAGTCCAATATTGTCACCCTGAGGAGCATAAATTTGAAAGTAGGATCCATTGGCAGGGCACCAAATTCCTGAGCTGTCACCCTGCCTATAGTATCTGGATATATCCAGAGCCCTCAGGAACCTACTATTTGAAGCATATTATCTTCATATTTACTGTGGTAGTCAATGAGATCCTGCTGAGATATGCATAAGTGAAACATCTGGAATGACCTTCTGAATCATTTTGAAGTCTCTTAGGCATAGTAACTCATTTGTTTTTTACCGTTTCCCCATTTGGTCAAGGTCAATTTCCATTTGCATTGCTAGTTGGTGCTTGGTAGTAATCCCTCGGTGCCAGAGAGGCTCAACCCCAGGATTCATGTCCATTGCTGGGGGGGAAGGCAATGCATTTATATGCTGAGTTTGGCTTAGAGAAAGGCCATATTTGAGCAACAAGGAGGCTCTCAGGAGGTAACTCTTAGGCAACCTATAATACTAAGCTAAGTTTCAATTTGAAAAGAAAATGTTCATAAGTACAGTCATCAATATCAATGGCCCATCAATGGTCCAGCCTCTCTAACTAATCACTGGCCCTGTACTCAAGAGATTCTTGGTGTCCCATTAGAGATTGTGGCAGAACTTCCCAGGATAGGAATTGGATATTCTTTCAGTTAGTATGTGGATTTCCATCCAGCATGACAACACCCTATGAAAACTTGAACTCTTTCATATGTCTTATAGGTATGCTTCAGGTGAACCTCCTCCCGTGCATCACCCATCACTAACACCCTGAACCAATGATCCCCCTGTGCCACAGTTGTAACCTTTCTGTGATCCATAACGTCTTCAAAAATGAAGTCAACAAAATAATTGAATGAAATTAATGAGAAAATGAAATAATAATGACAGTTTTTAAAATTACAAATAAAATACAAATTAAAATTAAAAAGAATTTGAAATATCAAAAAACAATAAAAAATAATATTAAAAAATAAATGTTGGCATTATGTCTCTCATCAATTTAAAATCTGTTGTCTTGTATATACAGTGACATTTTCTTCCATTTATTCACCTAGTGCCTTATTTTTTTCCTTTTATCTTCAAAGAAGCTTTAGGCTACAGAAAAGTGACATACATAATATAGGGGATTCCCATATACACAACATTGCTCCTCTTTTCCTCTTTTCCTTATTAACATTTTACATGTGGGTGGTACATGTGTTACAACTGAAGTACAAATATTGAAGCATTGCTACTAACCATGGTCAATGATTTACATTATATTTTACATGAATTTTGACAAAATTTAACATGTCCTGTGTCCATCATTACAAGATCATGTAGAACAAGACCAGTGTTGCAAAAATGCCCCCATGTTGGCTTTTTCAGGACTTGGGAATTATCCTGAGTGACATTATAATGACAGATATAAGCCATATTAAATCAGCATATACCATGCAGAACTGTGTGGGAGAGAGTGTGGTCTACAATGTGAACTATGTTCCATGCTTAGTGGCAAAGCCCCAGGATGTGTATATACATTGCAGGTGATGTGCCACACTAATGAAAGATATTTATGTGGGATGTTATGGGAGGTGTGGGAGGTGGGGAACATGGGAATCCCTGTAATTTTTGTGTAACATTTATGTAATCTAAGCATCTTTTAAAATATATATGAAAAAAAAAATTATGGTCCCTCCATAAAGTGGGACAATAATTGTTAACCAAAACTGAAATAGCTCAGTATAGGGTCTCATGGAGCTTTGAGCACAAAATAATACTATGCTAACATAATATTTATAAATCAATCTGCAATTAAAAGTATATGTATCCCTCAATAAAGTTTGCAGCTTGATCAGAAAAAAAAAAAAAAGTATATGTAAATATATATTTTTAAATGCCCCCATGTTCCATCTAGTCTATTCTTCCCTGTCCCTCCCCTCAGAACCCACAGCAAACACCAACTTCACCCCTTGAGGAGTAAGATTCGTAGTTACTTGCAACAACACTGAAGCCTTGAAATACTGGCCTGTCTTCCTCACTTAGGCACTGCCTATGCTCTGGAGTGACTCCCACCTCTCTGTATGAGAATATAGCAGAAGTCCCCGGAATGGGAATCTAACAACTTCCCCTTCATTGTGTGGGTCTCCACCCACTGATACAATGCACTATGACAGGATGAACTCTCACACACTCCCTGGAAGCCTGCCCCAGGCACACCCAATCCTGAACACCCCTCACATCCAAAACCCTAAAACTGTAACCCTCCCTTGCTGTATTTTCCAGGAAAAAAAAAAACCATTCCCAATGTTGTAGTATCAACCACATACCCACAAATCCCCAGATTTCATCTGCTTCTTCCCCCCAACCTTGCCCCATTTCCATGGACAGTGATACCCCCCCACCCTACGCCCCTTACAAGCCAGTACTGCCCAACTCAAAAGCATCACTGTACCATTGTTTCATGCCCATCCACCTCACAAATACACCCTTAAATATTACCATAGATTTTTCTCATATGGGCATTGGCTCACAACCTCTATACCCTTTCTACTTATTCCTGTAAACTATCTTCCAGACTACAGCTCTGTGAGTGGGCTCAATTTAATTAATTCATATCAGTGAGGTCATATATTTGTCCTTCAGTGCCTGGCTTGCTTCACGCAACATAAGGTCTTCAAGGTTCATCTGTGTAACCCCATGTGTTAATATTGAATTCCTTCTTACATCTGAGTAATATTCTGTTGTATGTATATACCACAGTTTACTTATCCATTCATCTGTTGATAGACATTTGGGTTGTTTCCAACTTTTGGCAATAGTGAATAATGTCACTATGAAAATGGGTGTGTATGTATCTGTTTGTGTCTCAGCTTTCCTTTCTTCTTGGTATATACCCAGTAGTGGGATTGCTGGATCATATGGCAGTTCTATTCTTAGCTTCCAGAGGAACCACCACACTGTCCTCCACAATTGTTGCACCATTCTGCATTCCCATCAGCTGGGGATAAGTGTTCCCATTCATCCACATATTCTCCAACACTTGTAGTCCTCTGCTTTTTTAATATCTTCCAGTCTAGTGGGTGTAAAATGATACCTAATTGTAGTTTTGATATGCATTTCCCTAATAGCTAGTGATGTTGAGCATCTTTTCATATGCTTTTTAGCCATTTATATTTCTTCTATCGAGAAGTTTCTATTCAAATCACTTGCCCAATTTTTAAATGGGTTGTTTGTATTTTTTATTTTATGAGGTGTAGGATTACTTTATATATGCTGGATATTACCCCCTATCAGATATATTGTTGCCAAATATATTTTCCCGTTGAGTATGCTGCCTTTTCACTTACTTGGCAAACTCCTTTGAGGTACAAATGATTTTAATTTTGAGGAGGTCCCATTTATCTATTTTTTCTTTCAATGCTTGTGCTTTTGGGGTAAAGTTCATGAAACCATTTCCTAATACAATATCTTGTAGATGATTCCCTACATTATCTTCCAAGATCTTTATGGTTTTGGCTCTTATATTTAGATCTTTGATCTATCTTGTGTTACTTTTAGTATAAAGTGTGAGATGGTTTTGCTCTCTCAATCTTTTGGTTGTGGATATAAAGATCTCCATGCACCATTTGTTGAAGTGGTCATTCTTTCCCAGTTGAGTGGGCTTGGTGTCCTTGTCAAATATCCATTGACTGTATATGTGAGGACTCTCCATTGGTCAGTATGTCTATCCTTGTGCCAATATCATGCAATTTTGACAACTGTAGCTTTGCTGTATGTTTTAAAGACAGATAGTGTGATTCCTGTGATTTCATTTTTCTTTTTCAATATGTCTTTGGCTATTCGGGGCCCCTTGCTTGTCCAAATAAATTTCAGAGTTAGCTTTTCCAATTCAAAAACACTAATAAAAAACACTATGATAATTTTTAATGGGATTGTGTTAAATCTGTATATCAATTTGTGTAGGATAGACATCCTAATAAGGTTTAGTTTTCCAGTCCATGAAGAGGGAATGTTCTCCCATTTGCTTAGGTCTTCTTTGATTTCATTTAACAGTGTTGTGTAGTTTTCTTTGTACAAATCATTTACATCTTTAAATTTATTCCTGGTATTTGAATCTTTTAGTTGCTACTGTAAATGGAATTTTTTTTCTTGATTTCCTCCTCACATTGCTCATTATGGGTGTACAGAAATGCTACTGATTTTTGCACATTTATCTTATAATGTGCCACTTTACCAAACTCATTCATAAGCACTAAAGGATTGGTTGTAGATTTCTCAGGTTTTTCGAAATATAGGATGATGTCATCTGGAAATAGTGAAATTTTTATATCATTCATTCCAATTTGGATGCCTTTTATATATTTTTCTTGCCTAAGTGCTTGAGCAAGTACTTCTAACACAATGTTAAATAAGAAAGGTGACAGAGGGCATTCTTGTCTTGTTCCAGATATTAGAGGGTAAGCTTTCAGGATTTCATCATTGAATATGATGCTATCTATGGGTTTTTCTATCTTGTTACTTGTGATTGTCCTGTTGAGTTCATTGATTTGTTCCTTCTTCAATGTAGCACTACAGTGTTTTGACTAATTTGTCCATTTCCTCTAAATTATCAATCTTGTCGGCCTCTTATGATATTTTTTATTTCAGTGGGGTCAATGGTTATAACCCTTTCCCCATTTCTTATTTTATATATTTGCATTTCTCTCTTTTTTTCTTTGTTAGTCTTGCTAAGGGTTCATCAATTTTATTAATCTTCTCAAAGAAACAGCTTTTGGTTTGTTTATTATTTCCAGTGCTTTCTTATTTGCAATTTCATTTAGCTCTGCTCTAATCTTTGTTATTTTTTTCTTTGTATATTTTTTGGGGTTAGTTTGTTGTTTTGTTATTATTTTTTTAAATTCCTCTGGAAGTATAGTTAGGTCTTTACTTTTAGCTCTTTCTTCTTTTTTAATATATGCATTTATGGCTATGACTTTCCTTCTCAGTACAGCTTTTGCTACATCCCATAGGTTTTGATACCTTGTGTTGTCATTTTCATTTGTTTCAAGGTAGTTACTGATTTCTTTTGCAACTTCCTCCTTGACCCAATGATTGATTAAGGGTGTGTTGTTTAACTTCCATATCTTTGTGCCTAATTTGCTACTCTTCAATTTACTGATTTCCAGCTTCATTCCATTGTTGTCAGAGAAATTACTTTATATAATTTCAATCTTTCTGACTTCATTGAGAGTTGTTCTGTGGTATGGCATGTGGTCTATCCTGGAGAATGATCCATGTGCACTACAGAAGAATATATATGACAATGTATTTGGGTATAATGTTCTGTATATTTCTATTAGGTCTAGATCCTCAATATATTATTCAAAGTCTTTTTTTTTTCTATATATTATATCTTTTATTTTATTTATTTATTTTTTAAATAACATTTTAAAAAGATACTTAGATTACATAAATATTACACACAAAAAAAGGGATTTCCACATGCGCCACTCCCCACACCTCTCACATCTAACCACATAAACATCCTTCATTACTGTAGCACATTCACTGCAATTGAAAAATGCACCCTAGGACTTTGCCATTAAGCATGGACCATAGTTCACATTGTAGTCTACACTTTCTCCCAACAGTTCTGTATGATGTGTGATGATATAAATTGGCCTATATCTGTCATTGCAATGTCATTCAGGATGATTCCCAAGTCCCGAAAAGCCCCAGTACTGCAACTGTTTTTCCCTCTCCCAGGCTCCAGTCTCCAGTGGCCACTGGCTCCACATTAATGTTGTAATTTCTACCATTGCTAGAATTGCAATATGTCTATAATAAAATATCAGTAAGCCCACTCTATTCCATAGTTCTTTCCCCAATCCTGAGGTTTCTGGGATGGTGATGTCCACTCCACCTGTAATTGAGAGGAGGTTTATATCCAATGGGGAAGATGGATGGGACTATCTTGCTTGCAGTTGCAGACTCTCTCTGTTCCTTGGGATGGTCGTTGTCCACCATCATCTCCTTGTTAGTTGTCCTGGGTGAGTTCAATGAGCTGTAGAGTATATGATGCAACTTCGCTGAGATTCCAGGCCCAGCTGGCAAATTGACAGCCCAAAGACTTGAGTCTCTGGGATATACACCTACAAACTCCAGCACTAAGTATAGGTTAACTAGATGGGACAGACAAGTCATGTGTAGGGAAGACACAATTGAGTCCAGCAATGTCACTCTCAAGAGCACAAACTGCAACATAGGTCCCACTGGCAAGGCACCAAACTCCGGAGCTAGTGCCCTGACCATAAGATCTGGGCGTCTCCAGAGCCCTCAGTAGCCCCACTATTTTGGGTAGTAACCACTTTGACAGTCTATGAAATCCTGTTGAGATGACCTCCAGACTCACTTTGAAGTCTCTAAGCCATGTAAACTCATTTGTCTTTATCATTTTTCCCTTTTATTCGAGGTCTTTTTCCAGTTGCCTTGCCAGTTGGTGCTTGGTAGTAATACCTCAGTGCCAGGGATGCTCATCCCCAAGTCATAGTCCATGCTGGGAGGAAGGTAAAGCATTTATATGCTGAGTTTGGCTTAGAGAGAGGCCACATTTGAGCAACAAGGAAGCCCTTAAGAGGCAACTCTTAGTCACTCCATATCACTAGGCTAATTTTCAATTTCAAGAGAAAAGGCTCTTAAGCATAGTCATCAATATCAAGGGACCACTGGTGGATCATCCTCCTTTGCCAGACATTGCCCCTGTACTTGGGAGACTGTTGCTGCTCCATTAGAGAATGTGACAGAGCTCTCCATGACGGGAATTCAATATTCTCTCGGTTATTGGGTGAGTCTCCACCCACTGTGACAATGCCCCATAAACATTTGAATATTTTTATATACCTTATAAGTATGCCCAGGCGAACTTCCTCCCATGTATCCCCCACCCCTGACACCTCACACCAATGATCCTCCCCTATAACCCTTCTGTGATCCAAAGCCTCTTCAAAAATTAAGCCACTAAAATAGGCAAATACAGTTAATAGGGAAATGAAATAATAATGATAATTTTAAATATAATTAATAAAATATGCAAAAGTTTTTTTAAAAACTAAAAATAAAGCTAAATTAAAAGATTGGGGTCTTTTAAAAAATGAAAAATTAATGAAAAATATTAAATGTCTGAAATGTAAGCCATAATGTAAACCATTGTCTATGTTTACTAGCTATGTTTCAGTATTTGTATATTAGTTGTAACAAAGGTACCATACACATGTAAAATGGTATTAATATGGAAAGTAGGAAAAAGGGAAGATGTTGGGTATATGAGAGGCCCCTGTATTTTATATGTGAATTTACTGTGACCTAAAACTTCTTTGAAAATAAAATGAAAAATAATAAGACACTGAAGAATAAATGGAAGGAAATGCCACTGTACAGAAAGGACACCAGATATTACAGTGATGAAGGGCAAAATGTCAAGGTCTTTTTTTTTATTGACTTTGTTGAAATGTTCTCTCTAGTGGTGCTAATGGTATATGAAAGTCCCCCACTACAATATGATAAGGTGCTGATTTATCATCAGAAACCATGGAGGCAAGAAGAGAGTGGTTTGCCTCACTACAATAGCAGAGGGATCTATTTCTCCACTAAGTTTTTTCATTTTTGCCTCATGTATTTTGAGGCAACCTTGTTAGGTGCATAAGTATTTATGATTGTTCTTTCTCCTTCATAGATTTCCTCTTTTATTAATATATAGTGTCTTTCTTTGTCTCTTACAATAGTTTTGCATCTAAAGTCTAATTTGCCTGATATTAATATAACTACTCCCACCCTCTTTTGGTTATTGTATGTATGTAAAATTGTTTTTAAACCATTCACATTTAGCCTTCGTGTATCCCTGGGTCTAATGTGAGTTTGTAGTGAACAGAATATAGATGGGTCATATTTCCTTATCCCTTCTGCCAATCTGTGCCTCTTGATTGGAGAGTTTAAGCCATTAACATTTAATATTATTACTGTCAATTAATTACATTAGCTTTATTTTCTTTAGTTTTATTTATGTCATATGTTGTTTTTCTTTCTCTTTTATCTTTTTAGTTATTCATACACTCTCCTCCAATTCTCTCTCTCTGGTTTGTTCCATTTGACCTGCAGAATTCCCTTTAATATTTCTTGAAAGGCAGGTTTCTTATTGACATACTCTCTTAATTTTGGTTTATCTGTGAATATTTTGAACTCTCCCTCATTTTTGAATGCCAGCTTTGCTGGATAGAGAATTCTTGGCTGGGAAGATTTTCTTTTAGCACCTTAATTATGTCATACCATTCTCTTCTTGCCTCCATGGTTTCTGATGGATTTCTTTTATCTTACTTCTTTCAATATTCTCTCTTTGCCTTGAGCATTGGAAAATTTTACTAGTATATGTCTTGTGGTTGGCATGTTATGGTTTATAATATTTGTGATGTGCTATGCTTCCTGGATGTGTACATCCATGTCCCTCAATAGAGTTGGGAAATTTTAAGCCATTATTTCCCCCAACACACCTTCTGCACTCTCCATTTTTTTCTACCTCTGGGAGGTCTATAATGCATATGTTTCTGTGTTTTGTGTTGTTATTCAAGTCCCTAAATCCCTGCTGGATTTTTTTCTTTTTATCTGTTTGTTCTACTATTTGTCTGATTTCAGATGTACTGTCTTCCACATCACTGATTCTATCATCTCCCTGTTTAAATCTGCTGTTGTGTGCTTCCAGTGTATTTTTTATTCTTGAATTGTGTCATTCATCACCATCATGTTCATTATCTTTTTATGTATGTTTACACTTTCTTTGGTATGTTCCCCCAGTGTTTTCTTAATATCCTTAATCTCTTCTTTCACTTCATTAAGTTGATCTCTGATTAGTTGTTCCATGTTCTGGACCTCCTCCTGTTTTTTAGTTTGTTTGTTCGACTGCACACTGTTTTCTTGTTTCTTAGTATGGCTTGTACTTTTTTGTTAGTGCCTAGGTATCTTTTTATTTTAATAGGTTTATTCAGTTTGATATCTTTTCTTTCTACTCAATGGTTTTATGTTGTTTTTGTTTTTTTGTGTGTGGTAAGATTTCACTTTGACACTTCATTCCTCTTTTTCTATTTCCTTGCTTTTTTCTATGTTCCATTGGGAAAATAATTAAGAACAGAGAAAAGGAAAGAGATAAGAAGAGAAAAAGAATAATAGTAATAACAAAAAAGGTAGAAGTAGAGCCATACAAGACTTAGAAAATAAATAATTAACAGGATTAAAAAAATCATAAGAAGTACAGAAAAATAAGAATAAAAAGGGGAATAGAAAAAAATGTAATGAGAAACAAAATAGAAAAAATATATAGAATGAATTAAAGGCTGGAATGATGAGAAGAGAGGAAAAGAATAAAGAATAAAGAAAAGAAAAAAATATTAAAATAGGAAAGCATATGGAGGAAAAAGAATAAGAAAGAAATAAAAAAAAATTGAAGACCAAACAAAATGAAGTGGAATGAATGAAAAACAACAGGAAAAAAATGATAAAAAGAGGTGGAATGAATGAAAACCAACATAATACAGAAGATAGGAAAATGAAGGAAAGAAATAAATTAGGTAGAAAAAAACAGTAAAAGAAAATAAGGGGGAAACAAGGAAAGAGAAAACACAAGTAAAAAGAAGCAAAACAGCAGCAACTAAAAAAAAAACAACCATTGAAAAACAGCCTTCCCTCTTAGGCCCCTAAGGAGCTTCTCATGCTACTAGTGTTCATCAATCAATTATCCTGCAGTCTGCCCTCTTCAGGTAGTGTAATGTGTTTCAGCAAGTAAAATAAGAAGAAAAAAAAACTTAAAAAAATAACAGATTCAGAAAGCCTAAAATAAAAAGAATGTCTATGTGTTCCCTGTCATATGGTATCATAACCAGGTGAATCACTTTCTTGATCAAGCCAGGAATCAAACCAGGGGTGTCCTATATGCAAGGTGAGATTTCGTCCACTAAGCTAAATTGTCTCCTTAGATTGATTAGTCTTCTGAAAGCTATCTGCCCCCTTTTCCCCAAGCATTTTAAACTTCTACAGCTTGCTAGAGTCCTGCTGATTAGGCACCTGTCACTGGTCCCACTCTAATCTATTTGCTTTCTCTCCTTGGGCAGCTGGGAATGAGAGTTTGCATGGGTGGATTCCCCTCCCCTCTCCCCATCGGGTTGGGGACCATTCCAAGGTTCAAAGGAGGTTCAGATGGACAAACTCACTGCAAATAAACCATTCCCTAGCTTCTGCCAAACACTCTTCATCCCAGGGAATGCCTCCTCCCAATTTCTTGGTAACAGCAAGCCCGGGGCACCGAGGCTACTTGCCCTGAGGGTGGAGTATATGGGCCATTTCCTTCCAGCCACAGAGTGAACAACTCATGGTTTTCCTTTGGCTTCTTTATTTTTCAATATCCTCCTAAATGACTTAGAGCACTTTCTCATTCTATATATGTATATACAAAGCAGCTACTTTAGATAGTTCCCTGCCTTCTCTCTGCTTTTTTGCATGAGAGGATCAGACTCTGCCTACCTACTTGGTGCCATTTTCCCAGAAGTTTCCATTTTAGCTAGAACTTCAACCACAATATTGAATAATAATGGCAACAGTAGGCATCCTTGCCCTGTTCCTGATCTCAGGGCCAATGATTTCAGTTTTTCACCATTGAGTACATTGCTAGCTGAAGGTTTTTCATATATACACTTCACCAAATTAAGAAATCTTCCTTCTATTCCCATCATTTAGAATGTTTTTTTATCAAGAAAGAGTGCTGTATTTTGTCAAATTCTTAGTCAGCATCAATTAAGACCATATGATTTTTCTTCTTCAATTTACACTGTGGTTTATTACTCTGATTCATTTTATTCTGTTGAACCACACTTGCATTCCTGTGATAAAACACACTTGATCATGTTTTATAATATTTTTCATGTGATTTTGGAATTTGTTTGCAAGAATTTTGTTGAGGATTTTTTCATCTATATTTATTAGAGACATTGGTCTATAATATTCTTTTTTCCTTTTCTCTTAGAATTTCAAAATTTTATGTTTTGAATTTCATCTTTAAACTCATTGAAGACAAAAATCAACATTTATTGAATTTTTTCTGTGTGCCAGATCTTACCTAAATGCTTTTTTTAATTTATTTTTTTAAGTTATTTATATTACAAAAACATTACATAAAAATATAGGGGGTTCGCATATGCCACACTTCTTACACCTCCCACATTTTCCCACATTAACAATATCTTTCATTAGGGTGGTAAATTCATTACAATTGATGAAAACCTTTTAAAGCATTGCCACTAAACATGGATTATCATTTTACATTGTAGTTCACACTCTCTCCTGCACAATTTTGTAGGTTATGGCAAGTTATGTAATGGCCTATATCTGTCATTGTAATGTCATTCAGTAAAATTCCCAAGTCCTCAAAATGCCCCCACATTTCACCTATATTTCCCTCTCCTTGCCCTAAGTACCTCAAGTGACCACTGCCTCCACATAAATGAAATAGTTTCTTCCATTGCTAGAATCACAATAAGTCTATAATAGAATACCAGTAAGTCTTTGTTAAACCATAGTTCATTCCACAATCCTGAGGATTCTGGGATGGTGTTGCCCACTCAACCTTGAATTGAGAGGAGGCTTGATCCCGTGGGGCAGATGGATGGGATTCTCTTGCTTGCAGTTGTAGACTTTCTTGGTTCCTTGAGATGATCCTTGTCCATCATCATCTCCTTGTTAGCTGTCTTGGGTGAGTCCGATGAACTGGAGAGTAGGTACTGCAACTCCGTTGAATTTCAGGGCCCAGCTTCACATGGACAGCCCAGAGATTAAAGTCTCTTTTAAGTACACCCACCAAATCCAGCACCAACTAAAGTTTCAAATAAAAGGTACAAAAGAAGCATGTGTAGAGAAAACACATCTGAGATCAACTCTATCACTCTTGGGAGGACAAACTCCAAAGTAGGACTACTGAAAGGCACCATCTTCCAGAGTTATCTGCCATAGCCATAGCCCAGGGTGTCTCCAGAGCCCTCAGGAGCCCCACTATTTGGGGTAGAATCTACCTTGGCCATCTGTGAGATACTGCTGAGACATGGATAAACATAACCTATCTGATGACCTCCCGACTAACTTTGAAGTATCTCAGCCATATACACTCATTTGTCTTTCCATTTCCCCCCCCTTTTTTTTCTTTTTTTGAATTATACCAAACTACAAAATTTTATTCTTATATGAAAATACATCTTAGATACTGTTGCCAAATTAATATTTGAGTATATCCTGCCTTTAGAGAATGAAGATTGAGAACATTGTGAGGTTTAGGTATAGCTGGGGTGAAAAGAGTATCATCCAGCCCTCTGATTGTATCTATGTTATAAAATAATTACATTGATACTTTTAACCTGCAATGTGTAATTTTTAAATTTACTGTCATCTTTTTAAACAGCTAACATGTTAATACATCACTGCTGTTTGGGAAGGTAATAGATACGGCTTTGAATGAGAAGGACACTGTGAATGTATAGCATATTAGATTCTAAATGATGCAGTTATTATAATATACCTTATATTGATTAACTGGTACTTGAAATTAAGTACATTTTTCTCTGAGCAGCCTTTTGGAAAAAGTACATTGGATACAGTTTTCAGTCATATTTTACTTTGCTAAGTTGTACTTATTTGAGAAATCTCATTGCATTTTCCCCCTTTTATTCACCAGCCAGTGCTTGGTAGTAATCCCTCAGTGCCAGGTAGGTACATCCCTGGGAGTCATGTTCCATGCTGGGGGGAAGGTAATGCATTTTTATGCTGAGTTTGGCTTAGAGAGAGGCCACATTTGAGCAACAAGGAGGCTCTTAAGAGGCAACTCTTAAGTACTCTCCAACACTAGGCTAAGTTGCAAATTCAAGAGTAACAGGTTCACAAACATAGTCATCAACATCAAGGGCCCATCAATGGACCAACCTTCTTCACTAGTCATTGCTTCTGCACTTGGGTGATTGTTGCTGTTCCATTAGAGAATGTGGCAGAGCTCCTCAGGATGGGAATTCTTTCATTGCTGTGTGAATCTCCACCCACTGTGGCAATGCTCCATGAACATTTGAATATATTTATATACCTTATATGTATGTCCAGGTGAACTTCCTCCCATTTATCCCCCATCACTGACACCATACCCCATGGAACCTCCCCTGTCATAATTGTAATCCTTCTGTGATCCAAAATTTCTTCAAAAATGAAACCAAGAATATTGCAAAATTTGCTTAATAGGAAAATGAAATAATAATGACAGGTTTAAACATAAGAAATAAAACATACAATAATTTAGAGAAATTAAACTAAAATAAAGTAAAAAAAAAGAATGGGGTATTGAAAAATGAAAGACATTTAAAAAATAAAATAAAATAAATTTTTGACATTTTTCCTTTCATCACTGTAACACCAGTTGTCCTGTATGTACAGTGCCATTTTCTTCCATTTCTTCCTCAGTGTCTTCCTTTTTTTATATCATCTTCAAAGAAGTTTTAGGTCACAATAAGGTTACATATAGAATATAGAGAACCCCCATATACCCAACATCCTACCCCTTTCCCCCCTGCCCTATTAATAATCTTTTTATGTATATGTGGTACATTTATTAAAACTGATGTATAAGTTATGAAACGTAGATACCAACCATGGTCAGTGGTTTACATTATAGTTTACATTTTAGACCATACACTTTTACAATTTTATGATGAAATTTAATATATCCTGTATCCATCATTGCATGATCATGCAGGACACTTCCACTGCCTCCAAATACCCCCTCTTCAATCTCTTCTATTTTTCTCTCCCCCTCCCCTTGGGGTCCTTGGAGACCATCAGGCTTCACTCCTTGAAGGACAAGATTCTTAGATACTTGCAACAATGTTGAGGGCTGAAACATTAGTCTGTCTTCCCCTGTTAGGAACTGCCCATGCTCTCTAGATACACACCTCCCCCCCCACCCCGTTTGAGAACATATCGTGCTTCCCCAGCATGAGAATTCAACTCCTTCCCATTCATTATGTGGGTATCCCCGCACTGATACAGCACACTATGACAAAATGATCGCTCACACATTGGCCCTTTCCCAAATGTGCCCCCCCCAACACCCTAAACCTGTAACACTTCCTTGTCATATTGCCAGTACAGTTTTCTCAACATTGTAGTTTCACCCACCTATCCCCATTGTTCACCTATTCCCTCCCCCAACCCTCCACCCAGTTCCTTGGACCATCCAACCCATACTCCCTGCTCTATTCCCCTGTCAAGTTTGCACCACCCAACCCAATATTATCCCTACACCCCTGTCATATCTCTTCACTGCACAACTTCTCACTTTCACCTTATCATAGATTTCACCAGTATGGATGTTGGCTTACAACCTGTGATGTTTCTCCTTTAATGCCTGGCTTGCTTCACTCAACATAAGGTCCTCAAGATTCATCCATATTATTCCCTGTGTTAGTACTGTATTCCTTCTTACCGAATAATATTCAATTGTATGTATATACCGCATTTTGTTTATCCATTCATCTGTTGATGGGTATTTGGTTTGATTCCAACTTTTGGCAATAGTGAATAATGCCTCTATGAACATTGGTGTGCATATATCTGTTCATGCCCTTGCTTTCAGTTCTCCTAGGTATATACCCAGCAGTGGAATTGCTGGGTCATATGGTAGATCTATATTAATTCATTGAGGAACTACCAAACTGTCCTCCATAATGGCTGGATCATTCTACATTCCCACAAGCAGTGGATGAGAGTTCCCATTCGTCCACATCCTCTTCAACACTTGTAGTCCTCTGTTTTTTTAAATATCTGCCAGTCTAATGGGTGAAAGATGGTATCTCATTGTAGTTTTGATTTGCATTTCCCTAATAGCTAGTGATGTTGAGAATTTTTTCATGTGCTTTTTAGCCATTTGTATTTCTTCTTTGGAGAAGTGCCTGTTCAAATCACTTGCCCATTTTTTAAATGGGTTGTTTGTCTTTTTATTTTCAAGATATAGGATTTCTTCGTATATGCTGGATATTAGGCTCCTATCAGATATTTGGTGACAAAATATTTTCTCCCATTGTGTAAGCTTGACAAATTCCTTTGATGTACAAATGGTTTTAGGTTTGAGAAGGTCCCATTTGTCTATTTTTTCTTTCACTGCTTGTGCTTTGGGTGTGAAGTTCCTGAAGCCATTTCCTATTACTAGGTCCTGTAAATGCTTCCCTACATTATCTTCTAAGTTTTTTTGTTCTTTTTCTAATTCCTCCAGGTGTGCATTTAGGTCTTTGATTTTGGCTCTTTCTTCTTTTTTGATATGTGTATTTATGGCTATGAATTTCCCTCTCAGTACAACTTTTTGCTGCATCACATAGGTTTTGATATGTTGTGTTGTCATTTTCATTCATTTCAAGGCAGTTACTGATTTCCTGTGAAATTTCCTCCTTGATCCACTGTTTGTCTAAGAGTGTGTTGTTTAACTTTCATATCTTTGTACCTAACTGGTTCTCTGGCTCTTACTGATTTCCAGCTTCATGCCATTGAGGTCAGAGAAATTACAATGTATAATTTCAATCTGTCTGAGTTCATTGAGTACTTTTTTTGTGGCCTAGCATATTGTTTATCTTGGAGAATAATTCATGTTCACTCGAGAAATATGCATATCCTGCTGTTTTTGAGATTACTGTTATATATATGTCTATTAGCTCCAGATATTCTAATATATTATTCAGAGTCTCTGTTTCTTTATTCATATGCTGTCAGGATGTTTTGTCTAATGGTGACAATGGTGTATTAAAGTCTACCACTGTAATTGTAGAGGCATCTATGTCTCCACTTAGTTTTTCCAGTGTTTGCCTCACGTATTTTGAGGTCCCCCGGTTATGTGCATAAATGTTTATGTTTGTTCTTTCTTCTTGCAAGATTACCCCTTTTACTAATGTATAGTGTCTGTCTTTGTCTCTTACAATAGTTTTGCAATTAAAGTCTATTTTGTCCAATATTAGTATAGCTACTTCTGCCCCTTTTTGGTTATTGTTAGCTTGTAAAATTGTTTTCCAGGCATTCTCTTTCAACCTCCTCGAATTCTGGGTCTAAAGTGGTTTTCTTGTAAACAGAATATAGATGGGTCATATTTCATTATCCAGTCTTCCAATCTGTGTCTCCTGACTGGCGAATTTAATCCATTAACATTCAGTGTTATTACTCTCAAGGAATTACTTACATTACCCATGTTTTTTGAGTTTATGTATTTCATATGCTGTTTTCATTTTCTGTTTTTCTATTTAGTTGTTCTTACACTCTCCTCCAACTCACTCTCTCCTGTTTTTTTCTTTTCCACCTACAGGACACCCTTTAGTATTTCTTGAAGGGCGAGTTTCTTTTGGCATACTCTCTTAATTTCTGTTTATCTGTGAATATTTTGAACTTTCCATCATTTTTGAATGCCAGCTTTGCTGGATAGAGAATTCTTAACTGGAATGTTTTTTTTTTTTTCTTTTAGTACCTTGACTATGTCATATCCCTGCCTTCTTGCTTCCATGGTTTCAGATGAGAAATCAGCACTTAATCTTATTGAGCTTCCCTTGTATGTGATGGTTCTCTTTTCTCTTGCTACCTTCAGTATTTTCTCTTTGTCTTGAGCATTGGAGAGTTTGACAAGTATATGATTTGGAGTAGGCCTGTTGGGAATTATACTGTTTGGGGTGTGCTGTGCTTCCTGGACATGTACATCTACCTCCTTGAACATGGTTGGGAAGTTTTCAGCCATTATTTCCTTCAACACTCCTTCTGTCCCCTTTCCCTTATTCTTCTCCTTCTGGGATACCTAAAATGCATATATTTGTGCATTCTGTGTTGTCATTCAAATCCCTAAGTACATGCTGTAATTTTTTAATCTTTTTATCTATCTATATGTTCTACTCTCTGTTTGATTTTAGAAGTTTTGTCTTCCACATCACTAATTCTTTCTTCTGCCTGTTCAAATCTGCTGTTATGTGAATACAGTGTCTTTTTTATTTCTTGGGTTGTGCCATTCATCACCATCATACCCACTATCTCTTTATGTTTATTTACAATTTCTTCAGTATGTTCTCCCAGTGTCTTAATGTCATTAATCTCTTCCTTCACTACATTAAGTTGGTCCATGATATTTGTTTAGGCAGCTTTGATTAGTTGTTCAATGTTCTGCATCTCTTCCTGGTTTTCATTTTGTTGATTGGACTGGGCCATGTCTTCTTGTTTCTTAGTATGGTTTGTAAATTTTTTTCCACTCTTGTCATCTTTTTATCTTGATGGTTTTATTCAGTTTATTAGCATCTCTTTCTAATATAGAGATTTATTTAGCTGCTGGTTTTGTATGTGTGTTTTCTCTTTGACACTTTGTTCTTCTTGTTCTATTTATTTGTTGTTTTCTATATTTCCTTGAAGGAAAAAGATTAGGGCCAGAGAAAATGGAAGAGGTAAGAAAAGGAAAAAGGATAATAGTAATAATAATAGTAAAAGTTAGAAGAAGGACCATATAAGACTTAGTAAATTGAATATTTAACTTATGAAAGCAGTGTAGAGTAATAGAATTTTAAAAGGGGAGTACCTACAGTGAAATGGGAAATTGAATAAAGAAAAATATATAGTACAATTTAAAAGGCCAGAATTATGAGGAGAAAGAGAAAGAGAAAAGAAATTACAAAAAGAAAAATGTTAATAAAAAAAGAATTGACAAGATAGAAATAGAAACCAGAAAAATTGAGGACTAAGTGAAGAAAGGTTGAATGTAAGAAGCACAACAGAAAGTAGAAGATTGAAAGATGAAGGAAGGAAAATAGATAGCATTGGTAAACAAAATCAGTATATACAGAAAATGGGAAACCAAGGAAGAAGAATAAAGAAGAAGAAATAAGCCAGAAGTGCCTGATTTAAAAAGCGGGGGGGGGGGGGGGTAGGAAACAAACAAACACACAAGCAACAGTCAAACAAAAACTAAGGAAGAACTGCATTCCTTCTTAGGCCCCTGTGGAGCTTCTCAAGCTACCGGTGTTCATCAGTCAATTACGCTGCAGTCTTCTGTCTGAAGGTTGTGAAATGGGTTTTAGGGAGTAAACTAAGTTCAATATTTTTTAAAATTAACCTATTTTTTAGGAAAAATAAGGGACCCAAGAGAAGCTAATACAAAAATACTGTCTATGTTTTCCCTGTCCTAAAGTATCATCTGGATGTTTGATATCCCAGTGGATCACTACTCTAAGAGGAGCTGGGAATTGAACTAAGGACCTCGTATATGCAAGGCAGAAGCTGCTCCACTGAGATAAACTTTCTTAATGGGTCAGTTAGCTCTTTAGAAAGCTATCCACTCTCTTTCCCTTGGGCAAGTTTGACTCCTAGGGAAGCAGGATTCAACAGGCTGTGGGGAGCAGATCCCCACTCCCCTCTCCTGGCCAGGTTGAGTTCCATTTTGAAATTCAAATAGGACCATGGTGACTGAATTCACGACACAGAAATGATTCTCAACCCTCTTTCAGACCACCCCTCCTCCCAGGGGACCCTAAATAGGCTCTTGGAAACTTATTAAAATTATGCTGTTGATAATTTTCAGCATGGAACTAGTCAATTGTCTGACTGCCCTCTCACATGCTAAGTTTCTCTATCCCATGGCAGTTAGGTTGGTCAGCTTTCCTCAGCAGGTTTGCCTATCCCCTCTGCCTGGTGCCACCTCAAGCTGGCTGGTATGCTCCCCATAGCTCAAAGGGGTTCCAGGCAAACAAACCCACAGAAAGGAAACCCCTCTTTGCCCTTTGACAACTTTGAAAAGATGACAAGAGTGCAAAAAGAATTTACAAACCATACTAAGAAACAGGAAGACATGGCCCAGGCTAATCTACAAACTAAACCAAACTCACAGAAAGGAAACCCTTCTCTGCCCTCTCCACTCCCAAAGAATGCTCCTTCCTGCTGGGTGGCTGGCTGGAGCCGGGGTTCACCTTGACCCTTTGCCCTGAGGGAGGAGCTTAGCTGTCTGTGGTTTCCAGCTGCGAGGCTAAAAAATCACGGTTTTATCTTGAGCAATCTATCTCCCTGTCCTGCTTCCTCTAGATTAACGCCCTAAAGGCTCCCACTCGGTGGGCTACCAGAACAGCTCACATAGGCAGAATTTTGTCCCCACTCAGCCATCTTTTGTGAGAGAGATGGTGAGCTCCCCTGTAATATTCTTTTTTGTGGTATGTTTATCTATTAAGGTGATGTTGGCTTCATAGAATAAGATTGGTGGTGTTCTTTCTTTTTTAATGTTTTGAAAAGCCTTGAGCAAAATTGGTATTAAATCATCTTTGAATGATTGGTAGAATATCACATGTGAATCAATCTTGTTGGGCTTTTCATCTTTGTGGGGATTTTAATGAATGTTTCAATGTTTTCACTTTAGATTGGTTTGTTGAGATCTTTTATTTCTTCTAGGATTAGTATAGGCAGTTCATGTGTTTCTAGGAATTTGTTGACCTTGTATGCATTGTCTTGTTTTTTGGCATGGAATAGTTCAGTGTATACTCTTATGGTCTTCTTATTTCTGCAGAGTCAGTGGTAATGTCACCCTCTCATTTCTGATTTTATTTAGTTGTGTCTTTTCTCTGTTTATCTACAGTTTTGTCGATTTTGTTGATCTTCTCAAAGAACCATCGTTTGATTTTGTTGATTCTCTATTACTTTTTGTTCTCAATTTCATTTATTTCTGCTCTGATCTTTACTACTTCTTTCCTTCAGCTTGGTTTGGGATTAGTTTGCTGTTCTTTTTCTAGTCCCTCCAGGTGTGCAGCAGATCTTCAATTTTATTTCTTTCTTCTTTTTATTGTAAACATTGAGGGCTAAAAATTTCCCTCTCTGAACTGCCTGTGCAGTACCCCATAGGTTTTGATATGTTGTGTTCTCATATTCCTCTCCTTCAAGATATTTGCTCAATTCTCTTGCAATTTCTTCTATGACACATATATTATTTAAGATTGTGTTTTTTAAACTCCATATATTTATGAATTTTCCTTTTTTCCTTCATTTATGATTTCCTGCTTAATTCCATTATGGTCAGAGAAACTTTTTTGTAAAATTTCAATCTTTTTAAATGATTGAGATTTATCTTATGATACAACATATGGTCTATCTTGGAGAAGGAGCCATGAGCACTTGAAAAGAATTTATATCACATTGCTCTTGGGTACAATGCTCTATAGTTGTCTGTTGGGTCTAATTCATTTATCATAACATTTATCATGTTTATTTATTCTTTGTCCAGATGTTCTATCCATACTGAGAATAGTGTATTAAAGTCTCCAACTATTAGTGTAGGGACATCTCTTTCTCCCTTCAGTTTTGCCAATGTGTGCCCCATGTATCTTGGGGCATTCAGGTTAGGTGCATAAATAGAAACATGGTGAATTTCCTCCTTTCTTAATATTTAATGAACTCCTTCATTCACAGCACCCCTTGAGTATCTCTTGTAAATCTAGATTTTTGTAAAATATTTTATAAGTATTTGTTTATCTGTGAAGACTGTGAAATTACCTTCATTTTTGAAGGACAGCTTTGCCAGATACAGAATTCTTGGCTGGCAGTTTTTCTCTTTCAGTACCCAAATACATCATACCACATTGTTGTTCTTGCCTTCATGGTTTATGATGAGTTGTCAGCACTTAATCTTATCAAGATTCCCTTGAATGTGATGTTTTGCTTTTTTCTTGCTGCTTTCATAATCCTCTCTTTATCCCTGGTATTTGTCATTCTGAATAGAAGGTGTCTTGGGATAGGTCTATTTGGATTAATTCTGTTTGTGGTGTGTTGTCCTCGGATATTGATATTTATGTCCTTCATAAGAGTTTAGAAGTTTTCAGTCCTTATTTCTTCAAAGAGTTTCCTCTGCCCCATTTCCATTCTCTTCTCCATCTGGCACATTGATAATGTAAATGTTTGTGCATTACATGTTGCCACACAAGTCTCTGAGATTCTGTTCCAATTTTTCCATTCTCTCAACTTTCTGTTCTCCTGTGTTTTTCAGTTCAGATGCTCTGTCTTCAAAATCAATATTTCAGTTTTTGAGCAATTGAACTCTGCTCTTATGTGCCTTTAATGTATTTTTAATCTCATCCATCATGTCTGTCATTCCCATAAGGTCTGTTACTTTTCTTTCCAGTATTTCAAATTGCTCTTTATGCTCACCCTATGTCTCCTATTTTTTGCCATATGTAATTTTATTTTGTTTTATTTACTTATTTAATTTTATATTTATTTTTCAAAGATACTTAGATTATACAAATGTCACATAAAAAACATATGGGATTCCTATATGCCCCACTCTGCACACCTCCCACATTTTCCCACATTAACATCATCCTTCATTAGTGAGGTATATAAATTGCATTTGATGAACACATTTTGGAGCATTGACAGTAAGCATGGATTAAGGTTTACATTGTAGTTTACACTCTCTCCCACCTAATTCTTTAGGTTATGGCAAGATTTATAATGGCCTGTATCTGTCATTGCAATGTCATTCAGGACAATAACCAAGTCTTAAAAATGCCCCCTTATTATACCTGTTTTCCTTATCCCTGAGTTCAGAACCTCCAGTGGCCACTTTCTCCACATCAATAATATAATTTCTTCCATTGATAAAATCACAATAAATCTAGAGTTGAATACCAGTAAGTCTACTTCAGCCCATACTTCATTCCCCAGTCCTGAGGATTCTGGAATGGTGATGTTCACTACACCTATAATTGAGAGGGGGTTGTCGTTTAGGTGTTACAACTCTGTTGAGATTCAGGGCCTACCTGGCATATGGACAGCCCAACATTTTAAGTCTTTTGGACGTACACCTACCAACTCTAGTACTAATTATAAGTTCAACCCTTAATATCCTTTATTTCTTTAGTCATACTTTCTTTCAATTCTTTGGATTGATTTAATAGATTCGTGTGATTATCATTGATCAATTGTCTTAAGTCCTGTAAATATTCAGTATATTTGTTTCGTTCCTTTGGCTGGGCTAACTCTTCCTGTTTTCTGGTATGGCTTGTAATGTTTTGCTGATGTCTACACATCTAAATATGTTGGTGAATTTATTCTGATGGCAAATTTCTCTCTCATCCATTGTTTTTTTTTTTTTCACCTCTCCTTAGATTTATTGTTCAACTAATTCTAAGTATTTAAAATTGCACAGCTTAAGTTATCAAAATCATGCCACCCAGGGCTCACATATGGGGCTCAGATTTTCTCCCAAGAGTTACGGTACAAACAGAACCAAAAGCCATTTTTGTCCATGCAATTTCTAAACTGGCCAGTAAATGGCACTTTTTGGCCCACCTTTCCATGGAGGTGCTTCAATCTTTGTTTTCCTGTATTTTGTTCTGGTCAGAACTGAAATTCAAAGTGGCCTCTTATCTCTGAATTCACTGAAGAAAAGCACCCCCCCACCGCCCCAACTCTCCCTCCCTCTTTCCTTGTAACAGCAGACAGGCAAGACTATATCTGTGCCCCTCTCCATCAACTTCAGTGAGTAAGAGTTTTTACCCCAGCTTAATATATTAGGCATGGGGAAAGAGAGACCCTCCCAGCCATTGCAGTGTTTTGGTAAATCAAATTTGTTATTTGGGGTCTTTGTCTCTCCTTCCATCACTACCGTAGGAGTTGTGAAACATTGTCCTGGTCTGCTGACTCTCACAGCATGTCCCTCAGTCAGCTTTTGGCTCTCTCTCTGTTGTTTTTGTGAGAGTTGAGCCGTGCCTGCTTAATACAACACCATCCTCCCATAATCCTGGTACTTATTTCTTTCATTCACTCTTACTGTATCTGTCTTTTAATTGGTGTATTGTGGTCATTTACATTTTAACTGACTTGACATAGTTGTATTAATAGTTTCCATGGTTATAACTGTTTTATGTTCATTGTATTTGTTTTCTCTTTTTAAAAATATATCTTGGGGAAGCAGATGTGGCTAAAGTGGTTGGGCATCCATCTACTATATGAAAGGACCCAGGTTTGATCCCACGGACCTCCTGGTAAAATAAAAAGGTGAGCAAGCAAGCCAGACCCACGCAGAACTCATGGAGAGCTGGGTCCACTTGGAGTGCATTGTGAGCCATGCAGCAAGATGATGACATAACAAAAAGAGAGATGCAGGGGACCCCCAAGGTGAGACACACCAGAAATAAGGAACTGAGGTTGCGCAAGTGACAGGGTGCTTCTCTCCCACATCGGAGGTCCTTAGGATGGAATCCTGGTGAAGCCAGGAGGAGAAAAAAATGAGAAGAGAAAGCAAAGAAACAGACACAGAAGATCACCCAGAGAATGGACACAGAGAGCAAGTGAAGGGGGTTACTCATAGAACTGTACCCCCCAAAATATTAAATGAATTAAAAAATATATTGTAGCAGTTTTGCAGTTTGATATAGTTATGAATTCCAAAAATAGATATTGGATTATGCTTGTAAATTGGTCTGTTCATCTGAACATGATTAAGTTATGATTAGGGATTTGATTGGGCCATGTCAGTAGGGTGTTGAGCCCCACCCCAAGGGGGGTAGAGTCTCAAAGATAAAAGACATGGCAAAGGACAGAGTTGGAGGGTTTTGAGTTAGAGTTCTGATGTTGGACCCTTGAGCTGGAGCCCCAGGAAGTAAGAGAGCTTGGTCATAAGGAAGGAGAGAAGGCCCCAGGAAAAGAGACGAACCATTCACTTGAGAGTCTACAGCTGGCCTTGTGGAGAGAGGCAAAGCCTAGAAAGCCTCATAGTCTACAGCTGACCTTGTGGAGGAAACAGAGGAGCTGAGCCAGGGGAGAAACAGAGCCCCAGGAATAGAGGAACCCAAGAAGCCTGAACCCTGGCAAATGTCAGCAGCTGTCTTGCTCCAACACGAGTCAATGGACTTTGGTGAAGGAATAAAGTTATGCTTTATGGCCTGGTAACTGTGGACTTCTACACCAAATAAATACCCCTTATAAAAACCAACTGATTTCTGGTATTTTGCATCAACACTCCTTTTGGCTGACTAATACATACACACATATATATATATATATATATATATATATATATATATATATATATTCCTTTATTTATGGCCTTTTCTTGTTTTCATAGAGCATTTTATGATTCTAATTTTTCCTATTTTAGCCTATTAATTATATTTTTCTTTAAATTTTTAAAAAGTTTGTCCTATAGATTGAAATATACATTTACAGCTAATCTAAGTCAACTTAATATACACATTAACTCTTCAAGAGTAGTGCAGGTACCTTATAAAATAGCATTCCCAGTTTGTCCACCCCATCCTTTATAATATTGCTGTCATTTGTTTTACATTTCCATAAGGTATAATCACTCAGTACATTGTTGCTACTATTACTATATAGAGTTATCTACCAGATCAATTAATAACAGAAATATTTGTTTTATCTTCTTTTATTCCTTCTTTGACACTAATAATTTATGTGGATTAATATTTTTTTTCTTCTCACTAAAGAATTAGAACTTCTCTTTGTATTTACTGCAAGGCAGTTATACTGGTAACCTATAAACTCACATTTTGTTTATTAAAAGTCTTTATTTCGCCTTCATTTTTTTTCTATTTTTGATTGTGGTAAAATGAACATAACATAAAATTTTTTTTTATATAAATCATATGATTTAATGGCATTCAAAATACTCACAAATGTGTGTAACCATTATCCCTCTTGAGTTCTAGAACATTTTCATCAGCCCCTAAAAATACATGGTACCAGTTATCAGTCACTCCACATTCCTTCTTTCTCCCAGTCCCTGTCAATCACTAGCCTGTTTTCTGTGTCCGTCGATTTGCTTATTCTGGTTATTTCATATAAATGAAATCATGCAGTACGTGCCTTTCCTGTCAGACTGCAGTCACTTAATGTAATATTTTAAAGATCTATTGGAACATATATCAGTATTTCAGTCCTTTTTGTGACTTAATATTTCTTTGCATTGATATACCATATTTTAACCATTCATCAGAAGAAAAGAAAATAATTGTAAATAAATTGAGAAAGAAAATTAAGTTCTCTTTGTTTGCAGATGACATCATTATTTGTGTAGGAAAAATTAATAATCATAAAAAGGAAAATATTAGAACTAATAAGGTCTTAAAACACAACAATAAGAAATTTAAAAGAACCTAATTAAGGGTCATAATGAGCATGGCCAAGTAAGACATCCCCCGGAAAACTCTCCCCTCAGACTTAACTAATAAAAAGGATAAATCTCACTCGTTTGTATCTATGGAGGGTGGTAAGATAGGAGAATAACTCCACAAATGTTGACTTGAAGAAAAAGAAAAGTAAGCATCAAAATCATGTAGAAAATTTGCACCCTGCACCCACCTGTCTGAATCTCTACTTCTCACTCAGCCCCATGCAGCTTGAGAGTTGTACAGAGCCAGAATGTCCAAGGACCCCCTTGCTGAAGATGCAGAACCTAGACTGACTCACAGCAGTAAGAACCCCATGGATATTCAGGCATAAAGATCTAAGTACAAAGAGAACAAAGATAGAACAAAACTTGATGATAAGTGCCACATTCAAAAGTGCCACCATGGAAAAAAGACAGTGGCAGAATTTTTGGATGAGTTGCACACACTCAATCTAGTCTCTACTGGACCACCTAAACAGAAAGTGAACCTTTCTGGATTGGCCTAATCTGGATCCCCAGGGTGGGATTCCCTAAGGGGGAAGAAACTGGAGGCAGAAAACCCTCACAGGAAAAAGGTGAGTAACTGAAAAGCTGTAAGGCAGGACAAATCCCAGAAGTGGTAAATGTAAAGAAAAGAAGATGCCTTATTTAATATTTTAAAAAAAAGAATTTTAAATATCATAAGAGCTGGGGAGAAAATTCTGCAAAATAAGACAAAGAGAACAGATGAAGATTCCCAGAAAAGTAACAAAGGAAAGGAAAGTCAACAGAAGGTGAAATAATTGTACAAAAAAAAAAAGACAATCTTAAAAAGTGCACCACATATCCAGGACAAGAATCATGTCCAGAAGAACTGAGAAAACCTCAAAACTTAAACATGGGCTATGCTAAAGGACTCTAATAAGTTGTATGAAGCCTCAAAGAAGACCCTTGAACAAAGACAATAATTAATGAAAGCCTAGGCAAAAGGGAGAAACTAAATTTCAGAGTTAACACATCACAGTAATCAGATGGACTTCTGAAGATGGATGAGTAAAGACACACCCGACCCACTTCTGTCCCATAAAAATAGTTGGAGAATAGGTAGAAACTGCCTGGAGAAAGGGTCTAGGTTATAGGACACCAGGTAAGGCTGGGCACCACTCAGAAGAGAGAGAGGGGAAAAGAAAAAGGAAAAGAGTCTTTTTTTTTTTTTAAAGATTTTATTTATTTATTCATTTATCCCCCTCTTGCTGCTTGTGCTCGCTGGGTCAGCTAACCATGCTGCGCGGGCGGGCTTGCCTTCACCAGGAGGCCCTGGGAACCGAACCTGGGGCCTCCCATATGGTAAACGGGAGCCCTACTGATTGAGCCACAGCCGCTTCCCAGGAAAAGAGTCTTGACAGGAAAAATCTGTGAGTGAAAGTTGCAGTTGCAACTGCTGGCACACATTCCCCAATCTTGGAGCAGACAGCTTTAAATCCTATGGCATCTGCCTGGTTGTTATGAACAGAAGGGTTGGCCGGGGTCCACTTACTCAGGAAAGTGGAGAGAGGGATGTAGCCTAAGGCTGATTCAGATTTTTGGCCAACAAATTTGGTCTGCTGCATTCCAGAAGAACTTCCCAGCTGGGTGGAGCTACACCATTGTTTTCCCTGAGAGCCAACAAGGGACTAAAGAGATCCAACCTTTTCAAACACCCTCCTTACTAACCAAGACTGGTTGTTGAGGATGTAGAGGGAAGTGAATTTATTTCCTACCCATTAAAAAAGGAGGGGTGAGAACAGCTATTGATAAAGCCTGATTTGCAAGGCTCTGAATAGCCTTTAGGCAAGATACTTTGTCACATTTTTTTTCTAGTCAGGGTTAGAGTGAACACATTTTAACTAGGGTTTGAGCTGAGACATCTGCTGAATAATGCCACTTTCTGGCAGATGATGAAAGTGCATGTAAGGAAAATAAAACTAAATAAATAAAACACTTTTAAGACATTTACAGACTACCTCCACAAAGGCCTTGGAAGCTGGTCTGCAACCTCTTATGGGGTTCATAGCTAAGATTTTAGCACCTAAACAGGGGCAAACCTAAAGAGCTAGAAAAGGTTGATCCAAGAATCAAAGAACAGTAGTAACACACAGCTTCCTGTCAATAAATCCCTATGCAAAAGAGAGAAATTGAGCATTAGAGTAAACTCACCATCATAATTAGAATCTTAGACATCAGCAAAAAATTATGAGCCATTCTAAGATAAAGGAAGCTATGGCTCAAGCAAAGTAACATATCAAAGCATCAGGTGAGACACAGAATTTGAGACAACTAATCAGAACTTCACACAATCCTCCTAAACAAAATCAATGAATTGAAAGACAATATGGCTAAAGATGTAAAGGACATCAAGAAGACACTGGGCAAGCACAAAGAATTTGGATACCTGGATAGAAAAATAACCGAGCTTATAAAAATGGAAGACACAGTAGGTGAGATTAAAAACACTTTAGAGGGTAGGGGCAAAATGGTGGCAGAGTAAGGAGTTCCAAGAATCAGCTCGTCCTACACTGCAGTTAGTAATCAGCTACAGCTATCTAAATAATCTGTTCAGGAGACCAGAAGAACATCTTGTAACATCCTTGGAAGAAAAGAAGGAGGAGACTGCCATCTGCAGTGAAGATTCATAGGTAGAGCACTCCATGCCGAAAGGGCCAGAGCTCTTCCTCCACTGATGGCTCAAGCCACAATGAGAGCTATTCCCTGGCTTAAATTGGAAGTTCCATTTCCCAAAAATGTCTAAGGAAGAGACTGTCAAGCACCAATTTCAGCTACTGATTAGTAAAATTCAGCTGCCTAAAGTCCAATCCTAAGAACAGCTAAAGTTGAATCAGTCCAAATCAGAAATGCACTGTTCACCTGCATTCTAACGCTCTCCATGGCATACAACAAATCAGGAATGATTGAAAATCACAGTGAAGTTAGGGACTTATTTCTATAAATCCAGGTCAGATTACAGCCCTAGTCGAGGTTACAGCACCAGCTCCAGCAGGAAACAAGATGAGGGACCTATACCAGCCTCTCCAGGCAACTGCAGATGCTTTTAGGAGGCACAAACTGGATAGTCAGAGCCCTGGGTCTCCATCACCATCCTTAATAGGACAAGAGAGGATCAGGGTTTCCCAAGCATCTCCAAGCAACTGCAGGTTCTTTTGACACACAGAGACAAGATTATTGGACACATATTGGACAAGATTATTGGACCAAGGAAATAGTAAATAAAGTGCTATAGCCTGAAAAGAAAATACAGTTTTGGAAATGAGCCTACAAATGATGAACATATCAGTGAAAGTAATTAACATTGTAAAAAGAATGTTGAAAATAATATTTGACAGTTAAAAGCAAAAGATCAAAGTCAGTGAAGTAAGAAATGTCTTTACATTAATAACATTAAATGTTAATGGATTAAATTACCCAATAAAAAGTCACAGACTGGAAGGATGGGTAAGAAAATATGAGCCATCTATAGGCTGTCTACAAGAGATTCACCTTAGACTCATAGATGCAAATAGATTGAAAGTGAAAGGCTAGAAACTGTTATTCCGTGCATGCAGTAACCAAAAACAAGCTGGAGTAGCTATACTTATATCAGATGAAATAGATATTAAAAGCAAAGCTGTTACTAGAGACAAATAATGACATTATATACTAATAAAATGGGTAAATCACCAAGAGGAAATAACAATTATAAATGTATAGGCACCTAAACAAGATGCCCAAAATTACATGAGTCAAACCCTGGCAATACTGAAGGGAGAAATAGATGTCTCTACAATCGTAACTGGAGACTATAATACACCAATCTCATTATTGCTTGGATCATCTGGGTAGAGGATCACTAAAGAAACAGAGAGCATGAATAATATGATATATGAGCTAAACCTAATAAAAATATACAGAACATGGCCTACCAAAAGAGCAGGATATACTTTCTTCTTAAGTGTTCATGTACTGTCCTCCAGGATAAAGCATAACATATGTTGAGTCACAAAGCAGATCTCAATAAATTTTAAAAATCAAAATTATGCAAACCACTTTCTCTGATCATAAGGGACTAAAGCTAAAAATCAAAAACAGTCAGGAAAAGAAAAAACTCACATGAAGATTAAACAATACAGTCAAATAATCAGTGAGTCAAAGAAGAAATTCTGAGATATATTAGTAAATATCCTGAAATGAATGAAAATGAGAATTCAACATATCAGAACCTATGGGATGCAGTGAGGGCAATACTGAGAGGGAAATTTATAGCCCTCAATGCTTATATTAAAAAATAAGAAAGAGCTAAAGTCAATGACCAAGATATACAAATGGAGGACTCAGAAAGTGGAAAATTATTTAAAAAGTAAGTAGAAAGATCAGAGCAAAAATAAATGAAATAGAGAAAAAAAAAACAGTAGAGAGAAGAAAAATGGAAACCAAAAGTTGGTTCTTCGAGGAGATTAACAAAATGGACAAACACTTAGCTAGACTGACAAAGAAAAAAAGAGAGAATATGCAAATAAATAAAATAAAAAAATGAAAATGGGGACATTACTACTGACTCCACAGAAATAAAATGATCATATGAGGATACTATGAACAACGGCACACCAACAACCTAAACAATGTAGATTAAATGGAAATGTTCTTTTGGGACATATGGTCAACCTGCACTGACCCTAGAAGAAATGGAAGACCTCAAAATTCCAATCACAAGTAAAGAGATTGAAACATTTGTCAAACAACTCCCCAAATGAAAAACTCAGGACCCAAGGGTTTCAGAGCATTCAGAGAAGCTTTAATACCAATTTACCTCAAGCTCTTCCAAAAAATTGAGCAAGAAGGAACACTACCAAACTCATTTTATGAAGCCAATATCACCCTAATACAAAACCAAATAAAGATATTGTGATAAAAGAAAATTACACATTTTTAATTTGGATGCAAAAATCCTCAACAAAAACTTGCTAATTGAATCCAACAATACATTAAAATGATTATTCTTCATGATCAAATGGGTTTTGTACCAGGCATGCAAGCGTGGTTCAACACAAGAAAATCAATCAATGTAATATACCACATTAATAAATCAAAGAAGAAAAATCATATGATACTATAGATTGATGCAGAAAAGGCATTTGACAAAATACCTCATCCATTCTTGATAAAAAATACTACTACAGATAAAGGCAAGATATGAAAAACCCACAGCTTACATTCTACTCAATGGTGAAAGACTGAAAGCATTCCCATCGAGATCAGGAACAATAAACTGAAGCCCACTGTCACCACTGTTGTTCAATATAATAATACAGGTCCTAGTTAGAGCAATCAGTCTAGAAAAAGAAATAAAAGACACCCACACAAGAAGAGAAGAAGTAAACTTTTGGGTGTTTGCAGATGATTTGATTCTATTCCTAGAAAGTCCTAAAAAATCTACAAAAAAAGCTTCAAGAGCTAATAAACAATTTCAGTAGAGTGTCAGGCTACAAAATCAATACAAAAAAATCAGTGGTGTTTCTATACATTAGTAATATGCAATAAGAGGGGGAAGTCAAGAAAAAAATCCATTTACAATAGTAACTAAAAGAATAAAATATGTAGGAATAAACTTAACCAAGGATGTAAAGCAATTTTATTCTGAAAACTACAATGCATTGTTAAATAAGAAAGGCCTAAATAATTGGAAAAAACATTCCATGCTCATGGATTGGAAGACTAAATTTCATTAAGATGTCATTTCTACCCATATTGATATACATATTAAATACAATTCTGATAAAAGTTCAAAAAGCATTTTTTAAACAAATGGAAAACACAATTCCTCTACTAAGAATATATCCAGAAGAACTAAAAGCTGTGATGCAAACAGATGTTCATAATGGTATTATTCACAATTGCCAAAAGATAGAAACAGCCCAAGTGTCCATCAACCAAAGAATGGATTTTTAAAATATATAATATATCCATAAGATGGAATACTATACTTCAGAAAAAAGAAATGAAATTGAGACACATGTGATAACATGGCTGAATCTTAAAGATATTATGCTAAGTGAAATAAGCCAGACACAAAAGGACAAATAACATTTTTGTAAGCAAATACACATATATGCACATATATTTATATATCATTTTGCAAATGTTTGTATGTATTGTGAGAATTTTGATTTTTACCCATAATAAAAAAAAAAAAGAAAAAAAAAACTTTTTATGTATTTTATTTCTGATTTTTAAACCTATCATTATTATTTCATTTTCCTATTAATTGTATTTGGCTATTTTATTGGCTTCATCTTTGAAGAGGCTTTGGATAACAGAAGGATTACAACTGGGACAGGTGTGGATCATTGGTGTGGGGTGCCAGTGATTGAGGATACATGGGAGGAAGATCACCTGGACGTACATATAAGGTATATAAATATGCTCCAGTGTTCACAGGGCATTGTCTCAGTGGGTGGAGATTCACACAATAACTGAGAGAATATTGAATTCCCATCCTGGAGAGTTTCTTCACATTCTCTAATGGAGCAGCAACAGCCCCCCCAGTACAGGGGCAATGACTGGTGAAGGAAGATGGTCAATTGATGGGCCCTTGATATTGGTGATTATGTTTATGAGGCTTTGTTTTTGAAATTGAAACTTAGCCTAGTGTTTTGGGGTTTCTAAGAGTTGCCTGCTGAAAGCCTCCTTGTTGCTCAAATGTGGCCTTTCTCTAAGCCAAACTCAGTATATTAATGCATTACCTTCTCCCCAGCATGGGACATGACTCCTGGGGATGAGCCTCCTTGTAATGGGGGATTAATACCAGGGTTACTCTTAATCTTACTGAAGTCCTTTTTTAAACTGGATGAATACGGAGATAGAGAAAAAGCTACAGAAGCAGAAAGCTATGAAAGCCAGAGGGTGAAAACAATGAAACCTGGAGGAGAAAGTAGAGACCAGCAGATGCCACTGTTTGCCTTGCCATATGCCCAAGGAGTCCAAGATTGCCAGCAGCTGGTCTTCAAGATGAAAGCATTCCCTGATGATGCCTTGATTTGGACATACTTCTTGGACTTGAAACTGTAAGCTTGTAAACTAATAATTTCCCACTGGAAAAGCCAGCACAGTTCAGGCTACCTGTGTTTCCAGCAGCTTAATAGACTGAAAATAATGCTTAAGTTCAAATTTTACCTTTTAAAAGGTTATCTTTCCATTTTCTTTGCATTGTCAGTATTAGAAAAGTCAAAAAATCTATATAACTATATTGCTTGTAACAAGGATTTTGTCCCCATTTTACTACTGACAATTTAATATATTTTAATGGCTCCTTTTCATATAGTTTTTAGTTCCTTTTCATTTCTACGGTACTGACAAAGAACAGGGTGTGATCACACTTCTTATCTGCTATCTGAAAACAAAACTGAAAACGTAGCTGTATAAGCTCACCTTAATTTCTCTCTCTAGCAATGTCTATTATATGATGATAGATCAAATCCTTCCCCCAAAAAGAACAAAGAAAGAGGCAGAGAACTCATGTCTTTATACTTTTCAAAATACCATGAAATTTTTTTATCTAATAATACCTTCACTGATAAGGCATTTCTTAATATACAAGTAAAAAAGAAACTAAAGTGGTTAGATAGCTTGCCTATGATTCCATACCTACAGAAGAAAATAGTAAAGTCATGAGTAGAACTCAGGTCTTGAGCCTCCGGCACTATCCTTTACCTAGAGGATATAGATCTGACAAAAGTGACCACACTGGAAAGAGAGTTCCCTCAACGTTATTTCTGTCTTCCACAGTTTGGAGCAGGTCTTCTTTAACATACAAAATTTAGCCTCTTCAGCTATAAAAATATAGTCTATTACCTTATATATAGTTTGTTTTGTATAAATTTAAAGTAAAATATTTAGAAAAATAAAAAAATAGGAATCTGAGTACTAAATGCAAAAGTTTAAACATCATTGAAAATAGATGTCATTCATTAAACTGTTCTAAAGCATGATTGCCAGAATCTTTGAAGATCTACAGAATATAAAAACCCATTGAATAAATTTTAAGAGCTTTTCAACTCATATGTTAGAGTATTTTAGTATCAGTCAGTTGGTTTTGAGTTATTTTTTTAACTTTACAATTATCATGCCTCTTAAACAGTGACAAAAGTAATTGTTTGCCTAAGCACAGTATATGAGTCTACTACACTTGAGTCACTCTGAATTTATGCCTTAAAGATTTTGGCAGGTAATCTGCAAAAGCAACTCTTTATTGCAACATTCAAAAAGGATTATTACTTCCAAAGAGATGCTTAAAATTTTTTTGACTTCACTAAGTGGAGTTTATATCTGTAGAATCTCCATTGCTCTTAATTGAAAACTCTAGTTTGATAGTTTGGTTTAATATGCTAAACCTTAAACATAATGAGTCCTGGTAAATTCCGTTCCTGAGAATATAGGATTAATGTATTTCCTCTTTCTTTTCCAATGAAATCTCAGTTTATTTGGTTATTGCTATAATGATTTTTAACTAATAGGTATTTTTTTATCCTTTTTGTTCATGTATTCAAATTTCTAAGATCTTTAATCCTGACAATATGTCACATTGTCCTGTGTAGTTGGAAATGTTCTAACAAGAACAGGCTATATCAAAGTAGTAAATAAGAAATTGGAGTTAAGTTTTGATTGATGTTACTACTTCAGATTCATTAGGAGTGATTCACTTTTGGATAATTCCCCAAATTTTTGGATTTGTATGTATCATGTAGCTAAATGAGTTTTCTAGACCCAAATGATATATAATAGTAATTCGTAACTATTTATTAAAATTTGGTGTACCATTCACCAAAAAATTATTACAACCAGGTTCCAATAAAGCAAGTTTCAATAAAAAAATATTATAGACTCAAGCAAGAATAAAGCAATTGAAAAGTGGTAATAGAGAGGAAAAAATATCAGATCACAAGGCAGTTTCACATCCAATTGATCAAGAGGTAGTTGGTACTGTTTGGTTATATATGTGTGTGTGTGTGTGTGTATGTAAATACTCACATATATTATATTTTATATATAATACGATATAATGGCTCATACAGTGGGACCTTTTAATTCATGGTCATTCTGAAAAGTCAGTCTTTTACCTATTCATGGTGAAAAAAAATTAATGCTAACATACAACATTTGGTAATGGTAAATTTATGAGTTAGACAATTGGGGAAACTGAAGCTCATTGAGATCAACTTTTGTACCAAAATCATGTGGCTGATGAGTTAGGTCTTCTGATTTCTAATTTCCTACAATTTATTTTATTCTATGCACAAATACTTTATTCTTGCATTACTGTCAAAGACTTACAAAATAACACATTTACTTGAGTAATTGTCACCAATGATGAGGCAGGTTAGTATAGAGAAAGAGGGAAGGTGGCTGGGAACTGGCAGAGAACATGGTCAGCAAAGAATATGGCCAACAAAGAACGTGACCATAAGACTCCACCCAGAAACCCCCTGCTACTAAGGACAAAGCCAGAAAGATCCCACCAGTCCCTGACAGTGGCCATAAAATGAGATTTCTCTCACAATCACTTTCTAAGACCTCTGCAAGAGTAGGCCAAAAGGTCCATAGCCAGTGCCTTTCCTAGTGGGAAAGTCCAACTTGGAAGCCCATTCTGAAAAATGGACCCAGACATCTCTCAAGACCTCTAAGTCTCTGGGGATGCCCAGAGACAAACGTCTCCTGATCCCCAGAATGTGGGGACACTGAGCACGGCTCACAAACTCAAAACACTGGCTTTGCAAGCAGTCTATTCAACAACCAGGTCTAGCAGTGTGGTGCCACTAAGACAGGTGAATATATTCATCCTCCCCTAAGATAATGGGAAGCTTCTCCAGCATTCTAGCAGACTCCCCATTATGGTGTCTTCTGAGGAAATGGGACAACCTGCCTACTTATGTTCTAAAAAGGAAGATGCTAATATTTTCCTACCGTACCATATGGCTTCAATACAGCCAAGAGTGGACTCTGTATGGGACCCTGAATTCCAGTTAAACTTGTATAAGAGGAAAGAAGGAAACAGGCAGATAGATCTGAGGGCCAGAGATCATGTTGTCATGTCTCCTTAAAGGGTAAGGAAATGTACTACCAAACGGGTCAATTTTAATAAGCCCAGAGAAACTACTCAGAGATGAACCTAAAAACTTAGCTTTTTTTTTCAAAGAAAGCTGATAGAGGCAATAAAAATACCCTCTGGTAGATCTTAACTCTAGAGGACAGCTCTTCCTAGGAACTCACTTTATTAGCCAGTCTGACATGGATATCCATAGAAAGCTGTAGAAACTTTCCCTTATCCCCCAAACTTCCATTAACTCCTTTTTTGAAACAGCCTTCTCAGTTTTCAACAGTAGAGGCAACACAACCAAGATGGAGAAGGTAAGGAGTGGAAGACATAGAGCCCAGAAGAAGGTTCACCTTTTAACTGCCACTGTTAAAAGCACCACCACCTCAGGGCCACCCAAATCCAGTCTCTATGTCAGCATGACTCTGGCCACAAGCTGTCTCACCACCCAGATAGTGCCTTGCCCCAAGGGAGGATGGAAGGGGCCTGAAGCCACATGTGAACCATCAACCGGGAGGAGCCTCAGGTGACCCTTGATGTGGCAAGTAAGATTGTTAATTTCTTAACTAGCCTGGGACCAGTTATTTGGTCCTAGCCTGCCACTCTGGAACTCTCCAGCCTTGGTTGTCCCTAATAAGGGGACTAGATGGGAATCAAGAGGTTTAGGCCATTTACTAACCTCTCCCCCACTTCCAGTCCATGATTCAAAACACTCCTGGCTATTCCTAGATCTTGACTATTCCCTTGCAACACTCTGATTGTTCCAACAAAAAAAGCCTTGCAATTTCTTCCATTGCTAGAATCACCATATGTGTAAGTTCATTGAGGGTGGTGGGCCACACTTGTGGGAGATGTTTGTGAGGGATGTGGTGGGAGATGTGGGAGGTGGGCAACATGGGAATCCCAGTGGGTTCCGTGTAATATTTTGGGTAATCTAAGCACCTCTTAAAATACATGTATATATATATATAAATAACATTTTTATAAGCAAATACACATATATGCATATATATTTATATATCATTTTGCAAATGTTTGTATGTATTGTGAGAATTTTGATTTTTACCCACAATAAAAATAAATAAAAAATTTAAAAAAGCCTTGCAGAGCTTTACCATTTGCAGGAGGTAACTACTATGATGCAGCCACAACAGCAGATGCAATTTGTGTCTTATTAAGGGCAGGGTTTCTCTGAACCCCTTAGCTCTGTACCTAGAAGCTGCCCAGGGATTTTCCTGGGGGAACAAAGCTGGAGGGTCCCACATGAGGTTTCTACCATGGGCAGATACTGGGAGCTTTGCATGAAGGTGATTCTGAAGTCAGATCTTTCTCTAAGCTAAATAAGTGAGTAAAATTGTCTTCTGTTCTAATCTGTGCTTGCTTTGACTTTGTCAGACTGCTGGTGCCTAGGAACTCATAAATCAGATTTGTGGTTCACCTGCCACAAACTGGATAAAGGTAAAAGGGTAACCTAAAAATGAGTCTTTAAATGTCAATAATCTCTTGCAATTGGATTTGATGTATAAAAGAAATCACAAGCAGAATTAATTCAACTGCTGGAAAAGCAGTAAAACTTAGCAACATTGTTTCTAATAAAATTGCTTTAGTTACTTAGCTAATAAATGAAAGTGCCCAATTTGCTTTAATGTGAAAACTTACTAGAAATAGTAAGTAAGGGTTAAAATCATTATATAGCTGACTTTATTATAAAACAAAAAAAGGATGATATCTGAAGTTGCAATAACTGGGTGGATTTAACCTAGACCTACAATTGTGATGGTAATCTTAGACTAATTTACCTTTGTTTATGGTGATTTAAGTCAAGATTAGCCCTCCACCCTCTTATATGCTTGCTATTGTGATGGTAATTCTAAGCTGAGTTTGCCTTTGCTTATGGTTATTTCAGGATTGGACTCACCTTTGGTTGTACTTGCTCACTATGGTGATAGTAAACACTCTATTCTGTCCTGTTTGCAGCATGGCAACTTCTGACCCCTATGGTTCAGGGAAAGGTAAATTTGAGACACCCCTGTCTCCCATCTTTCCACTGATATTAATAACCCTGATTTCTCTCATGATTATCCAGGTGTGGTCCAGATTGCTGCTTTGTGGATTCCTTGGCATTTGGGGTTGGACATCCACTCTTCTAGACCAGCTACCACAGAGTCCTATTATCTCTGGGGACTGGGGAGTGCTGAGATTCCTAAAAGTAGCAGGTCATGAGAAAAATCAGTTTTCCTTGAGACTTCAATGACCTCAGTGAGAATATAATAAAAGTAATGTTGCTCATCCAAGGTCTATCAAAGATAAAATAGGAAATAAGCAAAGATAATGGTGTAAATTGTATTTTAGAGCATTGGTAACAATTTGTTTATAAGCTAATAAATAAAAAGAATGAAATTCTTGTGCAAAACTGCATGGTCACAGTGCAGATTAATTAGAAATAGCCTTCAAAGAGATCTTTTGATTATAATGTTATTTTACACTTAAATTTATTTTTTAAGAGAATGAAAATTATAAGCAACAATAGTGAGTTGGGTGTTTTTGTGTATAACTCTTGATTTATGTCTCTATTTGCTCAGTGTATACCTTCATATATTGGGATGGTAATATTCAAATTGTTAAAAATTAAATATGCACTTATATATGTGAACAAATATTCCAGGACCCTAAAATAGGCTAATCAGGATGAAAAGGTCATATAGAAATATGAATATAGAAACTATTGGGAAAGGGAAAAAAGTTTTTCTTAAGCTCTTTGATCTACTCAGCCCCCAGGGTCTTCTTTTTGCAAGATCTATGAGGGAAGTGCTAGGTGTGGTAGACTAAAACTCTATCTTCTAGGCTTTCAGAATTAAGAATCATAGTTTGTCCAATAATTCCCTCATTTAAATTTTTAACAGCCTTAAAATAAGGGTGGTTAATAATCCTATTACCAAATTTCAGTAAGTAAAGGAAAAGTCTTTGAAAGCTATGGAAACATCTTTTCTAAATTATGATTAAAACAAATTAAGCAATTATAATATATTCCAGAACCTAGAAGTCAGTATGAATTTAAGGTTATTCATCATTTTAGAATTTTATTAAAGGAAAAAAGATTTTAGCCTCCTGTGAAGGAAGGGAAAAAGAACATACCTCACATAAACTATATTTGTTTCAATTTTATTTAGCTTAGATGTAATCTCCTGTATTAGTCAGCCAAAAGGGTGCTGATGCAAAGTACCAGAAATCTGTTGGCTTTTATAAAGGGTATTTATTTGGAGTAGAAGCTTACAGTCTCAAGGCCCTAAAGAGTCCAACTCAAGGTACCATGAGAGGTACTTTCTTATACAAAGTCAATGGCCACATGTTGAGTAAGATGGCAGTTGATGTCCATCAGGGTTCAGCCTTACTCTTCCTCTTAAGGGTCTGTGGTCCCAGCTTCTTCCAATCTCAGCTGTAAGGTGGGGTAAGTCTTGTCTCTTTCCCAGGGCTCATTCATCTCCAGGCTCAGCTGCAACTGTAAGCTATCAGTCTCATTCTCTTCCTGGGGCCTCTGCTATGTCTATGGAGCTGTCTCTATTCCTCTGTGTTCTTCTCCTGTGTATTTACTTCCTGGGATTCCAGCATCAAAATCTCAAACTCTCTACTCTGCTGTCATTTTCTCTGTGAGTCCCTACCCACCAAGGAGGTTGGGACTCAATGTCCTACTGTAATGTCCAAATTAAACATAATTTAATCAGGTGAAAGTGAACTTCTGAATCTAACACAATCTAACATGGCCAGAGGAACAGACCAGTTTACAAACATAATCCAATATCTTTTTTTGGAATTCATAAAGAATGCCAAACTACCACATCTCCCTAAGTTTATAGGATACTAACAAAAAATTAACTTTATATGTATTAAATCTTTAAGATAAAAATTACAAGCTCATGTTTAATGACATATAGATCTGTTCTAAAATGAAATGACTAGTTTTCACAGAACAGAATGAAGACTGTAAGACAAGACTCTTAAATGTATAAAGGTAAATTTCCTTGGTTGCTAATTGTAATTTAATAAGCTTGATTAAAGGTAAAATAACATGGTTACTCAAAGGAGTTTGCAAAAGCATTATCTAATCTGAAGATAGACAATGAATAATTCTGGGAATCCAATATGAATTAGAAATCTAAATTGATATTGATAACAAAATGTAGCTTCATAATGGAGATACCTGTCAGAGGCCACCTCCATCCGCATGTTAAAATGGTTGTAAGGCAAAGATAATCTTGATTCCATTGGGAATCTTCATTTTTCATAAAATAATGGAGAAAGTAGTTTTTTCTTTACATCTAAAGTAAAACATATGTTAGTTAATGTAATCAGGGTAAAAGCAAAAACTAAAATACTAAAATAGTTAAGTTCATTTGATATGTTATAAATTGCATTGGAAATATTTAGAAATTGTATAAAAATAGAAAGAGATAGATTTCAATATTGTCAGACTCTCTTGGGCATTTAAACCGGGCCTTCAGCACCCTGCATGGTGCCTCTCCATTTGAGTTATTGGCTAAGTTGGTCACTATGACCCCTAAAACAATAAAAGTATCTACCAAATTTGGACAAGCTCCTAAAGTGGATGGAAAGTACATTGCAGTTTCAGACTCCTGCAGTGGCTGGCAATAACTCAATATGGCCAGATTTACAATGGATATTGTTTTCACATTGGCTCTGTTTCATAGTGCCAAATGGTGCTATACACCAGGCCAGTGAAACATGAGCCTCCGTCCAAGGGCCAATGGTGCTGCAACATGCTAGCTGTGTGAAGGATATACCAATTGGAGCAATAATTAATAGAGTAATGTAAGTAGAACCTAAACAGACACAATTGGGATTATGGCCTGCTCCCATGGAGAGACAATTGGCATTATGATATGCTCTCATGAAGAGACAATATATAAGGTACTGTATACTTGGAGCTTAGATCTATGAACTGCAAATCAAAGAGGAACATGTGCACTGAGTAGTATTAAGTGCTGTACCTGTATACTTGATGAATATGATATCTCTTCTATTCTAGATCATATGCAGGGGGATACTGAATATGTTAAAAGTCCTGGTAAAGTTAATTCATTTTCTAAGTAGTTAATGAATGTGTCTATAAGATAAAATAATGACTCTCATAAGAACTGCCTTTATTTTCCTTGCCATATGCTTGTCTTATTGTTGAGGACATTGGAATCCTCTATGTTACATTTTCAATGTTTATTGTATAAATGCCTTTTGATTTCTATTGAATTTCTTACTTTTGGTAGATTATATTAATGAATGAATGAATGTTTATGGTAGGTCACAATTTCCTCTCTTCTCAACAAAAATAAATTATTACCCCTAAATCAACTTGCCTAAAGCTTTTCTTTTTCTAGAGGTAGTAATAATCCACAGCAAGGAAACTCCAAATTGTTCCATTTCTACATTTTCAAGTGTGTCATGTTATCTAAACAGGACACTGTCTGGCATTTCAAAATCATCAGTGCTGTATGATGGTAAAGAAATACACAGGAGAGAACTTCCAAGGAATGTGGCAGAGTAGGGAGTTCCAGGATTCAGTCCTTCCAACAAAACAATTATTTAACAAGCAGGAATGGGCTGAAACATCTATTTTGAGACACAAGAGGCCAGAATAACACTGTACAAAATCCAGTGAAGAGCAGGAAGATGAGGTTGATAAGTTATGGTAAAGAAATATAAATTTATCTCTCCAAATGGTGGCCAGCAGTGCCCATTTTCCATTCTAATGGATGTCCACCTCAGGGTCCTATCAATAGTTATTCACTGGTGACAGAAAGGAATGTAAAAATTCTCTTCTTCTAAGAAAGGTTTGGCATAGATGATCACTGATCACAGCTTTTGATTAGAAAATTTGGATCACTGGGTCTTGGTTCTGATGAACAGCTATTGTCCATCCACCGTGGACAAAGTTTGCTGCAGCCATTGTTTCAACCCGGACCCTGACAGTGGAGATTTAAACATGCATTCCTTAATCAGGGTTACCAGGGTCACTTAATTTAATGGCTTCATTTACTGGGCACGCCAGGAAAGCTCAAATTCTAGAACCATCAGAAAGCTTTAACTGTTCTGCATGATCTATTCCCCAAGGCACTTTGAAGCCAAACTGCAACCCCTTTGTGGGTCCATGGCCTTGTTTTGGGGGAGGTTTTGGATTGCAGAAGAGTCACAACTAGGTCAAGAGAAGATCACTGGTACCAGATGTCAGTGGTGGGGTGTTGTGTGGGGAGAGTGCACCTGGCACATGCCTCTATGGAATATGAATGTGTTCAAGTGTTCATGGGTTGCTGTATTGGGTGTGGAGACCCACAAAATAACCAAGGGAACATTGAATTCCCATCCCGGGGAGTCTTGCTATATTCTCACATAGAGTGTAAAAAATCTCTAGAGTACATGGGCAGTGCCTAGTAAAGGAGGATAGACCAACATGGCAGGCTTTTGATATTGGTGCTTGTACTTATGAACCTTGTTCTTGTGGCATTCAAACTTAGCTTAGTAATTTACACTGCCTGAAAGTTACCTCCTGAAAGCCTCCTTGTTGCTCAAATATGGCCTCTTTCTAAGACAAACTCAGTATATAAACTCATTACATTCCCCCCAGGGTGGGACATGATTCCCAGAGATGAGCCTCCCTGGCACTGAGGAATTATTACCAAGTGCAAACTAGCAATGCATTTGGAAAAAGACCTTGATCCAAAGGGGGGGGGATATTAAATACAAATGAGTTTTGATGGCTAAGAGATTTCAAAGTGAGTTGGGAGTTATTTCCAGAGGTTATTCCTATGCTTGTCTTAGGGGTATGTAACTGACTGCCACAAGAAACAGTGCACCAAGCAGGGGGTGCTTCTCAAAGCTCAAGAGATATCTGGGCACTAAAGCCAGGGCAGACAACCCCAGGAATTTGGCACAATGTCAGTGAGCTTTACCTTGGAAAATATAATAACCTATCCACTCAGTTTATTAGAATCATACCCATTTATAATTTTCTTACAAATGGTTCTTATGCCCCTTTTATTTGAACCTATAATTAACAATATACTCATTAAATATGTGTCCCAGAGACTTAAATCTTCTGGCTGTTCATATGCCAGTTGAGCCCTGAATCTCAGCAAAGTTGCAGCCAATACCTACTCTCCAGTTCATCAGAATCATCCACAAGAACTAACAAAAGAATGATGACAAACAATATCCATCCCAAAAAGCAGAGAAAGGAGAGTACCACCCATCTGCCCCATGCAATCTAAGTGTCCTCTCAGACAGAAGCAGAGTGGGTATCACCATCCCCAAATCCTCTTGATTGAGGAATGAACAAACCTAAGTGGGTAATGCAACTATGGACCAAAATAAAATTATTATTATTCTGTACTGGAAGAACTTGTAACATTTATATAAAAACAGTGGTCACCAGAAGTTCTGATGGAAGGGAGATGAAAGAATAGGTGTAACAAGGGACATTAATGGGACATTTGAAATTTTCTGCATAACATTGCAATGACAGGTACAGCTGTTATATATTTTGTCAAAACATATAAATTGTGTGGTGCAAAGCGTAAACTATAATGTAAATTGTAGTCTGTGGTAACTAGCAATACTTCAATATGTGTTCATCAATTGTAGCAAATGTACCACACTAATGAAAGATGCTGATAATGGGGAAATGTGTGTGAGAGTGCGGGCATGGGGTTAAGGGGAATCCCTTATATTTTTTATTTAACATTTATGCAATCTAAAGCATCTTTAAAATTAAAAGATTGTATATATGGTAACTGAATAAAACCATTTCAAAAGGTTTTAAAGTCTCTCTTGGAGAGTTCCAGGAAACTGTTGTCAATGTAGGTAGGCACTGCTCAGCTCTTTCACAAAAAATGACAGAGAAGGGCAAAATCTTACCTGAGTGAGCTGTTTTGGAAATCCACAGCACAGGACACTTTAGGGCATCATTCTAGAGGGAGCTGGACAAAGAAAAAAGAGAGCCCAAGGGAAAACTGTGAGTTGCTCATCCTTGTGGCTGGAAATGGGCACATGGTTAAGCCCCAGCCTTAAAGCTAATACCCTCCATGGATCCCTGGCTCTCACCAGCCAGCTGAGTGGGAGGAAGCAGGGTCTGGCAAAGAGTGGAGAATGGTTTCATTTTGGTGGGTTTGACCACCACATGAGCCTCCCTTTGTATCTCTGGAAGGATACCAGCCAACACTGAGGTGATCCTCAAGTGAGGGGAGGGGCAATCTGTTCAGGCAGGCTGTCACACCCAGCCACACTGGGAGAGAGGAACTTGGTCAGGGAGAGGTCAGAAACAGACACCTAACTAGTCTGCGCCTGTAAACTGTAGGAAGTCCAACTCACCTAAGGGAAACAGGGCCAGAGGAAGAGGCTGATAAGCTTTCAAAAGCCTATTTAGGCTATAAAGATGCTGGAGTGCAGTGGGGCAATTCCTCCTTTGCATGTAGAAGGTCGCTGGTTCAAATCCTGATTCCTCCTAAGAAAAAAGATTCAGGGAGAAATGAGGCACAGCTAGTAATAGATTGAGTTTCTACTGTTTTGGTTTTTGGTTGTTTTTTTTTCCCTTTATTTTATTGGGTAAAACTGGAAAACTGGAAAAGGGCAAGTTGCAGGGTGACTAATTGATGAGCAACAGCAACCTGACAATGTCCTTAGGGTTCTAAGAGGGAAGTCTGTTTATCCTGGACTGTTTCTTTGTTGCTGTATTGTTTCTTCTTTGTTCTTTTCAAATCTTTGTTTCCTTTTTTTTCTTTTGCTTATTTTTTCAACCTACTTTACGTCTCTTCTATCTTTGATTTTTCTGTCTTCAGACTTCTGTTGCTTTTCTTCCATTCCAACACTTCTTGTTTGGTCTTCATTTTTTTTTTTAATCTCTCAATGAATGGTAAGAATGGCAAAATGTAAGAAATCCAAAGTACACTGGGTGCATAGAACAGCAGATTTGAGCAGGCAGGGAAAAGAAAGAATCAGCAATGTGGAAGCCAGTACAGTTGAAATCAGACAGATAGTAGAACAAATAGTTAAATAGATAGAAAAAATCCAGTAGGGACTTAAGGATTTGAATTACAATGCAAAACACACAAACATAAGCATTATAGACCTCCCTGAGGAAGAAGAGAAGAGAAAGGGGGCAAAAGGTGTATTGAAAATTTCCCAATGCTATTGAGGGAAATGAATGTACATGTCCAGGAAGTGAGGCACACCCAAACAGTATAAATCCTAGGAGATCTACCACAAGACACATTCATGTCAAATTGTCCAATGTTCAAGGCAAAGACAGAATACTGGAAGCAGCAGAAGAAAAGAGATCCATCACATATAAGGGAAGCTCAATAAGATTAAGTGCTGATTTCTCATCTGAAACCATGGAGGCAAGAAGGCAGTGGTATGATATAGTTAAGGTATTAAAAGGAAAAAAAAAAACTTCCACCCAAGAATTATCTGTCTAGCAAAGCTGGCATTCAAAAATTAAAGGGAGTTCAAAATATTCACAGATAAAAAGAAATTAAGAGAGTTTGTCAATAAGAAACATGTCCTTCAAGAAATAATGAAGGGAGTTCTGCAGGTTGAAAGTAAAAAACTAGAGAGAGAGCTGGAGGAGAGTATAAGAATAACTAAAAAGTTGAAAAGAAAAATAAAACCAATATATGGCATACATAAACATAAAGAAAATATGGCTAATGTAAATAATTTCTTAAACAGTAATAACAGTGAATGTTAATGGATTAAACTACCCAATCAAGAGACACAGATTGGCAGAATGAATAGGGAAATATGGCCCATCTACATGTTGTCTATTAGAAACTCACTTTAATGCAAGGAGGCTCAAAGTGAATGGTTGAAAAACAATTTTACATGCAAATAGTAATCAGAAAAAGCAGGAATAGCTATATAAATAAGTGACAAAATAGACATTAAATGCAAATCTATTGTAAGAGACAAAGAAAGCCACTATATAGTAACAAAAGAAGTAAACTATCAATAAGACAGAACAATCATAAACATTTATGCACCTAACCAAGGGATGTCAGATTACATGAGGCAAATATTGAAAAAAGTAAGTGGAGAAATACATGTCTCTACAATTATAGAGGGGGATTTTAACACACCATTATCACCAATAGACCATCTCAATAGAGGATCAATAAAGAAACAGAGACCTTGAATAATGCATTAAAGTATCTGGACCTAATAGACATATACAGAACATTATACACAAATACAGTAACATATACATTTTTCTCAAGTGCATATGTTCATTCTCCATGATAGACCACATGCTAGAACAAAGAACAGCTCTCAATAAATTCAGAAAGATTGAAATTATACAACGTAATTTATTTTACCACAATGGAATGAGGCTGGAAATTAGAAAGGGGTAGAGAAGCAGATTAGGCACACTGATATGGAAGTTAAACAAAACACTCTAATATAATTAATGGATCAAGGAATAAATTGCAAACGAAATTAGTAACTACCTTGAAATGAACAAAAATGGCAACACAATGTATCAAAACCTATGAGATGCAGTAAAAAGTCGTGCTGAGAAGGAAATTCATAGCCATAAATTTCTACATTAAAAAAGAAAAAGAGTTAAAATCAAAGACATAACTGCACACCTGAAGGATTTAGGAAAAGAACATCAAACTATCCCCAAAGCAAGAAGAAAGAAGGAAATAAAAATTAGAGCAGCGCTAAATGGAATTGAAACAAAGAAAGAACTAGAAAAAATAAACCAAACCAAAAGCTGGTTCTTTGAGATTAATAAGATTGACAAACCCTTAGCTGGACTAACAAAGGAAAAAAGAGAGAAAATGCATATTTCATAAAATAAGAAACAAGGAAGTGGATATCAACACTGAACCCACAGAAATACAGAGTATCATAAGAGGATATTTTGAAAAATTGTATGCCAACAAGATAGATAATTTAGTCTAAATGGACAAATCCTAGAAACACACAAGGTGACTACATTGATGAAATAAGAAATTGATGAACTCAACAGACCAATCACAAGTAATGAGATAGAATTAGACAGCAAATACCTCCCAAATAAGAAAAGCCCAGAACCAGACAGCTTTACAGGTGAATTCTACCAAGCATTCTGGAAAGACCTAACACAAATCCTGCTTAAACTCTTCCAAAAAATAGAAGTGGAGAGAACATTGCCTAACTCATTCTATGATGCCAAAATCACCCTTATACCAAAGCCAAACAAATTCACCACAAGAATGCAAAAATATAAAACAATCTCTCTAATGGTCCTAGATGCTAATATCCTAAACAAAATACTTGCTAATCGAATTCAACAGCACATGAAATGAATTATACCCTATGACAAAGTGGGTTTCATCCTTGGTATGCAAGGGCTTTTCGAAACAAGAAAATCACATTAACAGATAGAAAGGAAAAACTCACATCATCATCTATATAGATGCACTAAAAGCATTCACAAAATTACAGCACCCTTTCCTGACAAAAACACTTCAAAAAATAGGACTAGAAGAAACTTCCTCATCATGATAAAGGGTATATATGAAAAACCCACAGCTAACATCATATTCAAGGGTGAAATCTAAAAAGCTTTCCCTCTAAAATCTGGAAGAAGAAATGGATGCCCACTTTCACTGCTCTTACTTGACACTGTGTTAGAATCCCTGCTCCATCACAAGAAAAATATATAAAAGGCATCCACATTGGAAAGGAAGAAGTGAAAAATTTCACTATTTGCAGATGACATGATCCTATACATAGAAAGCCCTGAGAAAACTACAACAAAGTTTCTTAGAGCTTAAAAAGAAGTTCAGCAAAGTGGCAGGTTATAAGCTCAATGTGCAAAAATCAGTAGCATTTCTGTACACCAATAATTGACAATTTGAGGAGGAAATCAAGAAAAAATCCCATTTACAATAGCAACTAAAAGAATCAAATACATAGGAATAAATTTATTAAAGATGTAAATGATTGTATGCAGAAAACTACACAATGCTGTTAAAAGAAATAAAATATCTAAATGAATGAAAGAGTATTGCCTGTTCATGGATAAGAAGACTAAACTTCATTAAGATGTCTATCCTACTCAAACTGACTCACAGATATAACACAATTCCAATAAAAATTACCATAGCAGTTTTTACTGGTTTGGAAAAGTTTACTATGAAATTTATTTGAAATGGCAAGAGGCACTGAAGTGCCAAAGACATTTTGAAAAAGGGAAATGAAATGGGAGGAATCACACTACCTGAATTTAAAACATACTAAAAAAGCTATAGCTGTCATAAATACATGGTATTGGCACAAGGATAGATAATACTGACAAATGGAACTGAATTGAGAATTCTGATATAGATCCTCGCATATACAGTCAACTGATATTCAACAAGGACACCAAGCCCTTTCAAATGGGAGAGAATGGCCTCTTCAACAAATGGTGCTTGGTGCTTGGAGAACTGGATACTCACATCCAAAAGAATGAGAGAGGAACACCATCTCACAACTTATACAAAAATTAACTCTAGACAGATCAAAGATCTAAATATAAGAGCCAAGACCATAAAGATCTTGGAAGATAATGTAAGGAAGCACCTACAGGATCTTGTATTAGGAAATGGTTTCATGAATTTTATACCAAAAGCACAAGCAACAAAAGAAACAATAGATAAATGGAACCTCCTGAAAATTAAAAACTCTGCACCTCAACGGAGTTCATCAAGAAAGTGAAAAGGCAATTTACTCAGTGGGAGAAAATATTTTGTAATCATCTATATGATAAGGGCCTAATATCTAGCATATATAAAGAAATCCTACACCTTGAAAATAAAAAGACAAACATCTCATTTAAAAATGGGCAAGTGATTTGAATATTTCTCCTAAGAAGAAATACAAATGGCTAAAAAGTACATGAAAAGATGTTCAACATCACTAGCTAGTAGGGAAATGCAAATCACTACTACGATGAGATATCAAATTACACCCATTAGACTGTCAGCTATCAATAAAACAGGACTGCAAGTGTTGGAAAGGATGTAGAGGAATGGGAACCCTTATCCACTGCTAGTGGAATGAAGAATGGTGCAGCCATTGTGGAGGACAATTTGGCAGTTCCTCAGGAAGCTAACTATGGAACTGCCATATAACCCAGAAATCCCACTGCTGGGCATATACCCAGAAGAATTGAAATCAGGGACACAAACAGATATATGCATACCAATGTTCCTAGTGGCATCATTCACTCTTGCCAAAAGTTTGAAACAACCCAAATGTCCATCAACAGATGAATGGATAAACAGTTTGTGGTATATACACACAATGGAATATTACTCAGCTATAAGAAGAAATGCCATATTAACTCACGGGATAAATCTTGAAAACCTTTGGTTGAGTGAAGCAAGCCAGGCACTGAAGGACAAATATTACATGACCTCAGTGATATAAATTAAACAAATTGAGCACACTCACAGAGCTAGAGTCTGAAACATAAGTTTACAGGAGACAGAATGGGAGAAGAAATTTGTGAGCCAATGCCCATATGGGCAAATTCTATGTTAGGGTGGAAGGGTGTAGTTGTGCAGTGGATGGACATGACAATAGTGCATTAATGCTATTGGTTTGTGTTGTGCTAGTTTGTGAGGCAGGTAGGGAGGGGAGGGTCGTTGGTCTGTCCATGGAAATAAGGGGAGGTTTGGGGGAGGGAGCAAGTGAACTCGGGATTTGCAGGTATGTTGTTGAAACCACAACCTTGGGAGTTTTTTTTGCAAATACTGTAGGGCACGGTTATTGATTTAGGGTTCTGGATATGGAGAACATGCGGGACAAGGCTCACCTAGGTCAGGTTTCTAAGGAGTGTGTGAGTGTTCATCTTGTCATAGTATGTTGCATCAGTGGGTGGAAATACACATAATGATTGGGAAGGTGTTGGACTTCCATTTTGGAGAGTCCCGCTATGTTCAAAAATAGAGGGGCAGGTGTCTTTCCATAGCATAGGCAGTGCCAAATAGAGGAGGACAGGCCAGTATGTGAAACCCTAAATGTTGTTGCAACTGACTATGAATCTTGTCTTCAAGGCGTGAAGCATGGTGGTTGCCATGGGTCCTGAGGGGATCGGGAGAGAGGAATTGAATAGACGGAACATAGGGCATTTTGAGGGCATTGGAATTGTTCTACATGATCTTGCAATGATGGATACAGGCCATATTAAATTTCATCAAAACTTGTAAAAGTGTATGGTCCTAAATGTAAACCATAATGTAAAAAAATGAACATGGTTCGTAGCAATGCTTCAATATTTGTAACTCTGTTGTAATAAATTTACCACAAATGTGTAAAATGTTATTAATAGGGGAAAGGGGAAAATGGAGAGGATGTTTGGTATATGGGAATCCCCTATTTTCTGTATGTCACTTTTCTCTAACCTAAAACTTCTTTGAAGACAAAATGAAATAACACAAGACTCTAGGAAATAAAGAGAAGAAAATGTCGTTGTACATACAAGACAACATATCATATAGTGATGAAAGACATAATGTCAAAAATTATTTTTAATTTTAAATTCCTTATTATTTTTTATTATTCCAATTTTTTTAGTTTTTTGTATTTTCTCTCTTGTTTTAAAAACTAATATTACTATATCATTTTTGTATTAATTTTATTTGGTTGTTTTGTTGGCTTCATTTGTGAAGAAGTTTTGGATCACAGAAGAGTTACAACTGTGGCAGGGTAGGATCATTGGTGTGGGGTGTCATTGATGGGGGATGCATCGGAGTAGGTTCACCTGGGCAATATTTATAGGGAATATAATTGTGTTCATTTGTTCATGGGCCATTGTTATGGTGGGTGGAGAGTCACAAAATCACCAAAAACATATTGACTTCCCATCCTGGGGAACTCTGCCACAATCTTTAATGGGAGAGCAAGAATTGCCAGAGTACAGGGGCAGTGACTAGTGAAGGAAGATGGACCATTGATAGGCCCTTGATATTGATGACTGTACTTATGAACCTTTACTTTTGAAATGGAAATTTAGCCTAGTATTATCTGGTGCCTAATAGTTACCTCCTGAGAGCCTCTTTGTTGCTCAAATGTGACCTCTCTTTAAGCCAAACTCAGTATGTAAGTGCCTTGCCTTCCCCCTGGCCAGGGACATGACTCCCAAGGATGAGCCTCGATGGCACCGAGGGGTTACTACTAAGCACCAACTAGCAATGCAACTGGAAAAATACCTTGACCAAAAGCGGGAAAGGGTAAAGACAAATGAGTTTATAAAGCTAAGAGACTTCAAAGTGAGTCAAGAAGTAATTCCAGAGATTATGCTTATGCACATCTCAGCCTGATCTCTTTGACTGCCAAAGTAAATATTGACTCAAATAGCTGGGGTCATGAGGGGTCTGGAGACATCCAGAAACTGTAGGCATGGCAGACAGCTCAGGAGTTTGGTGGCCTGGCAGTGGGCCTTATTTGGGAACTTATTTTGCAGAGAGAGACAGTTGGACTTAATTGGCTCTTCTGCCCCTTCTATTTGAACTTATAGTTAGTGTTGGATTTGATAGCTGTATATCCAAGAGACTTAAATCTTTGGGCTGTCCATACTCCAGCTGGTCCCTGAAACTCAACAGAGTTGCAAAACCTACTCTCCAGTTCATTGGACTCACCCAGTACAACTGATAAGGAGATGATGATTGACAACTCAGATCCCAACAACAAAGAGAGTCTGCAAGTGCAAGCAAGATAATCCCACCCATCTGCCCCATGGGATCTGAGCCCCCTTTCAAGTAGGGGCAAAGTGGGCATCATCATCCCAGAATCCTCAGGATTGGGGAATGAATGATGGACTAGAGTAGACTTATTGGTATTTTGTTATAGACTTAGTTTGATTTTAGCAATGGAAGAACTTTTATCACTGATACGAAGGCAGTGGCCAATGGAAGTTCTTAGGGGTGGGAGAGGGAAATACATATGTAGGCATTTTCTGGACCTGAAGGACATTGCAATGACAGATACAGGCCATTATATATCTTGTCATAACTTACAAAATTGTAAGGGAGAGAGTGTAAACTCCAAAGTAAACTATAATCCACACTTAGTGGCAATGCTCCAAAATGTGTTCATCAATTGTAACAAATGTACCACACTAATGAAGGATGTTGTTAATGTGAGAAAATGTGGTAGGGGTAGGGAGTGGGGCATAAGGGAATCCCCTATATTTTTTATGTAGCATTTATGTAATCTAAGTGTCTTTTTTTAAAATATAAAAAGCATATTTTAAAAGTTCCATAGAATTGCACTTTATAGTGAATCCTAAGTTAAAATATGGACTTTAATAATAGTACAATTATAAAAATGTGCTGTCATCAATTGGAACAAATATTCCACACCAATTCAAGGTGTTGGTGGTGGGATGGTTTATGGTAATCCTATCCTTTATGCATGATTGTACTGTAAACCCACAACTTCCTTAAGAAAGAAAAAAAGAAATATTCAGGGAAGATATTCACACTTTTAAATGGATTTTGATAATCAAATTTCAAATTTGGAAATGGTTACACAAAAGTTATGCTATATTCAGTAGAATGTCTCAAAAAGTTACATGACTTTTTCATTAAATGGCCAATTATTGTATTCATTCTTCTCTTTGAAATTTTACTCTAGGCAAAAAAAATGTAATGAGAGAAATAAGTAGTTGACTCAAATAAAACAATTTTGTTAAGACATGTTAACTTGATGTGGACAAGCTAGGTAACATAAATTCAGGTTCTTGTAATCTGTAGATTAACTCTTGTTGAAAATATTTCCAATTGGCCTCAGATATTGTTGATTATTTTACAATCCTACTTGGGATTATCACTAATACCTAACATAGATGAAAATGAAAAAAGTGTCTTAGAGAAAATATATTTGGGTTTTATCTCTGAAGTTGTCATTAATCTTTTGAAAAGTATACAGTGATTTAGACAGCATAACACTGACTATACAGGAAAAGGCCTAATGATCATCCCATGAAAAATTCATACGGATTCAAGCTAGAGATATAGGTAGTGGGAGGAAATGGCAAACATATCAAACACAATGTTTTCCTGTGTATCTCTAGTTACTTAAGAATAATTAATATAAACAGACACAAAATCAACATGTCTCTAGGGAGCCTGTTATTCTTGTTAAAAATTAGCTGGTCAAAATACCATATTTTGAACTTTAAAAAACCTCTAGTTTTATAAAGAGAGATTCAAATTTCCCAAGCATTGTTTCCATCTGTTTGAAATAACTTTCTGGGCTATTAAGGGTAATACGGTTGGCATTGTTTCTGAATAGATTTCTGATTGTAGAATATGTGTGTGTGTGTGTGTGTGCCTGTGTGGTATGTTGTTTTATCTCTAGAATTACTAAATGTTACTTGGCAGCCCTAGAGCTAAATTATCTTTTACCTAAATGCTGCAAACTAGTCAATTCAGCCTTAACTTATGTTCCAAGCATGCGAGAATCTTCAAAAACTTTCACAATGGTAAAAATCATTGATTGCAATTACTTCCAACTATCCATTCATATAAAAGTTCAATTTTTTTTAAAGTTAAAATTACAAGAATCCCTTTTCATGTGATACCAATACTGAGCGGCAAAAACTAGTGTTTACTAGTTTATGTTTAAAAGTTGATAATGTTTGCTTCTGGCTCACATCAGGAAGATGTCAAATATCTGGATGGGTGTTGGCATCAACTGCAATGGGTACATAATATGTATGAAAGGAATTTCATTTGTGGTTCTCAACAGTGGATGAGAAAATTGGCCTTTTAGAATTTCATGAAATTTCCCATTTATCTTCCTTAAATTATACAATTCAGAGAGATTATTTATATTCATAATCTTGTACCACCATCACCACTATCCATTAACAAAATCTTTTCTTCACCCCAGATAGAATTTCTGACCCACTAAGGATTAACTCCTCATTCTCCACCCCCATCCCTTGCCCCTAGTAACCTGTAATTCTGTCTCTATGAATTTGCATATCTTGGATAATTCATGTAAATGAAATCATAAGATATTTGTTCTTTGGTGTATGTTTATTTTATGCAACTTGATGTCTTCAAGGTTCATCCATGTATCAGAAGGTCATTTTTTTTCAGGACTTAATAACATTACACTGAATGAATATGCCACATTTTCTTTAACCATTTTCTGTTCAGTGACACTTTGGTTGCTTCCACCTTTTGGCTTTTGGGAATGCTGTCAAGAACATTAGTGTACAGATATCTGCATGAGTCTGCTTTCAATTTGGGGGGTATATACCTATAAGTGCGATTGTGGGGTCATATGGTAATTCTATGTTTCACTTACGGAGGGACTATCAATGTTTTACACAGCAGCTCTACCAATTTACATACTCACAAACAATGTACAATGGTTTCTATTCCTCTGCATCCTCATCAACACTTGTTATTTTCCATTAAAATTATTAGCCATTCTAATGGCGTTAAGGTGGGTATCTAATTGTGGTTTTGATTTGCATTTCCTTATTGGCTAATGATGTTGAGTATCTTTTCAGGTGTTTTTTTGCCCATCTGCATATCTTCTTCCAAGAAATATCGGTTCAAGTCCTTTGTGCATTTTTAGTTCTGTTGTCTTTTTTTTGTTGACTTGGATGAATTCTTTATGTATTCTGGATATTGAACCCTTATTGGATACATGGTTTCCAAATATTTTCTCCCATTCTGTGGGGTTTTTTTTACTTTCTTGATAATTTTTTTGATGCTGAGAAGGTTGAAATGTTGCTGATGCATAATTTATCTATTTTTTTATTTTCTTGCTCATGTTTTTTGATGTAAAGTCAGAGTATCCATAGCCTAATAAAAGGTCTTGAAAATATTCTTTTTTTTTTTTTTCCTTATAAAAGCTTAATAGTTTTAACATTTACATTTAGGACATTGATGATTTTAGTTAATTTTTGTATGTGGTGCTAGATGAGGGCCACTTTCATTCTTTTGCATGTGGACAACCAGTTTTCCCAGTAGCACTTGTTGAAGAGAAAATTGCATCCCCATTGAGAAGACATGGAACCCTTTCTGAAATCAATTTACCATAGATGTGACCATTTTGGAAGAGTTTGGGACCTGTGACTCCTGTTTTCCTTCCATTTTTTCCCTACAGGAATGCAAATGTGTAAATTATGACTGTCTCTCTCCAATGTATATTGGAAGCAGATAACTTCTCTAGGTTTCACAGGTCCACATTCAGAGGGGAATTGGGGCCCAGGACAGACCATACCTATAACTGATTTTGATGAGGCTTTGTCCTTAGCATTGTTACTGAAATGATTTAAGACCTTTCAGACATTTTGATGGAATGAATGTGTTTGCATATGGAAAGGAATTTTTTTTCTGGGGTCCATAGGGAAGAAGTGTGATGTTTTAGAACTGAATGTACCCCAGAAAATCATGTTCTTAAATATAATTCATTCCTGTGTGGGCAAACCTATTGTAATTAAGACTTTTGATGAGATTCCTTCAATTAACTTATAGCCTAAGGTGGTTCTTAATCCTTTTACTGGAGTCCTTTATAAACAAGAGGAATGCAGAGAAAAAAAGTGAAAGCCACAGAAGCAAGAAGCTGAAAGCAATGGAATCAGAATAGAAGGTAGAGACCAGTAAACACTGCCATGTGACTTGCCATGTGACATCAGAGTCCAGGATCGCCAGCATCCAGTCTTCAGGAAGAAAGCCAAATCTCGATGATGCCTTGATTTTGAAATTTTCGGCCTCAAAACTATAAGCTTCTGAGATAATAAATTCCAATTGTTTAAAGCCAACCCATTCCCTGGTATATTGCTTTTATCAGCCTAGCAAACTAAAACAGCTATATTGTCATGACTCTTTTGGGTTGAGACATTATAACTCCCAGGATTTTAAATTCTGAAAACAGGGATCATAGTGTTACTATTAAGTCATTCACAAATACCACTTTCATTAACTACTCACTTTGTACCAGGTACATTACATATATATATATTATTATTATTATTATATTTCTTCTCTTTTTCTTCATAACAACTTCAAAAGGTAGTGTTAATACTACTGCTATTCTAGTTCCCTCAGATAGCTTTTTGCCCTTGCTCCATTGCTTTGGTGAGAGAGTTGAGCCCTGCCCATCTACTCCAATGCCATCATCTCACTTTAATTAATTAATTAATTAATTTATTTATTTATGTTATACTTTAAAAGATGCTTAGATTGCATAAATGTTACACAAAAATTACAGGGATTCCCATGTTCCCCACCACCCACACCTCCCATAACCTCACACTTAAACATCTTTCATTAGTGTGGCACATCACCTGCAATGGATATACACATCCTGGGGCTTTGCCACTAAGAATGGACCATAGTTCACATTGTAGACCACACTCTCTCCCACACAGTTCTGCATGTAATATGCTGATGTAAAATGACCTATATCTGTCATTGTAATGTCACTCAGGATAATTCCCAAGACCTGAAAAAGCCCCTGTATCACAACTGCTTTCCCCTCTCCCTGCCCCAAAAATGTCCAGTGGCCACTGGCTCATCTATGTTGTAATTTCTTCCATTGCTTTAATCACAATATGTCTACAACAGAATACCAGTAAGTCCTCTCTAGTCCATAGTTCTTCCCCCAATCCTGAGGAGTCTGGGATGGTGATGTCCACTCCATCTCCAAGTGAGGGAGGGCTTATATCCCATAGATAAGATGAATGGGATTATCCTACCTGCAGCTGCAGACTCTCTCCATTCCCTGGGATGGCCGTTGTCCATCATCATTTCCTTGCCAGGTGACTTGGGTGAGCCCATTGAGCTGTAGAGTAAGAGTTGCAGCTCCACCAAGATTCCAGGCACAGCTGGCACATGGGCAGGTCAAAGGCTCCAGTCTCTGGAAGTACACCTACAAACTCCAGCACCACATATAGGTTTGAATAGAAGGGACTGATGGACCATGTGCAGGGAAGACTTATTTGAGACCAATTCTGTCACTCTTAGGAGCACAGATTCCAAAGTATAGCCCACTTATAAGGCATCAATGCCTGGAGCTATCCCCCCTTATATAGGACATGGGTGTCTCCAGAGCCCTCAAGAGCCCCTCTGTGTGGGGTGATATCCACTTTGGTGTTCTATGAGATCCTACTGAGGTGTGCATAAGCGTTACCTCTGGGATGACCTCCCGACTCTCTTTGAAGTCTCTTAGCTACATGAACTCATTTGTGTTTACATTTTCCCCTTTTATTCAAGGTCTTTTTCCAGTCATATTGACAGTTGGCACTTGGGATTAATCCCTCATTGCCAGGGAGGCTCATCCCCAGGAGTCATGTCCCACGGTGGGGGGAAGGTAATGCATTCATATGGTGAGTTTGGCTTAGAGAGAGGCCACATTTGAGCAACAAGAAGGCTCTCAGGTGACAACCCTTAGGCACCCCATATCAGTAGGCTATGTTTCAATTATAAGAGCAAAGACTCATAAGGCTAGTCATCAATAACAGGAACCCATTAGTGGACCATCCTCCTTTGCCAGACACTGCCCCTGCACTCGGGGGACTGTTGCTGCTCCCTTGGAGAATGTGGCAGAGCTCTCCAGGCTGGGAATTCAGTATTCTCTCATTTATTGAGTGATTCTCCACCCACTGTGACCATGCCCCACCCCTTGATGATTTGAACAATTTTATATATCTTTCATGTATATTCAAGTGAACTTCCTCCCACAAAACCCCCATCCCAGACACCCCGCACAAATGATTCTCTCCTGCCCCCATTGTAACACTTCTCAGAGCTAAACCTTCCTTGAAGATGAAGCCCATATAATAGACAAATACAATTAATAGGAAAATGAAACTATAATGGTAAGTTTAAATATGAGATAAAATACACGGAAACTTAAAAAAAAAACACTAAAAATAAAACAAAATTAAAGGATTGGGGTATTCAAAAAATGGGAAAAAACAAAGAAAATTTTTTTTAATTTAAAATTTATTTTTTTAACATTTTTCGTTTTATCCCTGCATTATCCGGTGTCCAGTCTGTACCGTGGCACCTTCTCCCTCTCAATTCCCAGTGTCTCCCAAATTTTCATTTAATTTTCAAAGAAGTTTTACGTCACAGCAAAGTCACATACAGAATACTTGGGACTCTCATATACCCAAACTCCTCTCCCTTTCCTCACTCCATATTAAAACCTTTTTGTATGTGGATGGTAGCATTGTTATAACTGTTATACAGATAGTGAAACATAGTTACAAAACATTGTCAATGGCTTACAGTATAGTTTACAATTTAGATGGTACTGTTTAATAATTTTTGATGATATTTACCATACTCTGTGTCCATCACTGTAAGGTAATGAAAAACATTTCCCCTGACCACTAAATATCCCCTATTTGATCTTTTCTCTTCCTTTCTCCCCATCCCCCTGGGGCACATGACACCCCCCTGTCTTGACTCATTGGATGACAAAATTCATAGTTACATGCAACAAGAGGTCTTGACACGCTGATTAGGATCCACCCTTGCTCCTAAGAGACACCCACCTGTCTGTTTCTGGGTGAATTAGTCCTCTGAAAGATGGGGGTCCATCTCCTTCCAACTCACCGTGTGGGTCTCCACTCCCCAACACAACACATTATGACAGGATGAACACTCACACACTCCCCAGAAGCCTACTCCAGATGTGCCTCATCCAGGATGGCCCCCCAACTGACACCCTAAACCAGAGACACTACCTTGTCATGTTGCCATAAGAGCATTCCCACTCTTGAACTTTCAACCTCATAATCACAAAACCCGTGTTCACCTGATCCCTCTCCCATCTCTCCCCCCAGTATCCTGGGTATTCTAACCCACCCTTCCTAATCTACTCACCTGTCAACCCTGCACCACCAAACCCAGTAATATCACTACCCACCTGTCCTATCCTTCAATATGCAACAATACTCTATCACTTTATAATAGATTATGTCCATATGGGTGATGGCTCACAACCTTCTCTTCTCTTTCTCTCTCTTGTTAACCTATCTATCAGGGATCAGTTCCCAGAGACTGCTCACTTTCCTCATTTCAAATCAGTGAGGTCATGTACTGTTCAACCTTCAATGCCTGGCTTGCTTCACTCAACATAAGGTCCTCAAGACTCATCCATGTTATTCCATGTGTTAGCACTTTATTCCTTTTTATAGCTGAGTAATATTTCATTGTATGTATGTACCACATTTTGTTTATCCATTCATCTTTTGATGGACACCGGGACTGATTCCAACTTTTGGCAATAGGGAACAATGCCGCTATGAACATTGATGTGCATATATCTGTTCATGTCTTTCCTTTCAATTCTTCTGGGTATATACCCAGGAGTGGAGTTGCTGGATCATATGGAAGATCTATTGTTAGTTTTCTGAGGAACCGCCAAACTGTCCTTCACAGTGGCTGGACCATACCACAGTCCCACCAGCAGTGGATGAGGGTTCCTATTCCTCCACATTCTCTCCAACACTTATAGTCTGGTACTTTTTTTTAATAGCTGCCATTCTGATGGTTGTCAGATGGCATCTCATTGTAGTTTTGATTTGCATTTCCCTAATACCTGGCGAAGTCGAACATTTTTTCATGTGATTTTTAACCATTTGTATTTTTTCCTTGGAGTAGTGTCTTTTCAGGTCACTTGCCCGTTTTTTAAATGGGTTGTTTGTCTTTTTATTTCTGAGGTGTAGGATTTCTTTGTATATGCAGGATATTAGGCTACTATCAGATATATGGTTACCAAATATTTTCTCCCATTGGGTAAGCTGCCTTTTTATTTTCTTAATAACACCCTTTGAGGTGCAAAAAAAAAAACTTTTTTTTAGATCAAAGACCTTTTTTTCATATGGGTTAAAATGTTTTATTGTCATATCTTGAAATACTATCATTTCTCCACTGAATAGTCCTTCTGCTTTTGTCAAAAGTCAGTTGCACACACACACACACAAACACACAGGATTGATTTCAGAAATTTTTTTATGTTTCATCAGTTTGTCTCTCTTTCCACCAATACCACACTAGCTTGATTACTCCAATTTCATAAGTCTAAAATCAGGTATTTTGCTCCTCCAATTGTTTACCCTGCAGTTGTGGGGTGCCTAAGGGTTGCCACCTGAGAGCCTCCTTGTTGCTCAAATGTGGCCTCTCTAAGCCAAACTCAGCATATGATTGCATTACCTTCCCCCCAATGTGGGACATGACTCCAGGGATGAGCCTCCCTGGCAACGAGGGATTAATACCACGTGCCAACTGGCAACACAACTGGAAAAAGACCTTGAATAAAAGGGGGAAAAGGTAAAGACAAATGAGTTCAAGTGGCTAAGAGACTTCAAAGAGAGTCGGGAGGTCATCCCAGAGGTAACTCTTACGCACACCTCAGTAGGAGCTCATAGAACATCTAAGTGCCTATCACCCCACACAGAGGGGCTCCTGAGAGCTCTGGAGACACCCAGGTCCTATATAAGGGGGGATAGCCCCAGAGACTGATGCCTTATAAGTGGGCTCTATTTTAGAATCTGTGCTCCTGAGAGTGAAAAACTTTTAATTTTGAGGAGATCCCATTTATCTATTTTTTCTTTTGCTGCTCGTGCTTTGGGTGTGAAGTTCATGAAACCATTTCTTATTACAAGGTCCTGTAGATGCTTCCCTACATTATCTTCCAAGATCTTTATGGTTTTGGCTCTTATATTTAGATCTTTGGTCTATCTTGAGTTGATTTTTGTATAAGGTGTGAGATGATGTTCCTCTCTCATTCTTTTGGATATGGATACCCAGTTCTCCAAGCACTACTTGTTGAAGAGGTCATTCTCTCCTAACTGAGTGGGCTTGGTGGCCTTGTCAAATATCAGATGACTGTATATGTGAGGATCTATATCAGAACTCTCAATTCACTTCCATTGGTCAGTATGTCTATCCTTGTGCCAATACCATCCAGTTTTGACCTCTGTAGCTTTTTAGTGTGTTTTAAAGTCAGGTAGTGTGATACCTCCAACTTCATTTTTCTTTTTCAATATGTCTTTGAAGTACATTTTGAAATATGTACGTTTTAATATTTTAAAGTGTTAACTCTGGGATTTCATTCTTGGGCTGTCCCAGGGATGAAATCATTGGGGCTCAGCCATCTGTGTCAACCACCACAAGCAGGGGAAAAACTCACGAATCCTTCCCAAGCAATCTACTTCACTGTCCAGCTCCCTCCAGATCAATGTACCCAAGGATCTCACTCCGTTCACCCCCAGCACAGACACCCTGGGCAGGACCTTGTCCCCTTTCAGCCGTCCTCAGAGAGCGAGTCAGTGAGTGCCCTCCTAAAGTGACACCATCTTGCCAAGTTGACTGCCCATCTTCTCACTTTATCAGCCACATAGAAACCTGTGTTTGATTTCAACTCCACAAGATTTGCTTGGCTCTATATAGATCTTTAACTTTTCTCAATATTAAAATAGGTTCAGTAACAACAGCATTTCATGACTGCTAGGAGAATTAGATATGAAGATATCTAGCAGTTTTCAAAAAGCTAAGAGAATACAATAGTGGTAGCAGTAATAGTAGTCAATTGTATCAGGCTAATCCCTGCTGGTCCCTTCTCACCCTGTCTCCTAAACAGTCTAGAACATCACAGTCTGACAACTTTCTGTGATGAAGGAGATATATCTGTGCTGTCCAGATACAGTAGCTATTAGCCAAATATGGTTATTAAGAATTTCATATAGGGCAAGTGCAACAGAAGAACTTTTTTATTTTGTCAATGTTAATTTTAATTTTTTAGTCTCATGTAGCTAGTGACTACAATATTGAACAGCACATATCTGGAGTATATAAAGCTCATTCCCTCAGAAACATTAATTAAACTAACTCTTAGTTTTGAATAAAATTTTTTAAATGGCTTGGATTATTGCAAAAACCTACAATAATGAATACATTACACTTGTTTCCTTTTGAACATCCAGATTAAAAAGGCATTATAATATAATGAAAAGGGCAGTTGCCCCGAAGGGAAGTTCCTGGGTTCTACACAAACAGATGTGCAATAGCATAGCTCTGTAGCTTTGAGCAAATCATTGCATCTTTCCAGGCTCCAGTTATCCCTCCTAGCTTTTTGTTTCTTTTTTTATTTTTTGTAATTTTTTATTAGAGACGTTATGAGTTTACAGACCAATCATGCATAAAATATAGGATTTCCATATACCACCCTGCCACCAACACCTTGCATGGATGTGGAACATTTGTTAAAATTGATGATAGCATTTTTTGTAATTATACTAATTTTTTAACATAAATTATCCTTGTTAAAATTAGTGAATAATTATTAAAATAGTACTAAATATCTGCCATACTTTGCACTAGATGTATTTTTTGATATAACACCCTATAATTAACACCTAGTACCAGTGTCGTATATTTGTTATAATTCATGAAAGAACGTTCTTATCCTTGTATTGTAAACTATACACCATCATCTATGATAGGGTTCACTGTCTTACACAGTTTCATACTATCTCTTTTAACTTTTATTCTAATGATATACAGCCTAAAGTTTTCCCTTTTAACAACATTCACCTAATAATTCAGTGCTGTTAATTACACTCACAATAATGTACTATTATCACCACCACTCATTTCCAAATCTTTACAATTAACCTAAATAGAAATACTGTATAAATTAAGCACCTACACTCCATTCTCTAACCCTAATATTTGCCTTGTTATCCTGTATTCTAGAATCTAACTCTATGAGTATACATACTATAATTAGTTCATATATTGAGATCATACACTATTTGTCTTTTTTTTTCTGGCTTAATGCTTGCAGCATAATGTCCTGAAGGTTCATCTATGTTGTCGCTTGCATCAGGTCTTCATACCTTTTTTATGGCTGAATAATTGTCCATTGTATGGATATAACAAAATTTGATAGACACTTGGGTTGCTTCCATCTTTTAGCAATTGTGAATAATGCTGCTATGAACATCAGTATGCAAATATCTGTTCGATTCCTTGCATTCAGTTCTTCTGGATATATACCTAGTCGTGGAATTGCCGGTTGATGAAGTAATTCTATACTTCCTGAGGATCTGTCAAACTGTCTTCCATAGCAGCTGCATCATTTAACATTTCCACCAGCAATGAATGAATGTTCCAATAACTCCACATTCTCAACATTTGTAATTTTCTGTTTTTTTAACAGTAGATGCTGGGTGTGAAATGATATCGCAACGTGATTGTGATTTCCATATCTCTAATAGCTAGTGAGGTTGAGCATATTTTCTTGTGTTTTTAGCCATTTGTAGTTCCTCTTTAGAGAGATGTCTATTCAAGGCTTTTGCCCATTTCGAAATTGGGTTGTGAATTAGTCACCCAAAGGGAGTGCTGATGCTAAGTACCAGAAATCTGTTGGCTTTTTAAAAGGGTATTTACTTGGGATAAATGTTTACTGATATAAGGCCCAAAAAGTCCAACTCAAGCAACCAGAAGCAGCACTTCCTCACTCAAAGTGTGTTGCCTCATGTTGAAGCAAGACGGCAGGTGACCTCTGCAAGGGTTCAGCCTTCCTCTTTCCTCTTAAGGCTCTGTGGGCCCAGTTTCTTCTGATCTCAGCTCTAGGGTAGCATAGGGCTGAGATGCTTTGTTCTCTTCAACTTCAAACTATCAGGTGAATGGCTCCACTCTCAGGGCCCCAACATCAAGTTCCTTCTTTTCTTGTATATCTGTTTCTGTGTTCTTGATTGACCATCCATTTATATAGCCCAAAAAGAGGGAAGGGAGTCACCCTAATCTTAACATAATTTAATTGAAAGCATCTAAGCTGAATCTAATACAATTAAAGGGTCTCAGGCTGAGAGAGGAAGAGACCAGTTTACAAACATAATTAGATATCTTTTTTGGAATTCATAAATAATAGCAAACTGCTACTCCACCCTCTGAATTCCAAAAAAGACACCACAATTTTCAAAAAAAACTTTAAATTCTTTCAGTTAGCCATGTTAAGTACAAAATCACATCACAATTAGTTTATAGAAATACAGTTTGTCTTGGGGCAAAGTCCAGCCTGGCTGTAGACCACTGAAACTTACAAAACAATTTTTCTGCTTCCAATATGCAAAGGTATAGACAAAGGATAAACATTTGCATTACCAGTAGGAGAATTTGAGAGGGAAACCTGAGTCACTGGTCCTTTACAGTTCTGAAAACCTGCAGGACATACTCCATTAGATTTCAAAGTCTGTGAGTCATTCTTATGATGATGGTTTCTTCTCCCTTGGACCTCATAGGAACACACCCTTTTAAAAGGCTTGCCCAATGGCTATTTTTTTGTTTCCACCCTCATCAAGCATCTGCATGGTAACTGAGCTCCAGACCTTACCATCCAAGAACATTGGGGTGATGGCTTTATGGGGGACACATCCACTCCTCTCAGAGCACTAGAGTGTTGACCTCATTCTCCCCAACCCTTGGGGAATGTATGCTACTCTCTCTGTAGTTTGAGGGGGACAAAACACTCCCTGAGCATTGGACTGGAACAACCACCTTCCTCAAATGCCAGTGCAAACTCACCCTCCCCTTATCATGGTTGGGGTCCTTCTCTTGGCCCAAGGAGATGTCTTAATTCCAGACCTCAGCTTCCATGGTTTTCCTTTTAAAGCCTTTTTCCCTTGCATCTCTTCCCTGCACATCCTTTTTAGTCTAGGCTGACAGTGGTTTTGTTCATAAATTTTCTCAAAAAGCTTGTTGGTTTAGCATGCAGGAAGCAGGGGTCCAAGCCACGAGACAGTAAGACTTTCCACAAGTCTTTCTTAGATAACTTTATTTTCAATTCTGACAAGTTCCAAGTTTAGTTAATTCCTCAGATGAGGCACTATTATCTGGGGGGTTGATTTCTAGAGGCTTGGAGTTTCCAGAATCAGTTTTTGTTTTCTTTCTGCCTAACAATTCTGTTCTCAGCTTATATCTCTCATCTAACATTTTATTATAAGCTGTAAGGAGAAATTATGCTGTATTTTCCAAATTTAGTTTGGAAATCTCTTTGGCTAAATGCCCAAGTTCATAGTTTGCAAATTCTGCCTTCCATACAACATTAGGAGACAATCTTGCTAAGTTCTCTGTGACTTTAAAACATGGATTACCTTTCCTCCAGTTTCCAATAATAGTCTCATCATTTACTTCAATGGCCTCATCAAAAGTCTCTTTAGTGTCCATAAGCCTACCAACAGTCTCTTCAAATCAATCTAGGCATTTTCTATCAAGCACTTCACAATTCCTCCAAAAAAAAAAAATACCCATTAGCCATTTATAAAGCCATTCCAGAATTTTGGTAATTGCAAAAGCACTACCCCTTTCTCCCGGTAAAAAAATATGTATAAGTCAACCAAAGAGGGTGCTGATGTAAATTACCCAAATTCTCTTGACTTTTATAAAGGATATTTATTTGAGGTAAAGTTTTACAGTTAACAATGCCCTAAAGAGAACAACTCAAGTTTACTTCCTCACCCAAAGTCTGTTGCCTCATGTTGAAGCAAGATGGTGGGTTAACTGCAAGGATTCAGCCTTCCTCTTTCCTCTTAATGCTGTGTGGGCCCAGTTTCTTCTGACCTCAGCTGTAGGCTGGTATAGTGCTCAGCTGCTCTATTCTCTTCATCGGCAAACTATCAGGTGAATGGCTCATCTCTCTCAGGGGCTCCAGCATCAAGTTCTCTCCTTTCTGGGGTATCTGCTTCTGTATTCTTGAATGAGTGTCCATTTATATAGCCCACCAAGGGGGTAGGGACTCAAACTAAGTCACCCTAAGGACATGGTTGAATTAAAGCCCTAATCATAACATAATTTAATCAAAGGCATCTCAGCTGAATCTAATACAATAAAAGGGTCTGTTTTCTTATTGATCATTTGTCCAGATGTTCTATCTGTTGAAGAGAGTGGCGTATTGAAGTCTCCAATGATTATTGTAGAAGTGTCTATTTCTCCCTTCTGTTTTGCCAGTATTTGCCTCATGTATTTTGGGACTCCTTGTTTAGGTGCATAAATATTCATGATTGTTATTTCTTTTTGGTAAATTGCCCCTTTTATTAATATATAATGTCATTATTTATATCTTAAACAGTTTTTCACCTAAAGCATGTTTTGTCCAATATTAGCATACCTAACCAAGCTCTTTTTTCATTGCTATTGCATGGAATATGTTTTTTCCCAATCTTTCACTTTCAATCTATTTGTATCTATGGGTCTAAATTGTGTCTCTTTTAAATAACACATATTTGGATCATTCTTTATTATCCATTCTGCCACTCTGTGTATTTTGATTCGTTATTTTAATCCGTTAAAATTCAGTATTATTACTATAAATGCCGTACTTACTTCACCAGTTTTACTATTTCAGTATTTATATGTCATATTATTTCTTGTCTCTCATTTCATTTATTACAACCTCCTTTTCTGCATAGTTGATATTTTGTGATGTCTCTGATCCCTTCCTCACTTCTGATTCTGTATATTTTTAAAATACTTTCTTTGTGGTTAACCTGGGGTTTATATTACACAGCCTACATCTATACCCTCCTAAGTTGCAAAACTACTAACCTAGTTTCAATAGCATACACAATCTCTGCTCCCATATCGATCCATTTTCCCTCTTTATATTTTTGTCCCACTTTACTACTTTATATTTTGCTAGTCCATTATCAGGAAATTTGTTTTTTGCTTGTTCAAGTGTATTCTGACTCATAAGAATTAAAGAGTAGAGTTGTATATTAAAGGTACAATGCTATTAGGTTTTCATTTACCCTTACTGATAATCTTCATTTCTTCACACTTCCCCAAGTCACCCTCTCCTGTTTTTTACTTCAACCTCCAGAACTCCCTTTATTAATTCGTGTAGGGCAGGTTTCTTGTTGAATACTCTCAGTTTTTGTGTTTCTGTGAATACTTTAAACTCTCCCTCGTTTTTGAATGACAGTTTTGCTGGTAAAGTACTTTGAGCTGGCACTTTCTCTTTTTCAGTCCCTTAGATATAGCATAACACTGCATTCTCACTTGCATGATTTCTGATGTGAAATCTGCACTTATTCTTATGTGATGAATTGCTCTTCTTTGGCTGCTTTCAGAATTCATTCTTAGTATTCTGATCAGCATGTGTCTCAGAGTATATTATGGTTTATACTGTTTGAAAAATGCTGCACTTCTTGAAACAGATGTGTGTGTGTGTGTGCATGCGTGCACATCTTCCATTAGAGTTGAGAAAGTTTGGGCCATCATATCCTGAGATATTCTTTCTGCCCCTTTTCCCTTCCCTTCTCCTTCTGGGACACCCATGATGCATATGTTTGAATGCTTCATGCTGTCACTCAAATCCCTAAGCCACTAATCAATTTTTTTCTATTCTGTTCTCTACCTGTACTTCTGATAGTACAATTTTGATTGTCTTGTCTTCCAGTTTGCCTCTTCTTTCTTTTTTCTCTTCAATTTTGCTTTTGTATGCCTCTAGTGTACTTTTAAATTCTCCTATTGTTTCTTTCCTCCCCATAATCTATGTTATGTTTCTTTTTATACTTTCAAATTCTTCTTTATGCTCACATTTTCTTCTTAATATCCTTTAGCTATATATTCATATTTTCCTTCATGTCCTTGAATTGTTTTTGAAGTTTTGTTTGAACACCTTTGATTAATTGCTTCAAATTCCGTGTCTCCTCTAAAGTTTTCATTTATTCCCTTGACTGAGCCATATCTTCCTGTTTATATGTATAGTTTATAATATTATGTTTATATCTATGCCTCTGCTTACCTTGTTGAGTTAACTCTAAATCCCCTATTATCTCAGGCATTATTGTTGATTGATTATGTGTTAAGGTTCTTCTTTGATGCTTTGTCCTAATTTGATCTTTAGAATAGCCTGTGTTTAACTGAGCAGATTTTGTCAGCTCTTCTTCATCTGTCTCTTGCCCTGAATATATAGTAGAGCTTTAAGATTGCAATTTTTGTATAATTGTTTCACCTCCAGGAGAAAGCTTGTCTTCCTCTGTTCCTTCTCTGGGAATCTTGATCTGTTCTATTTGTGTTCGTGCAGAATTTTCTCTCCAATTCCTGTGATTTGTTTAAATTATCCCCACACTCAGTGCCCCATTGCCCTTACTCTTCAATTCTGTGGCCTTCCAGTCTTACACCATTCAGTTTAACCATCATTTTCTCTCTGTGGCTTTTCTGCCTCCAGTTTCTTCCCAATTAGGGTATCCCACCCCCAGAGAGCCAGATGGGGTCAGTCCACAAAAATGAGTCACTCCAGATAGGTCATTTTGTGTTTATGTTGTTCAGTCTACAGAAACTGGATTGCATGAATGCAGTACTTTCTAACTGCAATTTTACTCTGCTCTCTCTCTCTCTTTTCTTCCTGGGAGCATTTATCTATGCAGCACTCCTCTGTGTCTCTGTGGAGTTAAGTCTTTGTGCCTGGATATATTTAGGGTTCTAGAACTGCAGTCCCCATTGGGAGGTGGGAGGGATCTGGTCCTCTGCCTCCAAAAAAACTCCTAAACTGCATGAGACTGTGTGAGGGAGTGGTAATGGACCAGCGGGTCCAGGACACAAGTTTCCCAATATTTTCCTCTTATCTTTGATTCAGTTTTTGTGGAATCGTTCTCCAATCTCTATCATACTCCAGAGTTCTAAGAAAGTGAGATTTGTCCTTTTATTGCTGAATCTCTAGAAAAGATTTTCAGAGCATGTCTTATATCAACATGTTGATGATGTTACTCTTCCTGGGTTTTTAATTATTGAATATACTCTGAGAGAAAAAAATTCATATTTTTGGACTAATTTCATATGCGATTTTTTTACAAAATAATAACCCACATTTTATTTTTCTTTTAACAAAATGTGGAATTCCACATAGTACTTGAAAATTCAACTTCTTACTTTTGTTTCTATTGACATCTTGAGTAATAACTTTCATATTTCGAGTTCCATTAGGCTTACAATGCAAAAAGGCTTATAATGTCTACTGGGCTTTAACTCCATTAATACATATGTTACTTAATTGATGCATATTATTTTTTAATTAGATATTTTTATTTTGAAATATTTGCAAACATACATGACATCTACAAAATTAATACAAACTCATACAAATAACTCCAACATATCCTCAGCCTAGAAATATGAATCCACGAACTCTTTTTTTCAATTTTATTTTATTTTTCTACTTTTAAAAATATATACTTAGATTATACAATGTCACATAAAAATTATAGTGGATTCCCATATGCCCTGCTCCCCACACCACCCACATTCTCCCACATTAACAACCTTCTTCATTAGTGAGGTACATTCATTGCAATTGATGAAAGCATTTTGGAGCATTGCCACTAAGCATGGATTAAAGTTTACATTGTATCTTACACGCTCTCCCACACAATTCTATAGGTATGACAAGATTTATAATGCCCTGTTTCTGTCATTACAATGTCATTCGGGACAATTTCCAAGTCCAAAAATGCCCCTGTATTACTCCTGCTTTTCCCTCTCCTTGCCCTCAGAACCTCCAGGGGCCACTGCCCCTGAATCATCAATATGATTTCTTCCATTGCTACAATCACAATAAGTCTATAGTAGAATACCAGTAAGTGTACTTTAGTCTATAGGATCCACGAACTCTTAACATTTTGCCAGATTTGTCATAATATTCTATATGCCTGTCTGTCTGTCTATCTATCTATCTATCTATCTATCTATCTATCTATCTATCTATCTACCTACCTACCTACCTATTCATTTATCTATTCATTTATTTATTTTCTAATCATCTGAGTGTAGGTTGTATATATCAGTCCCCCTTAACACTTTCATGAATTTTTCTTAACTATATTTATCAATTTCATGAATTTAACATTCCTAGAAAGTTTATAAGCTATTTTCCATTTTTTTCATACTTTCAATAATGTTCTCTTGGTCACTTTCTCTTCCATTATTAGATCCAGTGCGGTATTATATATTGTATTTTGTTGCTACTGCCTCTTTTGTCTCTCTTGTTTTTAATTGTGGAAACATATATACAACATGAAATATCCCACCTCAATCATTCCCAAGCATACCTTTCATTGGGATTAATCACATTCACCCTGTTCTGCTACCTCACCACCATCCACTTCCAGAAATTTCCCATCACCCCCCCAAAAAACCCATACCCTTTATGCATTAACTCCTCATTCTTCCTCCACCCCACCTGATAAACTGTAGCATACTTTCTGTCTCTATTAATTTGTATGTTTTAAATATTTCATGTGTTGAATCATACTATGTCCATTTATTTCTGACATTTCATTCAGCACAATGATTTGATGTTTAGCTATTCCATTTCTGTGAAAAAAAACTGTTGAAATTTTGATTGAGATTATGTTAAATCTGTAAATTGTTTTGAGTAGTATTAACATCATAATGATATTAATTCTTTTAATCAATGACCATGGAATATCTTTCTGTTTATTTAGGGTTTCTTTACTTGTTTTTCTCAGTAGTGGTTTGCAGTTTTCTCTGTACAAGTCCTTTACATCCTTGGTTATATTTATTACTATAAATTTCATTCTTTTAGTTGTTATTGTAAGTAGAATTGTTTTCTTGATTTCCCTTGTGAATTATTTCTTGCAGATGTATAGAAACACCACTTACTTTTGTATATTTATCTTGTGCTTCTCCACCTTGCTAATTAATGTATCAGTTCTAGTAGCTTTTTGTTAGATTCCGCATGATTTTATATAGTTAGGACCATGCCACCTGTGAATAGGGCTGATTTTCTTCTTCCTTTCCAATTTGGATATCTTTTAACTTTTTTTCTGCCTAATTGCTCTGGCTAGCCCTTCTGGTATAATACCCTTATCTTGTTCCTGATGTTAGGATGAAATCTTTCAGTATTTCACTATTGAGTATGATGTTAAGGGTGGGTTTTTCTTATATGCCATTTATCACATTGAGGAAGTTCCCTTGTATTACTAGTTTTCTGAATATTTTCACTAAGAAAGAGTGAGAGATTTTTTCAAATGTCTTTTCTGTGTCAACTGATATGATCATGTGTATCTTTATTCTTTCATTCTATTAATTTAGAATATTATATTGATTGATTTTTTACTTGAGCCACCTTTGCATTCTTGGGATAAATTCCACTTGATTATATTGTATAACCCTTTTAATGTACAGCTGGATTCAATTTACTAGTATTTTCTTGAGGATATTTGCATTTACATTCATAAGGGATATTGGTCATAATTTTCTTTTCTGGTGATATCTTTATCTGACTATAGTATAAAAACTTTCTAACCTAATTGAATGAATAAGGAAGTGTTCATCTTCTTCAATGTTATGAGAGAGCTTGAACAGGATTGGTCTTAATTCTTTGCATTTTTGGTAAAATTCCCCTGTGAATCCTTCTGGTTATGGGCTTTTTTGTTTGGAGGTTTTTGTTTATTAGTTCAATCTTTTAACTTGCTATTGGTCTATTAAAATCTTCTATTTCTTCTTGTGTCCATTTAGGTAATTTGTGTATTTCTAAGAATGTGTCCATTTCATCTAGGGTGTCTTATTTATTGGCATAAAATAATTCCCGATTTCCTCTTATAGTCCGTTTTTATTTCAGTATGGTCAGTACTAATGCCCCCTGCCAACGTTAATTTCTGATTTTTGTTATTTGTGTCTTCTCATTTTTAGCAAACAAAGGTTGCTTGTCTTTTTATCATTGAGTTGTATGATCTCTTTATATAACATGGAAATCAAACCATTATCAGATATGTTGTTTACAAATAATTTCTCCCATTCAGTAGGTTGCCTTTTCACATTCTTGACAAAGTCATTTGAAGACAAAAGGTTTTAATATTGAGTAGGTCTTATTTATCTATTTTTTTCTTCATTGCTTGTGCTTTGAGTGTAAGGCTTAAGAAACTACCACCTACCATACAATCTTGAAAATGGTTCCTTATATTTTCTACTAAGAGTATTATGCTGCTAGCATTTATATTTAGGTCTTTGTTCTATTTTGAGTTAATTTTTATATAAGCTGTGAGATAGGGGTCCTCTTTCCCTCTTTTGGATATGGATGTCCATTTCTCTGAGTACCATTTGTTGGATCTATTGTTCTGGTCCAGCTGGGTTGGTTTAACAGCGTTGTCAAAAATCACTTGACCAAAAATATAAGGGCCCATTTCTGAACCCTCAATTTGATTCCATTGGTCAACATGTCTCTTTAAGCCAGTACTATGCTGCTTTTACTACAGTAGCTAACTAATATGCTTTAAAGTCAGGAATTGAGTGTATTCAAACTTAGATCTTTTTTTCAAGATATTTTTGGCTATTAGGGGTCACTTTTGATAATTGGCTTTCATATTTCTGCAAAAAAAAAGGCTGTTGGATTTTTTATTTGGATTGCGTTGAGTCTGTAAATCAATTTATGTAAAATTGACATCTTAATGATATTTAGTTTTCCAGTTCATGGACAAGGAATGTCCTTCCATTTATTTAGGTCTTCTTTTATTTCTTCCAGCAATGTTTTGTAATTTTCTGAAAACAATTCTTTTAGGCCCTTGGCTAAGTTTACTCCTAATATTTGATTCTTTTAGTTGTTATTGTAGATGGAAAGTTTTCCCAACTTCCTATGTAGAATGCTCATTAGTAGTGATAGAAATGTTACTGATTTTGCATATTAATCTTTTTTTTTTTAAGGATTTATTTATTTATTTACTTTTATCCATTTTTACACCCCTTCCCCCCCCCCCCCGTTTTTGCTGTTTCTGTGTCCATTCGCTGGGCAACTCTGTGTCCATTTTCTGCCCTCTCTTCTCATCCTTCTCCTCCTGTCTTCACTGGGATTCAATCCTTGGAATCTCTGATGTAGGAGAGAGGCATCCTGCCCGCGCAACCTTAGTTGCTGGTTTTTCGGTGCATCTCATCTTGCCTCTCCCTTGTGTCACTCTCCTATTATGTCATCATTTTGCTGTGTGGCTCGCGGGAACTGGTGGTGCGCCCGCGCACAGGGCCTGGCGGCCCACGCACCTTCTATATATTTTTTAAATTTTTACCAGGAGGTCCCGGGGATCGAACCCAGGTCCCTCCATATGGGAGATGGATGCCAACCAGATATAGCCCCCTGCTATATCTCTTAAGGTTGACCAGAGATACCTAGAGTTACAGTCTTTTCCCATACAGGATGGACATATAATAAATCAGGCTTAGTTTATCACCAGCATTCTAAAAACCAGACCTAGGGAGGAAAACGAGGTCTGGGGACACATGCATGGTTTCTAATATAGCGAATGTTTAGCCCACCCTGATTATCACAGAATCAGGACAGTGTGCATATTAATCTTGTATCTCTCCACTTTGCTGAACATGCTTATTAGCTCTAGTAATTTTTTTTTGTAGATTTTGTGGGATTTTCTAGGTATAGGATCATATCCACAGTGAATAGTGAAAGTTTTACTTCTTCCTTTACTATTTGGGTTCATTTATTTTCTTCTGGCCAATTGCATCGGCTAGAACTTCTAGCACAATGTTGAACAACAGTCATGACAGTGGACATCCATGTCTTATTGCTGATCTCATGAGGAAAGCTATCAATCTTTCACCATTGAGTACAATGTTACCTGTGGGTTTTACATTTGTGCACTGTATCATATTGAGAAAGTAGCCTTCTATTCCTATCTTTTGAAGTGCTTTTATCAAGAAAGAGTGCTGGATTTTGCCAAATGCCTTTTCTGCATCAATCGAGATGCTCATGTGATTTTTCTTTTTTGATTTATTAATTACACTGATTTTCTTGTGTAGAACCATCCTTGCATATCTTGGATAAAACCCAATTGATCATGATCTATAATTCTTTTAATATGCTGTTGGGATTGATTGGCAAGTATTTTGTTGAGGATTTTTGTGTCTGTATTCATTAGAGAAATTGGTCTTTAATTCTGGGCATGGTATTGGGGTGATGTTGGGTTCATAGAATGAGTTTGGTAGCATTCTCGTCTTTTCAATTTTTTGGAAGAGTTTGATCAAGATTGGTTTTAAAGCTTCTTTGAAAAAAAATTGTGGAATTCACCTGTGAAGCCATATGGTCCTGGTTTTTCATATTTTGGAGGTGTCTGATGAATATTTTAATCACTTTCTTTGTGATTGATTGGTTGAGGTCCTTTATTTCTTTCTGGGTGAGTGTACATTGTTCATGTGTTCCTAAGAATTTTTCCATTTCATCAATGTTTTCTAGTTTATTGGAGTACACTTGTTTCATTCATAGTATCCTCTTCTGATCACTTTTATATCTGTGGGGTCACTAGTACTATCCCCAATCTCATGTCTAATTTTATGTGAATCTTCACTCTTTTTCAATTCACATTCTATCTAAGAGTTTATCGATTTTATTGTCTTCTCAGAGCACTAACTTTTCATTTTATTGATGGTTTCTGTTGGGGTTTTTTGTTCTCAATTTCATTTATTTCTGCTCTAAACTTTGTTATTTCTTTTTTTTCTGTTTGATTTGGGATTAGCTTGCTGTTCTTTTTCTAGATCCTCCAGCTATGTAGTTAGGTCATTCATTTTAACTCTTTCTTCTTTTTCATGTAAGCATTGAGATCTATAAATATCCATATCGGCACTGCCTTTACTACATTGCATGGGTTTTGATATGTTGTGTTCTCATTTTCATTTGTCTGGAGTTATTTACTGATTTCTCTTGCAATTTCTTTTTTGACACACTGTTTCAGTGTGTTGTTCAACTGCCATATATTTTCAATTTTCCATTTCTCTGCTTTTCATTGATTTCTAGTTTCATTGAATTATGATCAGAAAAAGGGACAGAGAGGAACTCTGGTAAGTTCAGGGATGTAGGAAAGTGGACCTAACAAATTCTAGCTAGAAAGTGGAGAAGTAGGAAAGCTTGGAAGAATTGGATTAGTTTTAGAGTAGAAAGGGATGCACTTTATGGAAGAATCAATGACAAGGATCTCAGGCTCAGGCTTCTACAGAAACTCCTAAAATGAGCCACTTATACTCCCCAGGGAATGTGGACTATAATTCCTAAAAATCGAGAAGAATTTGAAACATAAGGTGAGAAAATGAATAATGAAGCTGCTCACCAGCATTTTAAGTCTCAAGCATTTGCAAGAAAATGAGGAAAATAGTGACAGAAAATTACAAAATTTTTTTTCAAACTTATCAAAGAAGCTATATCAAGCATCAGAAACAAAAACAATGAAAAAAGATGAAGGGAAGTGAATATGTTTTTTAAAGATTAGAACAAATATTAAATATCAACGGGCCATTTATTATTTTGTTGAACTATATCATTCATACATGAACATACACAAACAATAAGTTATAGTAAAGCTTGTGAATTTACAAAATAAACATGCATAACATAACACAGTGATCCCTTACATCACCCCACCATCAACAAGTTGCATTGTTCCGAAACATTTGTTACAAACTATGCAAAAGTATTGTCAAAATATTACTACTAACTATAGTCCCTATCTTGCTTTAGGTGTATTTTCCCCCAAATACACCCTATTCTTTTCACTTTTTTATTGGAGTATATCATTCACACATGAACATACATATACAATATGTGTATAGGAAAAGTTGAGAACTTACAAAACAAACATGCATAACATCATACAGGGGTTCCATACATCAACCCAACGCCAATAAATTGCTTTGCTGTGAAGTATTTGTTTAAAATTATGACAGAATATCATCAAAATCTTACTACTAACTATAGTCCATATCTTACACTTGGTTTATTTTTCCCCAACCGACCCTATTATTAATTTTATATATATTTTTATTACAGAAGTTGTGAATTTACAAAACAATCACGCACATGTATAGAATTCCCATACAGTCTTTCAACAACACACCACAATGTGGTGGATCATTTGTTAGAGATTATGAGATAATATCATCAGACTATTACCACCATCCATGATCCATAGCATACATCTGGCACACTTTTTCCATAGCCCCCTCATTATCAACACAGTACATCTCTTGCATTGATGCAAGAATTTTGCAGTATTGCTGTTAACCACAGTCCATAGACCACACCAATTGTATTTTTCCCATACTTTTCCACATTCCCACCACCCTGCAATAGTGACATACATCTGCTCCAGCTCACAGAAGGACACTCTTGCATCTGTACCACCAAACAATTCTCATCCTTCTCTGAGTTTACTGTGTTATTCTCTTGTTTTCTTTCGATTGATATTTACATCCCTAGACTACCCTTCTCAACCACAATTTCATTTATAAACCATTTGTTACTCACTATAATGTGTTACGATCAACTCTATCCATTTCCACACTTTTACATTCAAGTTAATTAAAACTTCTACCTACACTAAGCATCAGTAGTCCTTCTCAGCCCCCATTTTTTTTTTATTATGGGTAAAAATCAAAATTCTCACAATACATACAAACATTTGCAAAATGATATATAAATATATATGCATATATGTGTATTTGCTTACAAAAATGTTATATATATATATATATACATATATTTTAAGAGGTGCTTAGATTACCCAAAATATCCAGGATGTGTAGGTTCATTGAGGGTGGTGGGCCACACTGTGGGAGATGTTTGTGTGGGATGTGGTGGGAGGTGTGGGAGGTGGGCAACATGGGAATCCCAATGGGTTCCGTGTAATATTTTGGGTAATCTAAGCACCTCTTAAAATATCAGCCCCCATTTTATTCCTTATTAACTTACACTCTGGGTTTTAACTCCATGGGTTTATTGCTAGTATTTAATTCATATTAATGAGACCAAGTAATACCTGTCCTTTTGTGTCTGGCTTACTTCACTTAGCATAATGTCTTCAAGATTCATCCATGTTATCATATATGTCCCAATTTCATTTCTTCTTACTGTAGCATAGTACTCCATCATATGTATATACCCCATTTTGTTCATCCATTCATAGTTTGATGGACACATTTGTTGTTTCCATCTTTTGGCAATTGTGAATAATGGCGCTCTGTACATCGGTGTGAAGATCTCCGTTCGTGTCATAGTTTTCAGTTCTTCTGGGTATATTCCTAGTAGAAGAACTGCAGGATTATATGGCAGTTCTATATTTAGCTTCCTGAGGAACTGCCAAATTGTTTTCCACAGAATCTTCACCATTTCACAATTCCACCAACAGTGAAGGAGTGTTCCTATCTCTCCACATCTTCTCCAGGATTTATTGTTTACAGTTTTTCTTAATAATGGCCATTCTAGGTGGTGTGAGATGATAGCTCATTGTTGTTTTTATTTGCATTTCACTAATAACTAGTGATATGGAACATTTTATCATGTGTTTTGGGGCCATTTGTATTTTCTCTTTGGAGAAATGTCTAAATATTTTGCAAAGGGCCATGTATTTTTAGACAAATCAATTTTATGGTTACATTTTAATAAAGCATAAATTCATCCAATCAATGGTATTTGTTGTAATCAAATATTTGTGCATTCATCACCCCAATCATTCTGAGAGCACTTTCATTATTCCAATAATAATAATAAACAAAAAACAAACCAAAAAACTCATCACCTCTCAATCTCTTTGCCTCGCCTGATGTACATAGCTGTTATTCTTTTTCCTTCTCTCTAGTATAATTGTATTTTTATTTTTAAAAACCTGTCTTATATATGCAATATCACCCATATTCCTGTTTTACATGAGGTTTTATTTTCTTATATAGTCCAATTTTACAGTTTTTAGCTTTCTTTCTAGTAATATACATAACCTTAGATTTTCCCTTTCAACCCCTGACATACCCATACAATAGCACTGCTAGTTAAAAACAGCATGATATGCTTTAAACATTTCTATTCATTTCCAATGATTAACAAGCAATTTTTAAAAACATTTCTGCACAGATTAAACAGCAAATTTCCATTCTCTATCCTCCTTCTATTTTCTGGTGACCTATGTTCTGATTATTAACTTCATGAGTTTATACAATATATTTAGTTCATAATAGTGCAATCATACAGTATTTGTCTTGGTATGTCTTGGTTAACTGAATGTAATGTCCTCCAGATTCATCCATGTTGTCATATGCTTCATGACTTCATTTCCTCTTACTGTTGCATAATATTCCATTGTGTGTATACACCACAGTTTGTTCATCCATTCATTGGTTAATGGACACCTGGGTTGTTTCCAACATTTGGCAAACATGAATAATGCTGCCATGAACATCGGGGTACAGATGTGTGTTCATGTCACTATTCTCAGGTCTTCTGGGTATTTATCTAATAGTGGTATTGCTGGGTCACATGACAAGTCTATATTCAACTTCCTTAGGACCTTCCAAACAGTCCTCTACTGTGGTTGTACCATTCCATATTTCCAACAGCAGTAAATAATCATTTCTGTTTCTCCACATATTCTCCAACATTTACTTTTTAATACCAGCCAGTCTAATAGGTGTGAAATGATATCTCATTGTAATTTTGATTTGCATTTCCCTAATCCCTAGTGATATTGAGCATTTTTTCATGTGTGTCTTTGCCATTTGTATTTCTTCTTTGGACAATTTTCTTTTCAAGTGTTTTGCCTATTTTTTAATTAGGCAGTTTTTCTTTTAATTTTGAATTGTATGATCTCTTTGTATATCATGGATATTAAACCCTTATAAGATATGTGATTGCTAAATATTTTCTCCCATTGATTTGGCTGCCTTTCCATGCTTTTGACAATGTCCTTTAAGATGAAAAAGTGTTTAATTTTGAGGTGGTCCTGTTGATCTATTTTTTATTTTGTTGCTCACGCTTTGGTGTAAGGTTTAAAAAACTACCACCTACCACAAGATTTTGAAGATGTTTTCCTACATTTTCTTCCAGAAGTTTTATAGTTTTTGCTTTTATATTTAGGTCCCTCATCCATTTTGAGTTAAGTTTTCTATAAGATGTGAGATAAGGGTCTTCTTTCTTTATTTTGGGTATGGATATCCAGTTCTCCCAATACCATTTGTTGAATAGACTGTTCTGGCCTAGCTGGGGCATCCTCTCTGCCTTGTCAAAAATTATTTGAAGGTCAATTTCTGAGTTATTGATTTGTTTCCACTGGTCAATCTGTCTGTCTTTATGCCAGCATCATGCTGTTTTTACCACTGAAACTAGTTAAAATGCTTTAAAGTCAGGAAGGGAGATTCCTCCAACTTTGTTTCTATTTTTAAGAACCTTTTGGCTATTTGGAGTCTCTTACACTTCCAAATAAATCTGGTCGTTTGTTTTTCCACTTCTGAAAAAAAGGCTATTAAGATTTTTATTGTCATGGCATTGAATTTGTAAATCAGTTTGTGCAGAATTGAAATCTTAAAGATATTTAATCTTCCAATCCATGAACACAGAATGTCCTTCCATTTTTTTTTTAAGTCTTCTTCAGTTTCTATTAGCAATGTTTTGTAGTTTTCTGATACAGGTCCTTTCTGTCCTTACTAGCATAAACTATGCTAGCTGTAGGTTTTTCATATATACACATTACCATGTTGAGAAAACTTCCTTATATTCCTATCTTTTGGCGTGTTTTTTATCAACAAAGGGTGTTGTATTTTGCCAAATGCCTTTTCTACATCAGTTTTGTGAATCGTGATTTTTCATCTTCAATTTATCAATGTGGTTTATTACACCAATTAATTTTTCTTGTTTTGCACCACCCTTGCATAACTGGAATAAAACCTGCTTGATCGTGGTGTATAATTCTTTTAATGTGCTTTTGGATTCTGTTTGCAAGTATTTTGTTGAGGAATTTTGCATTTATATTCATTAGAGGTATTAGTCTGTAATTTTCTTTCTTTCTTTCTTTTTTGTAGTATCTTTATCTGGCTTTGGTATTACATTGATGTTTGCTTCATAGAATGAGTTTAGTAGCATTCTTTCCTGTTCAATTTTTTGGAATAGTTTGAGCAATATTGGTATTAGATTGCCTTCGAATGATTGGTAAAAATCCGCTTTGAAGCCATCTGGTCCTGGACTTTTCATCTTTGGGAGGTTTTTGATGACTGATTCAATCTCTTCACTTGTGACTGGTTTGTTGAGGTCTTCTATTTCTTCTAGAGTCAGTGTAGATGGTTTAAGTGTTTCTAGGAATCTGTCCATCTCCTCTACATCGTCTTTTTGGCATACAGTTGTTCATAGTATCCTCACATGATCTCTTATTTCTGCTGGATCGATGGTAATGTCCCCCTTCTAATTTCTGATTTTTATTTATTTGCATCTTCTATCTTTTTCTTTGTCAGTCTACCTAAGGGTTTGTCGATTTTGCTGATCTTCTGGAAGAACCAACTTTTGGTTTTGTCAATTCTCTCTATTGGGTTTTGTTCTCAATTTCATTTATTTTGTTGTGATCTTTACTATTTCTTTCCTTCAACTCTGTTTGGGATTAGTTTTTTGTTCTTTCACTAGTTCCTCCAGGTGTGCAGCTAGAGCTTCAATTTTCACTCTTTCTTCTTTTTCAGTGTAAACATTGAGAGCTATAAATTTCCCTCTCAGCCCTGCCTGTGCAGTGTCTCATATGTTTTGATATATTGTGATCTCATTTTCATTTTTCCCAAGATATTTGCAGAATTCTCTTGCCATTTCTTCTTTGACCCATTGATTTTTTAAGAGTGTGTTGTTTAATCTTCATATATTTATGGATTTTCCCTATTTCCACCCATTACTGATTTCCAACTTCATTCCATTATGATCAGAGAAAATGATTTTTGTACCTTTAATCTTTTCAAATTTAATGAGACTTGTCTTGAGCCTAACATATGGTCTGTCTTGGAGAAGGATCCATGAGCACTTGAGAAGAAAGTATACCTTGCTGTTTGGGGACACAATGCTCTGTTAGGTCTAGTTCATTTATCATAATATTCAAGTTCTCTGTTTCTTTATTTACCCTTTGTCCAAATGTTGTATCCTATACTGAGAGTGGTGTATTGAACTTCTCAACTATTATTGCACAGACTTCAATTTCTCCCTTCAGCTTTGCCAGTGTGTGCCTCATATATCTTGGGCCACTCAGGTTAGGTGAACAAATATTTAGTATAGCTATTTCTTCTTGGTTACTTTCCCATTTTATTAATATATAATGACCTTCTTAATGCCTTTAACAGTTTTTCATTTGAAATGTATTTTGTTCGATATTAGTTTTGCTACTCCAGCTCTTTTTTGGTTACTATTTGCAGGGAATATCTTTTTACAACATTTCACTTTTACATTGGTTGTGTCATTACATCTGAGATTGTCTCTTGTAGACAATATACAGATGGCTCATGTTTTTTATCCATTTTATCAGTCTATGTCTTTTGATTGGGAAGTTCAAGCCATTAACATTCAATGTTATTACTGTAAAGACATTACTTACTTCATAATTTTGTTCTTTGGTTTTCTGTTGTCATATAGTACTATTGTCTGTCTTTTTACCCTGCAATTTACCCTTCCTAATAACTATCATTTCTACACTCTTGTTCGAATTTCTCATCCTTTTCTTCTTTCATGTTACAGCACTTTCTTTATTATCTCTTGCAATTCTGAACTTTTGCTAACTATTTTTTCAGTTTTTGTTTGGCTTTGAAGGCATTGAACTCATCCTCATATTTGAAGGACAGTTTTGTCAGGTATAGAATTCTTGGCTGGCAGTTTTTCTCTTTTTGTACCTTAAATATATCATACCACTTTCTTCTCTCCTCCATGGTTTCTGATGAAAGGTGAGCACTTAATCTTATCAAGGTTCCCTGGTATATGATGCTTTGCTTTTCTCTTGCTGCTTTGAGAATCTTTTTTTATCTCTGATATTTTTTCATTCTGAATAGTAGGAGTCTCTCTGTAAGTCTGTCTGGATTTATTCTGTTTGGTGTGAATTGTCCTTCTTGGTATTTATATCTTTCATATGTGTTGGAAATGTTCAGTTATTATTTCCTCAAATATTTTTTCTGCCCCTTTTCCATTCTCTTCTCTTTCTGGGACACTGATAATACATATGTTTGTGCATTTCATGTTCCATTCAATTCCCTGAGACCCTCTTCCATTTTTTCCATTCTCTTCTCTTTCTGTTCTCGTGTTTTTTCCAGTTCAGATGTTCTGTCTTTGAAATCTCTAATTCTGTCTTCTAGCAATTATAACCTGCTCTTAATGTGCCTCTAATGTATTTTTATCTCATCTGTCATGTTTTTCATTCTCATAAAGTCTGTTACTTCTCTTTGTAGACTTTCAAATTGTTTATTGTCACCCAATGTCTTCTTAATATCCTTCTTTAGTCATATTTTCTTTAAGTTCTTTGAAGTGATTTAACAGAGTTGTGTGATTTTTACAGATTAATTGTCTTCAATCCTGCATCTCTTCAGGATATTTTATTAGTACTTTTGGTTAGGCCATCTCTTCCTGTTTCCTAGTATGACTTTTAGTTTTTGTTGATGTGTAAGCATCTGAATATGTTGGTGAACTTACTCTGATGGTCAATTTCTCTCTCTTGGTTAATTTTTTCACAGCTATTCTTTGATGTTTGGTTCAATTTATTCTAAGTCTTTAAAATTGCCCAACTTAAGTTATCAAACCTGGGCCAGGGACTCGCTAGTGGCACATAGATTTTCTTCCAGGGTTAGGATACAGAGAAAACCTAGAACAGTTTTTGTCCATGCAGTTTCCATACTGGCAAGTAGATAGTGCTCATCAGCACACTTTTCCATGGAGGTGTTTCAGTCTGGGCTTTCCTGTGACCCTGGGTTGAATCTCCAGGGCCGAGATTTAAAGCAGGCTCTGCTTGCCAAATTCCCTAAAGAAAAACACCCCAACTTCCCATCCCTTTTCCCTTGAAATGAATGACAGGAAGGAAGATGTCTGTTTCCCTCTCAGCCAGCTGCAGTGAGTCAGCTCAATATCTTTGTTGGGGAATGGGAGCCTTTCCCAGCCACAACAGTGGCTTGGTAACTCGTGTTTGTTGTTTGAGCTTCTTCATCTCTCTGTCCCTCACCCTCCTGGGAGTTTTGTAGCACTGTCCTGGTCTGCTGAACCCCAAAGCAGGTCCCTCGGCTAGCTTTTGGCTCTTTTTTCATTGTTTTTGTGAGAATATTGAGCTCTGCCTGTTAGTTCAACAGCATCCTCCTACAATTCCCCAGCCATTTTTTTTTCACTTATTTATTTTTTTTATTTTTATTTATTGTGGGTAAAAATCAAAATTTTCACAATACATACCAACATTTGCAAAATGATATATAAATATATCTTCATATATGTGCATTTGCTTACAAAAATGTTATATATATATAAATATATTTTAAGAGGTGCTTAGATTACCCAAAATATTACACAGAACCCACTGGGATTCATTTATTTTTAAAGTCAAGGAATTTACTAAATATTATTTTTGCATTCTATGATGTCACTTAATAGTATTTTTTTTCAGATACTATGATATGAAGAAAATATTAGGGACCCATTCTCATTTGGGCATACTTTATGAGCTATTTTCCAGGAACAATAAAATATTTATTCTTACTGCACTAAAATATTTTGTTCAGTCACCCTTGTTACCACCATATAATTAGCTGGCCATGTTTTCAAGTTTACCTTGAGTTTGTGGCTCCAATATTTCTTACATTTATACCACTTGATTGGCCATATTTTGTGCTAATGTTTATTACATATTTATGTTTATGACTTATCTTTCTAAACATGCTGGTAAAGGACATAAACTATGTGTTTTACTTAGTATATTCAAATGTATTCAGCCTTAATCAACCTTTGAGGATGGCAGTGAGGAAAAATGAAAGGGACTGCATTGAAATTGAAACCATGATGACAGTTTATTAGTTTTATGATCTACGTAGTGAACTGAGTAGATACATATAATTTTATGATTGGCCCATACGGAAAGCCAAGCCACTTTCTTAGGGTTTTTATGTTGCCTCAGCCAACAAAATGGATAATAAATATCTTCCTGTCCTAGTTTCCTAGAGCATACTTTATGGTAGTGAATCATCCAAATAATTACTTTATATTTTCATTTCATTTCTCATTTTACTATATAGATGAGAAAAGTTCTTGTCAGTCATGTATGTTAAAGATGAAGTATTATCACTAAACAAATAAACTACATAAAAAATGTTAAATTCCAAGGTAACTTCTAGGACAATTATTTCAATCTTAGACCTGCTAGACCATCTCACAAATGAGTGTCTGCTTCAGATTTATACTTTCTAACTTGACAACTCAAAAAGAAACATATTTTCCCCAGAAACCTTTATTTTTACCTATAAATAGCAGCTACTGTTTACCATGGATATCAATGTGTAGAATCAGCTAATAGTGTAATTGTGCAGATCAATATGTGAATAGTAAAGTCAGTTCATGTCAGCCACCAACCAATCTGGCTTAGGTGCCAAAAATTCAAATTCCTGTCCTGAAACTGCCTCTCCTGGCAACTAATTAGCAAATTTAAATTAAGGGTTATTTTTCTGCTCTTCTAACAAAATAACATTCTGCATTTAGAAAAATATATGAATCTTAAATATGGGAAGCTTATCCTTAGATCATGGTTTTATCTTTTATAATTTCCATGAAAACAGAGGATGCTAATTGCCCAGTCTAATGATTCATCAGCACCTTGAAATTCTTAATTTCAAGCATATTTTATCCATATGCCATTGAACTGAAATGAATATATGATGCAATTGAACATAATTCATCTTGTGCCATTTATCAAATAACATCCAATATTCAGGCTTATATTCCAGATTATATCCACATTCTACAAAGCTGATGATATATTGTGTTTGGACAAAATTGTGACTGGATCCATTTGTTATAGATATGTTAGAAAGCAAAGAAATTATCATTAATAAGTATTAACTATGTGACTTTTCTGTAACCTAAAGTTTCTTTGAAGATAAGGTGAAAAAAATAAGAAACTGGGAGAACATATGGAACAAATTGCCACTGTACATAAAAGATAACAACTCTTACAGTGATGAAAGACACAATGGAAAAATTATTTTATTTTATTACTTTATTTTTTTTAATTTTTAAATTTTAATTTTTTTGTTTTTTGTATTTTTATTTTTAAATTATTATTTAATTTTCTTACTATTTTATTTGTTTATTTTATTGAATTTGTTTTAGGGTATGTTTTGGATCATAGAAGGGTCACAAGTGTGGCAGGAAAGGATCACTGGTGAGTGATGTCAGTGATGGGTGGATGCATATGGAGGGGTGCACCTGGGGCATGCTTCTAAGACATATGAATATGTACAAATGGTCATTGGGCATTGTCTTGGTGGGTGAAGACACACAATAACCAAAAGAATATTGGATTCCCATCTGAGGAGGTCCTGCTACATGCTTTAATAGAGCAACAAAAATCCCTTGAACATGGGCAGTGCCTTGTGAAGGAGGAAAGATCATTAGGCTAGGCCCTTGATATTGATGTTTGTACTTATGAAACTTTTCTAGTGAGATTGAAATTTAGCTTAGTATTATATATTGCCTAAGAGTTACCTCCTGAGAGCCACCTTTTTTCTCAAATGTGACCTCTCTCTAAGCCAAACTCAGCATACAAATATATGCATTACCTTCCTCCCAGCATGGGACATGACTCTTGGGGATGAGCTTTCCTCGCACTGAGGGATTATTTCCAAGCACCAACTAGTAGTGCAACTGGAAAAAGACCTTGACCCAAAGGGGGAAAGGGTAAAGACAAATGAGTTTATATGGCTAAGAGACTTCGCAGTGAATCTAGAGGGCATTCCAGGGGTTACACTTATGCATGTCTCAGCAGGATCTCATTGACTGACAAAGTAAATATTGTTTCAAATAGCAGGGTTCTTTAGGGCTCAGGAGTTTGGTGCCCTGCCTGTGGGTCCTAAATTGGAATTTCTGCTCCCCATTGTGACAGAGTTGGATTCATTTGTAGTTTTCCTATACATGGCTTTTCTGCCCCTTGTATCTGACCCTATATTTAGTACTAGAGTTCATAGGTATATGTCCAAGAGACTTAAATCTTTGGGCTGTCCATATGCCACTTGGGCCCTGAATCTCAAAAGAGTTGCAACACCAATTCTCCAGTTCATTGGGCTCACCCAGGAAAACTAACAAGGAAATGATGGTGGACAATGCCCATCTCAAGGAGTAGAGCATGTCTGCAACTGCAAGCAAGATAATCCCCACCATCTGCCCCATGAGATCTAAGCCCTTGTCAATTAGAAACAGAGTGGGCCTCAACATCCCAGAATCCTCAGGATTGCGGAATGAACAATGGACTAGTGTAGACTTACTGGTATTCTACTATAGACTTATTGTGATTGTAGCAATGGAAGAAGTTTTATCATTGATGTGGAGGCTGTGGCCACTGGAGATTCTGTGAGGAGGGAGAGGGAAAAACAGGTATAACACGAGGGCATTTTCAGGACTTGGGAATTGTCCTGAATGACATAGCAATGACAGATACAGGACATTATATATTTTCTCTTAAATTAAAAAATTGTATGGGAGAGAGTGTAAACTACAATGTAAACTATAATCCATGCTTAGTGGCAATGCTCCAAAATGTGCTCATCAATTTTAACAAATGTACCATACTAAAGAACGATACTTTTAATGTGAGAAAATGTGGGAGGAGGAAGGAGTGGGGCATATAGGAATCCCCTATGTTTTTTTATGTAACATTTATGTAATTTAAGTATCTTTATTTATTTATTTATTTTTAAATTTTTATTGTGGGTAAAAATCAAAATTCTCACAATACATACAAATATTTGCAAAATGATATATAAATATACATGCATATATGTGTATTTGCTTACAAAAATGTTATTTATATATATATATACATTTATTTTAAGAGGTGCTTAGATTACCCAAAATATTACACGGAACCCACTGGGATTCCCATGTTGCCCACCTCCCACACCTCCCACCACCTCCCACACAAACATCTCCCACAAGTGTGGCCCACATCCCTCAATGAACTTACACATCCTGGAGCCTTGCCACCAACCATAGACCACAGTTCACACCGTAGACCACACTCCCTCGCACTCAGTTCTGACTGGTGTGTGCTGATTTAAAATGGCCTACATCCATTGACACAACGGTACTCAGGACAACCTCTAACTCCCAAAGAAGCCCCTGTATTTCAACTGCTCATCCCCTCCCTACCCCAAAAGTGTCAAGTGGCCACTGGCTCCACCTCATTGTTATAATTTCTTCCATTGCTAAAATCACCATATGTGAACAAGAGAATACCATCAAGTCTACTCTAGTCCATAGTTCTTCCCCCAATCCTGAGAGGACTGGGATGGTGATGTCCACTCCAACTCCAAGTGAGAGAGGGCTTATATCCCATGGATATGGTGGGTGGGATGATCCTGCCTGCAGATGCAGGCCCTCTCCATTCCCTGGGATGGCCATTGCCCATCATTGTCTCCTCACCAGGTGACTTGAATGAGTCCATTGAGCTGTAGGGTAGGAGTTGCAGCTCCACCGAGATTTCATGCACACCTGGCACATAGGTATGCTGGAGGCTCCAGTCTCTGGAAGTATACCTAAAAACTCCAGCATCACATATAGGTTTGAATAGAAGGGACTGGTGAACCATGTGCAGGGAGGACTTATTTGAGTCCAATTCTGTCACTCTCAGGAGCACAGATTCCAAAATAGAGCCCACTGATAAGGCATCAGTGTCTGGGGCTATCCCCCCTTATATAGGACCTGGATGTCTCCAGAGCTCTCAGGAACCCCTCTGTGTGGGATGATAGGCATTTAGATGTTCTATGAGCTCCTACTGAGGTGTGCGTAAGAGTTACCTCTGGGATGACCTCCCGACTCTCTTTGAAGTCTCTTAGCCACTTGAACTCATTTTTCTTTACCATTTCTCCCTTTTATTCAAGGTCTTTTTCCAGTTGTGTTGCCAGTTGGCACTTGGTATTAATCCCTTGTTGCCAGGGAGGCTCATCCCCGGGAGTCATGTCCCACGTTGGAGGGAAGGTAATGCAATCATATGCTGAGTTTGGCTTAGAGAGAGGCCACATTTGAACAACAAGGAGGCTCTCAGGTGGCAACCCTTAGGCACGCCACAACTGCAGGCTAAGTCTCATTTACAAGAGCAAAGACTCACAAGGGTAGTCATCAATAAAAAAGAAAACACATCAGTGGGTCATCCTATTTTGACAGGCACTGTTCCTACACTCAGAGGACTATTGCTGCTCCCTTGGAGACTGTGGCAGAGGTCTCCAGGCTAGGAATTCAGATTCCCTCATTTATTGTATGATTTTCCACCCATCGTGACCATGCCCCATCCCCCGATCCTTTGTATATCTTTCATGTATATTCGGATGAATCAACCCCCATGAAACTCCCCCCAGACACCCTCCCCAATAATCCCCCACAGTACCCATTGTAACCCTTCTGTGATCCAAATCCTCCATGAGCATTTAGTCCATAAAATAATCAAATACACTTACTAGGAAAAAGAAACAAGTGTGATAAGCTTACATGCAAGAGACAAACATAAGGAAACTCAGGGGGGGGGGGGAAGAGAAGGAAAAAAAAACAAATAATCAAACAAAGAACAAAACAAAATAAAATATAATTAGTGGATTGGGACATTCAAAAAATGGGCAAAAAAACAAAGGAAATGCCTTTAAAATGTATATATATATTCATTTTTTTTCCTTTCTCCTTCCTTTTTTTTCTGCCTTTTATCACTGTGTTATGGGATGTCTGGTGTGCCATGACACCTTCCTCCTCTCAATCCCCATTGTCTCCCAATTTTTCATTTAATTTTCAAAGAAGTTTTAGGTCACAGCAAAGTCACACACGGAGTGCCGGAGACTCCCAGATACCAAACCACTCCCCCCTTCCCCACCCCATATTAACCGCCCCCCCACTTTTTTTTGGTTGTTAGCATTGTTATAACTGTTATCTTTAAAAAATAAAAAAAGCGTATTGAAAAAATATGACTAAAGGAAATTGGAAGATGGATTTGAAAACTAGGAGTAGAGATTAGAGATGGAGACATAGGAATAATTCCCTGGGTGACAGAATTCAAGGAGGGAATCCTGGAAATGTCAGCCTATTGTTACACATTCTTTTACTATAAATTAGATACTCATTTAGAAGCAATGATGTATGGCTCATCATAATGGTTACTAAGGTATGCAGTAAGCACATGTTCATGCTGGCAGAAACATGACAAGCAGTGAAGGAAAATCTATATCCAAAATATTTTTCTCTTCCAATGAAGACAAATCTGTCCACAAATCCTCCACACCATTATGGAAGGTAGCTGAATGATCCTCCAAGATATGGACAATGCTCACATTTAGTCTCTATTGTTGGTGACTAGGGACACAGCAGTGATGGATAGCTAGAAATATTTTTGGAAGGGAAATTCCATGTAGCAGAAAACATTCATAATCTCAATCCCTGCCACCAATATCATTTTATGAGTCCCTTTGAGTAGTTCCTAGTGTGGCTAGGTATAGAAGCTAATTGGCATTCACTACATGGGTCTCTTGTCTACTTATTAGTTAAAGTTTTCTCTGCAGTACGTGCCTTTCAGTGAGAATTCACATAAGACACAAATAGCCACACATTTGAAGCCAAACTAAGAGATACATCCAAATTCCTTTCCCCCAAACCCTTGTTATCAATCCACTAATCTTTTTCTTAGCAAGCTCCTGCTTATCCAGTCAAACAAATATTTATTGTCCATGGATTAGTGTAGATCTATCCTTCAAAATTTTGTTTTCCCACTGCCCTTTATGACTACCCCTGAGTGGAGCTATATTGTGGCAATAATACACTTCTGCATAGTGAGAATATACTGCGCAGAAACTTTTATAAATCAAACTTGAGTTTTTCCCCCTAATCCAAATGTTCATATTGTGCTCCTCATAAGGTTATAGAAATGGATTGAGGAAGAAGTGACAGTTGGAAGAAGTAAGTGCTTTTGGACTGTACATCACATGGTCATGAGAATTATTTATGAATTCAGAACAAACTAGGGTATTATCCTACATATTCCACTTCCAGTCATGCATCAGCTCTTTTTATAACAATGAGAAGTTTCATGTGCATACTACATGATGCCTCATAGTCAAGCATTAAAATTCTATGAAGGCATGAAAGTCTAAATAGAAGTAGTAGAATGTCTTAAAAGAATTTGCATTTAAAGAATGTTATCAGTACAATAATATATAATAGAACATTGCTAAATACTTCCCATTATTGAAATAGTTTTTTCCTTCAAAATTTTTATAAACTCAAATCAAAATTTAGCAAATTCAAATTTCAAAGATTTTCTTATGTTAACAAAAATATCTCTTCTCACATAATTTTTATTTTCCACAAGGACACATTGGGTTATATTTTATACTCTAGCCTGCATAATTGCTTTCATAGATAAAACAAAGTTGATGAAAGATGTAGTCTGAAATGAAAATACTAGCACTGTTTTTGTCCCTAAGGGAGACTGTTACTCTTCTAATTATACATTTCCTACAAGAAATTTAATCCACCAGAATGATTGTCACTATTTATTACTCAGAACAAATAACATATATATATTTCTGGATGGATGTGTGAGTTTTCTAAGAAATTTTATATTGACAATTAATCATCACAAAATACTGAGAATGAGTCCCTGATGTGATAAGAAAGTAAGGTGTGTATAGGACAAAGCATTACATGAAAATAACTGGGGTCTTCAAGATTATATAATTCAAGAGGTATTGTTGGTCCTTCTTAAGCCTTTGTTATATTTTATTTTCATATGTAGTGCTGTGATTTTTAATGAAAGATTCTGATTATCAAGCCCAATCTTGGACCCAGTATTTTCTGAATAGTATTATAATGTATGGAAGCAGAAAAGTAAGTGAAAATTTAGAGTTGTAACATCACTGCACAAAACTGGTTTTAATCCAAAATTTTCAAAACTTTCTTCTCTGTACCTTTTGATTTTTTGTGTGAAATAAACTATTGGTGTATTCAAGGAGAATGTTCTTTAGCAGCAGTCATTCTGGTAACCAGACTCAAAGATAAGATGATTTGGACAGTCCCTGAGGTTTTACTTATACTATACCAACTTTCATGCCAACCATACCACATCATGAAAACTTGGCAGGTGTAAATCTGTTGTGAGGTTAGAAAAATTCTTACTGGCTCAGTGGAGTTTTTGTTTTTAAGTTTGTTTGCAGATAGAAAATCTGTTGAGAAAAAAATTCTCTTTTGCTGAGCGACTTTGCATCAAGGAGAATAAGTGATGCAGAACCAAAGAATTGTGTATTCACTGGCTGATTCAGTACAAATGAAAGTGTCAAAATTATCTTTTGGCAATGTAAATTTACTCTACAGGCAAATAAATTACAATGATGTCAACAGGCCACATAACTGAAGAAAATAGCCTTCCTAGAGTCGTAGATGCCAAACCTGATTCAGAATATGGCACATTGCCTTGGATTTGTTTTTATCTTGATAACCTTCACTCATAAAGTTTAACTATAGGTACACTTACAACTACTCCTCAATGTGGTAAAGAGACACTTGATGTAAAAGGAAGTATGATTAATGGATCAAGCCAAATAACTATATTTTATTAGAATGCTAGGAAATTAGATTGCTTCGAATTAATTTCTGATTAGTAGAAGATTGAATAAAACATGTTTTGTGTTGACCTTATAGCTGTAAGCCTTTCTGATATATGCTGGTTCACATTCTCTCCTAGCAATCATATGGTTGAGGGTTTTGCAGGACTTTTTTATTTTTGTCAGTGATTCAATTCATCAATTACCCCTTTTAATACTAATATTCCTTTCTTAGAGTTTAACACATAGTAACTCACTTAATCTTCACAAGGACTCTATAATATCATAAACCGCACTTTTGAGTTGAGGACACTGGATGAGGATGAACTTAGGCACTTTAAACACAGAGCTCACATTCTTGACCATTATGCTATGCTGCCTCTAAATCATAGCACACAATCACATAGACTTCAATTATTGCACACATTGTTTCTTTCTTCCTTGGCCCCCAAATCTTTTTTCAAGTCATATTCAGTCCCACCCCATCCTTTAAAATGGTATTACTTCTTACCACCCAATTTGTGGACATTGTCATTTGTTGCCAGAACAATTGCAGAGTATTCTAGTAAGCTCTTCATTCTTCACCTTTAGTGCCTCATATACAATGCTTCAAGATTAAAATTTCTGGAACACAGCCTGATTTGTTTGCCCAAACACCTGTTCTTTAACCTAATATAAGATGTTTGTGTGGGATGTGGTGGGAGGTGTGGGAGGTGGGCAACATGGGAATCCCAGTGGGTTCCGTGTAATATTTTGGGTATCTAAGCACCTCTTAAAATATATTTATATATATACATAAATAACATTTTTGTAAGCAAATGCACATATATGCATATATATTTATATATCATTTTGCAAATGTTGGTGTGTATTGTGAAAATTTTGATTTTTACCCAAAATTAAAAAATAAATAACTAAATTAATAAAATAAAAATTAAAAAAAAGAATTCTTTGCTCCAGTTAAAAGCATATCCTAGTTCTACATTTGAGTCTTTGTCAGTCTCTGTTTGTACCTTTGCACTCAATGAAAATTGTTTCCCCTTTGCTATTAATAGGAAACCAACACAAATGTTAAGTCACATCTTAAAGCTTTCCTAATCTCTATGATCTCAACCACTATATTGATTAACTAAGCCAAACATTTGGAAACCATTCATAATACCCTAGCTCTCTGCTTTGGCTTTGTAGTTAAAAGTAAACTTTAGGGAGCAGATGTGGCTCAAATGTTTGGGCATCCGTTTCCCATATGGAGGGACCTGGGTTTGATCCCTGGTACCTCCCAGTAAAATTAAAAAAATAAAAATAAATAAAAATTTTAAAAAAGTAAACTTTATATGGTTGATGCAATATGGAGGCATTTTCAGGACTTAGAATTAATCTGTGTGATATTGCAATGACAGATACAGACCATTGTATATCTTGCCTTAACCTACAGAATTGAGTGGGAGAGAGTGTAAACTACAATGTAAACTATAATCCATGTTTAGTGGCAATGCCCCAGGATGCGTTTATCAATTGCAATGAATGTGCCAGACCAATGAAAAACGTTGTTTATGTGGGAGGGTGTGGGAGGTGTGGGGAGTGGGGCATATGGGAATTCCTATATTTTTTGTGTAATATTTACATAATCAAATTATCTTTTAAAAATAAAATATATAATAAATAAATAAATAAATAAAGTAAACTTTATAATTGATGATGTTGCTCTATGTTTGAAGAAGGTTTAGAAGATGTTGAATTGAATAGGAGTTGACCTCATAATATTCAGCACTTGCCATTTAAAAAATTCCATCTTCTGAAGGAGAAGACCAGAAAATTCAGGTTAATTTATAACTAAGTTATTTTTTATCTTGTTAAAAGAATTACTATCTTACCCATCTATAACTCCCTTCTCTACTGCATAAAAATTGTTTAGTACTAAGTTATTTGTATTTACTATTATTTGTATTTACTACTGCTCCTCTTTAAAATTTGACTTGACCATTTAAACATTTTTAAATTACTAGCAGTAAATTCACCCAGTGCTATGAAAAATACCCTTTATCTAGAAAGGATAGAATCTGGAAATGTGAACAATTTTCAGAATTTAGAATGACCATTGTCATGGGTATTTCAGTGTGTATATAAGGTAGAGAGTGAGGACTTGGGAGACATGATAAAGGATGGAGTAATGGAAATTCGAAAATATAGCCACATTCATCTCCAACTTGTAGACATATAAAGATAGTTCTTTGGCTTGCGAATGTGTTCAAAATTTTATGATCACTATCCAATTATAAGCAAGGTATCCCAAAACTTATAAGATTTGTTTGTGAAAATCAGCAATATGGAAATAAGGGCAGCATTTATTGAAAAAAAGGAATTTAATGGAAAATATTTTGATCTTGTGATCAGGTAAAGTAAACCTTATAAGCATTTCAGGGAAAGATCAACGCAATGAAAACTCACTTTCAATTAAAAGTTGAAATGTAATTGTAAAAGCTTTCTGATCATTAAAATTCTTTTAGGGAAAGCTTTAACTTACAGTAAACATATATAGTTATAAACCTTAATTATTTGACATAAAAGGTGGCCATACAAACATTGATAGAAGATTAAAATGTCACAAAAAGCATCACCATTATCTAAGGAGGTCTTTATTTTTGATGACAAAAAGAAGGAAAGATTAAAGTTACAAATTCTCAAAATTAGTTGTCACTCTCACAAGTTAAGAGTTTTCTCATGTAATGGAAAATGCCTGTGATAGAAAGATTTATCACATGTCAATTAAAGAACAAGAAATGTAAACGTCCTTCAATAATGAGCTGGAAAAGAGTAACATGTTTTGATATTTCAGAATTATCAAAATTCGAGTATCATTTCAGAACTACCAGGAAATAATGAAAAATGCTTTGTGAAAAACATGATCTTTAAATTCAGTTTCCCACTGATGTGTTAATGAACTTGAAACAAATCAAAGTATAATATAACAGATACAAGGTTGGTTACAAATAAGGCAAGACTTTTTAAGTGAAATATGCTTCAATAAAGAGTAGACATTATTCTTTTAATATTTTCATTACAAAGATAATTTCAACTAACAGCAAATCTGTTTTTTTCTACTATATTCTTTGAACATAAGAAGATATATCCAGAGTCTAAATAAAGCTAACAATAATAAATATGAACAGGTTTTTCTTGAATGAATAGAAATTTCATGCAGGTATCCTTGCTTTGTGTAACAAATATGTAAACTAAAAGCAAAAAGTCTTTCTTTTTAAATGAAAACGCTAAATAAAATGTATAATACATTTTTAAAAGCAAATAATGAAATATTGGCTGCTTTGGTTTTTTTAGTCGGTCCAGATTTTCACATAAAACAATATCCTTGTTAACAAGTAGGAGTTATGTTTCAAGGAGAAGATTTTGCCAGAAAATTTATTGTCAAAATAGAAATAATACAAGAAGCACAGAGATTCAAAGTATTTTTTTGTGCTGGATACAAGCATAGGCATTATAATTTTAAAGATATTAATTATTCAATTATGAACACGCTTCTACTTAAGAATTAAACTGCTTCATGATAATGTTTTCAAAGTAGGAGGTTAATTTTCACTCTAATCTTAAGAAAGAAAAGCCCCTTTCTATTGATAATGCTTCTTTATGCAGCAGCTATTTGCTAGTTGTTATTAAGCATTTAAATTCTTTGCTTTCCTCAAGCTTCTTTACTTCTTTATGTTTTGTAGATTGTAGATACCATAAGGAGAATGTTTTCACAAAGTCCTTACTCAGCAGGAAAACTTCAAAACTAGTTTAAAATATCTTGAACACTAGTTAAATGGAGAGGTGAGAATCGTCAGAAAAAGTTATTGAGTTTTAAAGTGAGCTTATGAAGAAGATTAAAACAGTCAGAACTTGCAACAGTGGAAATTAATTAATTTCAGATTTAAGAAAAAGTTCTGGTAAAAAGTGTGTTAGACAGTAATATCATAATATCCTTGCATCAATGTCAAAGAAGGTACTATATCAACATTCAGGGTCAGTAATAAGGTGTATGGGATGTTTTTCTTCTGGACTATGGAAAACATTAAAAAATTTACTGAGGTGATGACTGCACAACTCACTGATGAAAGTGAGAGCCACTAGTGTACACTTTGGATAGATTTTACAAAGCATGGGACTGTATAACAAAGTGAACAATGTGACAGAAGATGGACTGTGGTTAACAATACAAATATAAGAGTGTTTTTTCATGAACTATAACATATAATACTAATATATGGTGTTAATAATGGGGATATTTGAAAAAATATACCAAATGTAAGCTATGGACCATAGTTAATGGTAATAATCTAATGTTGTTCTTCCATATTCTGTAACAAATATTCCACAACTATGAAAAGTGTTGGTGGAGGGGTGATGTATGGGAATTCTACACATTATGTATGATTGAATTGTAAGATCACAACTACTCTAATGAAATACATATATTAAAAATGTCTTAGAACTTCATATAGGAGCTAGATGAGTAAAAGTGGCTCACATTTCCATACATAAATCAAGTTGATTCAGGTGTTTTTTCTGAAAAAAAAAAAATCACAAATTACCAACTATTAACGTAAAATTATGCTTCAGTCACGTCTATAAATCGTGAGTCGCAACTATCCCACTACAAGATAGTCATCTGGAGTATTATATTCAATTCTTGGCCCCACATTTTAAATGCTAGTATTTCCAAAGGCAGGGAACCAATATGGTGAGAGAGACTGAAACCCCACAATATGTAGGCTGAAGAAAAGAAACATAAGAAACACTTGATATCTATCTTCAAATAGCTTGACTACAATATAGGAGAAGGGATACACTTAGTCAGTGAGGCTTTACAATGTGAATCTGAGAGAAATGTCACTTCAATGTGAAGCAACAATTTATGAAAGTTAAAAGCATAAACCAAGGAACAAAATTGGTTTGGATGGAGCTAGCAGGTCACCATTGACTATGATCTTGCAGAAACTAAGACAATCCACCAGAAATGCAATGATTAAATAACACGGGATTAATCACAATTTTTTGTTGTTTTAAATAATTACAATACATGTGACTATCTACAGAATTGCTGCAAAAAGGTGTAAATAACTCAAATGGTTTATTAACCTATCAAAACTTCAACAAAAAAAAAATCCCTTCCCAATATCAGAGTAATAATGCAACTTATGAAAATGAGTTTAAGTAATTTGCAAATGTTCTTTGTGTCAAGAACCACTTTTTTCCCCAAATTTAACCATATTTCTTAATTTGATAAAATCTGATGTTTAACAGATGAACTAATTTATTTTTATAAATAATTTAATTATATTAAGCTTAAATTAAAATTGAGTCTGAAGTAAGGAATTTATTCATCTATGCAACATTAAGAAACTTAAATCTATAGTTTTCTTCAAACCTTAAAAAATGTTTTTAGCTTGGATTTTTTACATGTTCTTCCAGGAAAATTCAATGGGCAGCCTGCTAGAGACAGACTAGTTTTTAGTGAATTACATCTAAAACCATAGTCTAGCACTGCATGGAATAAACCAGCCTAATTTACAGCTTTACTTCTAGAACTGTAGCTACAATTGGACCAATTTGTTCCCCAAGTTGACCATTTAGACAAGGGTAAATATTAATATGAAACTTTAAAAAAGCTGAGGAACTCCATGAACCTCAGAGAAGCTTAGCCCCATCCAATTTGTGGGAAAAAGTCAATTTGCCCAATATTCATAAACATATTAAACTTCAACTATGTGATAGACTTCTACTTAACCAAAAGAGATACAAAAATAACCAAAGCATTGGCTTTCACTATGTTCCTATGAAGTTCAGTCCAGTGGGAGACAGGCAAGTGGTAATGGCAACATGATGCAATATGTGCTTCAATAGAGCCAGTTATCAAGGGTCATGAGAGCACAGAAAAAGGAAGAATGAGGGAAAGTGTTACTACAGAGGTGATATTTGAAGATGATTAGGTGGAAAGGCAAGGAAGAGAATTCCAAACAGAAGGAATAATGTACAAACAACCAGAACGTTTGAAAGAACATAAGTTATTCTTGGAGGGTAAGTCAATATTAGAATACATATGGAGAATGGTCAGAGATGAGGTAAGAGACAGAGTCAAAAGCCAGATCAAGGAGTTAAAAGATCTCATCATTAGGATTTTAACTTTATTCTGTATACGCAAATATATAGACTATATAGCCACTGCCAGAGTTTTAGGGGCAAAGGAACTTTTAAAACAGCCCCACATTTAAAGGTCACTTTACAGGCAAAGTGAAGAATTAGCTGGAAGAGGTTGAGACTGGAAGTAGAGAGGTGGTTAGAAACTAATGCAGTGATATTTTAGGTGAAATATTAACATGTTGTTGAAGTAAAGCAATGGAACTGTAGATAAAGAGGAAGGGATTCATTTAATAGATTTTTGAGGTAAGATTTATAATATAATTGAAAATTTGAGATGAGAATGAGGGAAAGGATGATATCATATATGACGCATATTTCTATTTTATGCAATTGGGTAGGTGACAAAGGTGTCAACTCAAAATGAACAATTGATATGACAGTTTTAAAATATATATATGTATTGGCCATTAAAAGAAATGAAGTTCTGAACCATACTACAACATGGATGAACCTTAAAGACATGTTGAGCGAAATAAGATATACACAAAAAGGAAAATATTATAAGATCTGACATATGAAATAATTATAATATGCAAATTCATATACTCAGAATAGAGAATACAGGTTACCAGTGGCTGAGTAGGGGTGGAGAGTAGGGAGTCAATATTTAATTGTGACAGAGTTTCTGTTTGAGTTGATGGAAATGTTTTGGTAATGGATTGTGTTGATGGTAGCTCAACATTGTGAATATAATTAACACCACTGAATTGTATAGTCAAAAGTGGCTAAAATGGAAATTTTAGGTTATAAATACGTTACCAGAATAAATTTTTTAAAAAAAAAAAACAGCAACATAGAACTTTATAACACAAGGGTGGACCATAATGAAAAGTGTGGACTATAATTAATAGTATAATTATAACATTATCGTTTCATCAATTGTAACAAAAGTCCCACACTAATGCAAATGTTAATAAGAAAAACAGTGTCTGTGAAGGGGAGTATATGGGAACTCTGTGCTTCTTGCACCATTTTTCTGTAAACCTACAATTGTTCTAATTTATATATCTATATATACCAATGAAGAACAAACATATTATAAAAATTTTGCTTTTGAAAAGTATGAGGAGCCTATAAGACAGACAGGTATACAAGTAGAAGTGTCCAGTAGGAATTTGGAATTATAGGACTGAAGTTTGATATTCCTGCATCATATTAGCTTTTTAGTTACCTAGTGTTGGTGTATTCAAATAGTTGTATGGTTTAACGCATTTACAGTCTTGAAACACAACATTTCCCACTTAATTCTAAAATTTCACACTAAAATTAAGCAAGATCTTTTTTACAATAAAATGTGCATACATTTATAAAGTTGAAAGAAATCTCAGAATATATACTTTTTTGTTATGAATTGAAAACTATATCTACTGCATTCCCAGAAACACTGTTCATTTCTTTAAAAATCTCTGGCACAGATGACTAAAAACTCCCTTGATAACATGTTCTAGCATCTCACTAAGCTGATAGTAAGATTTTGCTAACACTAGCCTATATCCTTCATGATGCAACTTTAGTTCTTTCATTTTGATCTTATCCTTAGTGGAAATGGAAAAATCAGCACATTTAAATTTTACAATACACACTTTAAATTTTAACTGAATTACAAACTTGGCAATATTTATTAATTTAAAGAACGAAATATAAAGTAGATTCATCTCAATATTTTCCAACTGCATAGTAATGTGATAAAAATAGTGTACAGAATTTTCAAAATTAAAAGCACAAAGCACTATCTTTGAAATGATGTTCTGTGAATCCTATAGTGATTATTTTTGGACAATCTATATGCAAGTGTTTTTAATCCATACAGATCTCATAAAGAATGTATAGTCTTAAAAAATGAAAACACATCATTATTTGCATTCCTTGTTGCAAGGTCAGCCATCCACAATCTTATGAACCTTCAACATCATACTAAACTATAAAATTTATTTGTACTGGAGGTTTATGTGAATTTTAAATGAATCATTAATAAATTAGCATTATTTTAATACAATTACAAAAGGTAAATATAATCACATTGTTATTCCTAAAATCTGTCTCTGTGTTTGCTCATTTTCACACCCACTGATTTCTGGGATGGATTATAAAGGAAGATAGAAATGACAAAGGAGAAGAATAATGTCTTGACTTTATTGCTTTTTGAAAACACTGACTAATTGAACAAAGTCTGAGCAAAAATATTCCCCTTTTTTTCTGAACCACATTGTTTTAGTTCGCTAAATCCTTCCCAAGCAACATACCAAAAGTGTGTTGGCTTTAATAATGGAAATTTGTTAGATTAAAAACTTACAATTCTGAGGCCATGAAAGTGTCAAAACTAAAGTATCATCAAAAGATATTGTTTCATCAAGTTACAGATCTGGGTGATTAGGCACATGGCAGGGCAAAGGGCTGCATGGGCTCATCTCTCCCCTCTATGAAGCATTCTTTCTCTGTCTGCTGCTTTTATGCCTCTGTTTATAAAGGACTCCAGTGAGAGGATTAAGGTCCATCCTGGGTCCCACAATCTAATCAAAGCCCCTTAAAAGAAACTAATCAAAAGTTCCTACATACAATAGGTTTAAACACACAGGAATGGGTTAGCTTAAGAAAGTAATTTTCTGTGGTCCACAAAATACTCAAATCATCAAACCCATTGAGCAGTATTTTTTTTCCTAAGAAAATACAGGCTTCTGGTCATTGTAGCTTCCAACCTCTTATTTCTTAAATTCCAAAGGGTGAATGTACAGGGAAAACTAAAGAATTTTTTCCCAGGTTATGGATAACCTATTCCATTGTAACAGTTTTGTTTATTTTCATATTTAAGTGATGTTTTGCTTTGTTCTAAAATAAACTGAACTGTTGTCTGGATGGTTAAAAAAAAGAATACTGCTTATTTTTACCATGCCCCATGAACCCAAATGCCACATGAAAGAGAAATGCATACACCACCAATATAAAATAATTCTAGGAGAGGAACTTATTTGCTATATGAAATTATTATCTCCTGAGTGTGTGCAGGATGGAAGTGTGGAGATGGGGTATAAACAAAACCAAATAACTCCACCAAAGAAACACATGACCATGTCAAGAGTCCCTAGACTTTTACATGACTCTATATTTCTATAGCTCACCAAATGACCTTTATCAAATTCATTGCTTTAAAGAGAATTGTGAAATTGGACAGACTCACAGAGCTAGAGTCTGGAAGATAGGTTAAGAGGAGACCGAAAAGGAGTGGAGGGTGTTGAGTCAATGCTCAACATGGGCAAAATCTATGATAAGGTGGAAGGATATGGATGGGCAGTGGATGGAGGTGATAGTGGTGCAGTGATGTGATTGGGTTCCATGATGCAGGAATGTGAAGGTGAGTAAGGTGGGGGGTTGGGGTTAGACTATCCATGGAAATGGGGAAAAGGTTAGAGGAAGGAGCCTGTAAACTCTGGGGATTTTCAAGTCTGTGGTTAAAACTACAATGGTGGGAATGATGTTTAGGTAAATATGATGGCAAGGAGGGTTACTGGTGTATGGCGTCGGGGGTGGTGGGCATATGCGATATAGGGCACATGTGGGGCATGCCTCTATGGAATATGTTCATTTTTTCATAATGCGTTATCTCAGTGGGTGGAGACCCACACAATAAACAAGAAAATATTAAACTCATATCCTGAGGAGTCCTGCTAGATTCTCAATTAGAGGGACATGAATCTCTAGAGAACATAGGCAGTACCTAATAAAAGAAAACAGACCAATATGTCAAACCCTCAATATTATTACATGGAACTATGAAGCTTATTCTTCAAAAATTGAAACTTAGTGGTTACCGTAGGTTCTGAGGGGAGAGGGAGGGAAGAATAGAATAGATAGAACATAGGGCATTTTTAGGGCATTGGATTTGTTCTGCATGATCTTACTATAATGGATACAGGCCATTTTAAATTTTATCAAAACCTATAAAAGTGTACGGTGCAAAATGCAAACCAAAATGTAAACCAATGACCAGGATTAGTAGCATTCCTTCAATATTTGTACAACAATTGTAACATATATACCATCTACATGTAAAATGTTATTTATAGGGGAGAATGGGAGAAGGGGAGGGAGTTGGGTATATAGGAATTCCCCATATATACTTTGTGACTTTTTTGTAACCTAAAGCTTATTTGAAGGTAAAGTGAAAAAAAAAAAAAAACACGGGGAAAATAGCGGAAGGATTTGTCACTGTACATATAAGATAATAGATCATACAGTGATGAAAGACACAATGTAAAAAATTTTATTTTATTTATTTATTTTTTAATTTTTGTATTTTATTTGTTATTTTTCTATTATTGTTTTATTTTATGATTAATTTTATTTGGTTATTTTCTGGCTTTGATTTTGGGGAGGTTTTGGACTGCAGAAGGGTCACAACTGTGGCCAGGGAGGACCATTGGTGTGGGGTGTCAGTGATGGGGGAAATGTATGGAGAGTGGTGCTCCTGGGACATGCCTCTAAAGCATATGAATATATTAAAGTGGTCATAGGGCATAGTCTCAGTGCATGGAGACCCATACAATAACCGAAAGAATATTGAATTCCCATCCTGGGAAGTCCTGCTACAATCTCTAATAGAGCGGCAAGAATCCCCCGAGTAAAAGGGCAGTGCCTAGCAAAGAAGGACAGACCATTACACCAGGCCCTTGATATTGATGATTGTACTTTGATTGTACTTATAAACTTTTTCTTGTGAAGTTGAAAATTAGCCTAGTATTATATATTGCCTAAGGGTTATCTCCTGAAAGTCTTCTTGTTGCTCAAATGTGGCCTCTCTCTAAGCCAAACTCATGTAGATTCACTACCTTCCCCAGGCGTGAGACATGACTTCCTGATATGAGACTCCCTGGCACCGAGGGATTATTACCAAGTGCCAACTGGCAGTGCATCTGGAACAAGACCTTGACCAAAAGGGGGAAATATTAAAAACAAATGAGTTTTTATGGCTAAGAGATTTCAAAGTGAGTCGGGAGGTCATTCCATAAGTTACGTTTATGCACATCTCAGCAGGATCTCATTGACTGCCACAATAAACAGTGCCTTAAACAGCAGGGCTCCTGAGGGCTCTAGAGACATCTAAACACTATAAGCAGGGCAGATAATCTTGGGAATTCAGCATCCTGTCACTCACTGGGCCTTAGTTTGGAATTTATGCTCTGCAGTGTAACATAGTTAGATTCATTTCGTTTATTTTCCCTACAAATGGCTCTTATGCCCCATTTTTTTGAGCATATAATTAGTACTATACTACTTAATTATATGTCCCAGAGTCTTAAATCTTCAATCTGTTCATATGCCCGTTAAGCCTTGAATCTCATCAAGAGTTGCAACACTTACTCACCAGTTCATCGGACTCGTCCAGATCAACTAACAAAATGAGGATGATGGACAACACCCATGCATAAAAAGAGAGTATCTATAACCACAAGCAAGACAGTTTCATCTGTCTGCTCCATGGGATCTAAGGACCCTATCAATCAGAAACAGAGTGGGCATCACCATCCCCAAATCCTCAAGATTGTGGAATGAACAATCGACTAATGTAGACTTATTAGCATTCTATTATTACTCTATTATAGACATTATTATTCTAGTAATGAAAGAACTTGTATCATTGATATAAAGGCAGTGACCACTAAAGGTTCTGAAGGGAGGGAGAGAGAAGAATAGGTGTAACATAGGGACATTTTTGGGACATTAGAATTGTCCTGCATGGCATTGAAATGACTGATATAGGCCATTACACATTTTTCCAAAACATAAAATTGTGCAGGGCAAAGTGTAAACTATAATGTAAACTATAGTTCATGATTAGTAGCAATGCTTCAATATGTATTCATCAATTGTAACAAATGGATCACACTAATGAAAGATGTTAATGTGGGAAAGTGTAAGAGGGGAAGGGGGTAGGGTATATTTTTGATGCAACATTTATGTAATCTAAAGCTTCTTTAAAATAAAAAAAATATGTATTTTAAAAAAGGAATTTTGATTTAGTGTCTAAGAACCTCAATTTCTTAAGTAAGATAAACCTGAGTTCATAATTCTGGTTCTATGATGTACTGCCTGGGTGATTAGTCAAGTTGCATAATCTTTGGTTTCTTCACCCATGAAAAGACGACACTAATACTTACCTTGTAGCTTCATGTGGTGTTAAATCCTTTAATCCATGCAAAATGCCTGGTACATACTGTTAAATAATTATCATTACTATTGTAACTTCATCCCTATTTTATCTATCACAGTCCCCTAATAAACTTTGACTTGTTACTTATTTAGTATGACATTTTCCACTATCCTGTTGTCCTGGAGTTTTCTTGAGTACGCCTGGTCACATATCTGAAATACCACTACATCAACTTTTATGCAGTTACCTAGCAATTAATGTTTTTTGTTAGCACACTCATTTATATCTGCCAATATTCTTTTCTCAGAGAATGTTTCTTAATATAAACTAGAAGAAAAGACTTCTGAATTCTATTTCACTTAGATATGATAAAACTACGAATTTGGTCTTATCTCATAGCACCTATGAATTATGAAAAGCATGATGATTAACTGACTTTTTAAACTCCTTTCTAAACTACTCTTCAAATCTGAGATACTTATTAAAGATTGAAAGCTTAAGTCTTCTGCTTCTATTCAATCTACCAAGCTGTCAACGATTAAATTAGCTGAGTGTCATTTTAGAGGAAACAGATAAGAGATAGAAAATCACAAGTGGGATTAGATGCAAATGATTGAATAAAGAAACATATCACTACAAACTATATTTAATATAGCATTAGAGCTATTGAGTGCTTTGAATTCCTATTTATCACCCAATACACACTACGTTTCTATGTTCCAAAGTATAAGTTCTGTAATAATTAAATACTCTTAAAGGTTTTACTCAATTTTAGTATTTTGGAAGCAGTATCTCTCTCTCCAGATTTGAAAGACTAGTCTATAGTTTAGGAAATGGGATGCTGATAATTTAGCTCAATGTTTCAAGGTGACCATTAGTATAACAAATAAAAAACTATAACTGAAATATGCTGTTATCCTTAGAAATTTTCTAAAATTCATGTCTACTTTAAATTATATTTTAAAATTTAGAAACCAAAATTATATAGTGGTGATGGCTGTATATCTCAGCAAATGTACTAAAAATAGTGAATTTAACACTTTAAATGGCTGAATTATATGGTTTATGAATTATATCTCAACAGAGCTGCTACTAAAAAACTAGAAACCATGTTAAGAGTAACAAAAAAAATCCCATTTAAATCTCCCCATTCCCAATCAAGAGCAAAAACAAAAGGAACATTGGTTAATAAAAGAAATTAAAATTGGCAACTGTGTTTGATAAATTTAAAGATACAGGATAATTTCAGCAAACTTTTCAAATACTTTAAAAACATTTTGCAGGTAGGCATTTTTCCTAAGTAAAATCTAGGTGAATTAAAATTGACCTAGTTCTAGTTTCCAGTATCTATAAAATTATGTAAAACAGAAAAGCCATCTGTTTCCTTTAATTTCCCTTTCATCATTCAGAAGGCTGGGGGAATGCATAGAAGAGGAAAAAATTGGAGAAAATGATAGATTCCAGTAAGTCAAACTTTTATTAACTAAAAATGAATTAATATTGCCCCAGGTGGTCCCAGAGTTCTTATTACTCATCTTCTTCTTTTTAAGTTGAAATCTTAAGCTAGGAAAACTAAGCCAGAAAATGCATACATAACACTCAAAGGACAACGCAAAAGTTAAGAGGCCACAAAGTTTAAGAAATTGAAAAGTGAATGACATGATAAAAGGAAGACCACATCAACATAAACCATTTCAAACTCAAATTGGTTTTGAACTTCCTGAAATCAGTCTCAAATTAAAACTATGTCAAGAGTCATACATTTTATAACCTGAAAATATAGCAACGGTATTGAAGTTTTGCTACCCCTTCTCAGAGGTGTTTAGTTAAACCAAATTGGCCAGTAAAGCTAAGATCTACAGTAGCAGTCAGTTTAACTGTCAGAATAAAATAAAAGTTATTTGATAATGTAGCATTCTTTTTTTTAAGAACTCTTAAAACCCATGGTTATTTTAAAAAAGGTAATAGATTACATTTCATAGATAATAAGACTATGTCTACTTTGATTTGCATTTTAATCTTGTATCTGATCCTACTTTCTCTCTGTAATCATCATTTTTGTGCACATGGTGTATATTTCAGGTTCCTGCGATAAGCAGTCAGAACTCAGGCTAGGAGGCAAAGTAAGAAGTCAAGCATTGTGAAAATTTTAAGGGCAGAGATGATTGAATTGTGATAAACATTCATTCTGCGTTAACACAGTGGTAACTTTTTCAGAGAAAATTCCTCTTTAATAAATTCAATATTGTACTTTAACTCTAAGCCTCTTTTCCAGTCTAAATGCAACCAATAGACAAACCAGCAGAGTCAAGATCAAAACTATAGGTCAGTTTGTGTATTAAATTTGGATTTGGCCACTAAATCGCCTAGTGCTCATTTTTTTTTCTCAAGTAAAGCTTTCTTAATTAACTTTCTTAATTAGCTTTGTGAAAGATTATATACATGTTATTGGCTCATCTACATGGTTCCATACCATATGTTACAACCTTCAAATTTAAAGGATTTCTATCCATGGTTATACTGTGGAGTTATAGCTATTTCAAAATACATAGCATTTAACTGAATACCGAGTAGGGATCAGATTCATATCTTAGATAAAAAATTCATTCATTCTTCTGAGAGGACAGAGACTATACTAAACTCAGTTTTAACTATACTAATCCAGTTAATAGGCAGATTAGCGATATGTGTTTCTGTGGAAATATTATTTCTCTTCCTTCAATTTCTGAAATATTGCTCTAAATGATTTTCTTTGTGTGAGATCCCAGGCAAACTTACTTCTTGGGTATCTATTTAAAAAAAAAAGGAAAATAACTCTTGCCTACTATGAGATAAATTGTCACTCTAAAAAGATTACATAAGCAAGACACTCTATTTTTGTTCCTCCAATGGATTTTAGGGTCATGGACCTATATTTGATTTGACAAAATATTAAGATCATAGATCTTTATTCACCGAACATTATTCCGAATGACTTTTTACTATTGCCAAAAATTCAAAAGAATGTGTCATGGATTCTGAAGACAATTTCAAAAGAGATGTTTAAAAAAGTCTTGCTAAATGGCAACACCATTGAAATAAGAGTACAGCCTCTGAAAGGTAAAACACCCTTTAGATATATATGTTCTATCAACTCTTCATTTTTAATGACCTATTACTTGATATGACAAACAAAAAAAAAAACCACAATGAACTGAGATCATTGACATAATCCAAGCACCATGTTTTGTAATCAAACCAACAATAGTGTTGTTGCATCCTACTGGGTCACTTGGTTGGAAATAAGACAATGATCAATTCTTCCCCACATCTTTAATTCCCTTCCTTGTATCTTTTGGACTTTAGTGAAGTTATATTAACAAAATTACTTTAGGCCATCATGAAGTCAGAAATGCATAGACAAAATTAACAAAGATAGATTAAACCATCTAGCTTTTTATTTACTAGTACTTTTCTTGGTTATCTTGTACAATACTCAAAAGGCTTATTGTTGTATCATATCTTAGTATATGAAGGTTACTGGCCAAATGGAAGGCTAACAAACTAGTTCTCCAAAAAACCTTGCCCCCCCAACTTTACTCTATCTCCCATGTATGCATTCATTTCTCTCTACTACAAGTGCATCTATTAAAGGATTTACTGTCCTTTTGTTATTAATGATTAGAAGATACATAAGAAATAAATCTATGTTAACTCAAAAATCCAGAATATAAACTTTGACTCAGCAAGTTCTATTCCAGTATTCTCATCAGATGATAATGGACATCTGGTCACTAGTGAGTTGTCTTTGCTTTAAATTAAGCTCTTTCTATACTTGTATATAAATCAAATGTATATATAAATTGTGGTGATAAGAAAATATTTAAGATACATATATATGTCAAGGCATTTGCTATTACTTGCTTTCAAATCATTGCCTTGAGTGAACTTGAGTTGTTTTAGCTTTTGAATTTTGTGGATACCCTTCAAATTTTTTGATGGGGAGAGGAATCTCCCTTCTTTGGTGTAATGTTACAACTTGTGGCAGAATTGCTTAGCTTTACTACCAACACAGCCTGACTGAGGTGTTTTATAAAATTTTCATGGTTATAGGTTATTGATAATAAGATAGATAGGAAAACATACTTCAGTCTGCTCAATTTCCATTAATATAACAAAAATTGAAAAACAAACAATTGAAGAATATAGGAGGCAGGTCTCCAAAGTACGGATATGATGCAGGTCTCAATTCATGATGTCATGACAAGCAGAGACAGAAACAATGTTTGGTAAGGAGAATTTTGCTCCCTTTAACGGGGTAAATGATTGGTGCTTATTAATCAACTCATTAAGACTTGTTGGACAGCTCCTCAAAGATGATGATGGTGAAGACGATGAGGATGTTTGTGCTGGTGGTAGTAGTGGTAGTGTGTTTTTTAAACTTTTTTTTAATTGAAGTTTATCATTCATACGTGAATGTCCATAAACAGTAAATGTATAAGTTGTGAACTTACAAATCAAACATGCATATCATCGTACAAGACTCCTATACATTACCCCACCACGAACACCTTGCATTGTTGTGAAACAATTGTTACAAACTATGAAAGAGCATCATTAAAACATTATTACTAACTGTAGCCAAAACCTTATATTTGGTGTAATTTCCCCTTACCCACCCAGTTAATGGCACCCGGTATTATTATTATATACTTGCTGTAGTTCATGAGAGAATGTTCTTATATTTGTTCTGTTAACCACAGTCCATCTTCCACCACAGGATTCATTGTGTTATACAGTCCCATGCTTTATGCAATCCATTTAAAGTGTACACACAGTGACTCTCATATTCATCACAGAGTTGTGTTGTCATCACCTCAGCAAATTTTAGAACATTTTCATTACTCGAAAAGGAAAAATTCCATACCCACTTATATTTCCATTTTGTGGTCCCTTAGAATTGATATATCTTCTTTGTCTTTGTTGCAAAAATATTATAATGTTACTGTTACTGTTAACCATAATCCATAAATTACATTGGTTGTAATTTTTCCATGTATCACCATATACTTAACACTTTGTAAAGAACATTCTTAGACTATTAACCATAATCTTTATCTACCACCAAAATCACTGCTATACGGTCCCTACATTGTTCTCTAGTTTCCTTTCAATTGAAATACTATATCTACAGACTGCCCTTTCAGCCACAATCACATTTATAAGTCAGCAGTGCTAGTTAAACTCACTATAATGTATTATTATCAAGTCTATTCTTTTCCACACATTTACAATAAACCTTGTTAAAAATTCTACATACATTACACATCAACTCCCATTTCAACCCACATTCAATCTCCTAGTAACCCATACTCTAGAGTTTACCTCCACGAGTTTACTCATCATTTTATTTCATATTATTAAGACTATACAACATTTGTCCTTTTAGTATGATTTTAATAGCTGGCTTATTCTGTCATGCTAAAGCTGTTGTTCTCTAATATACAATATTTTTTAGATGAGGGATGTTAAAGGTTTGCCCAAACTTTTATGGTAATTTTGATACCATAGAAGAATAAAAACATGGAATATGGAGTTTATAAACCACATTATTCCAATGAATAAATTCAAATCAGTTGATTATGTTGCTTATTAAGGACTGTATGTATATCAAGCAAAGCAAAAATAACATAGCCCTGTGATTTCTGAGTTAAACTGATAGAATAATGCCTAAAATTTTACTTTCAAGTTTTCTCTGTTAGGTAGCATTAACAGTGAAATGTAGGTTTCATTACTAACATTCTTGTCTAATGAATATACACAAAGGGGGACAGCTTACCTTTTCCAAAAATACTGGAAGTCCTTAGAGGAGGATATTTTAGGAGGAAAGAGCTCTGTAATTCAAACATTAGGGATAAGCTAAAATCCCTTTTATCTTTGTTATTTCAACTGTAAGGCAACAGATAATATTCAAAGGAGATTTATAAACCCAAAGCTTTTTTATTCATTTTGCATCGCAAATTCTAGTTTAAAGAATTCTTTCCCACATTTGAGATATACGGTTGGTTCTCATGTGTACTGGAGTTAACTCTGTGTGTCTACTTCATGTGCAATGTATTCATTGCCGCCTTAGGGAAATCAGGAAACAACAGCTCTCTGAACTATACTTAACTTTACAACATGCTGAACAAGTGACCTCACTTGTAAAGTGGCTTTATGTGGTGATAAAAAAATTTATTGAATTCTAGGAAATATTTTTGAACATTAATTTTAAATCTATACTTTTAAAAATTGGCAGTGCTCAACTAGTAATTAATAATAACTATTTGGACAAGAATAAAAATTGAGTCTAATAAACAACAGTAGATCACTCAGTTGTACAAAGACAACATGATAGCATGCATATTTTCAAAACTCAACTCTGAATTCTAAACTTCATCTGAGCATGCTTTCCAACTTAACCTTCACTCCCATTGCATTACATCTTATAAATTAATAAATTATGACATAAAGCAATAACACAAAATTTATTTCAAAGACCTTGTTAGTGTGGTATTTAGCCTGAAATTCTTGCCAATTTGTAAAGTCACATAAAATGATTTGCAAGGAAATAAAAGAAGTTGTCCAAAACACTCTTTGCTGGTGTGCTTAAATTTGATCTCTACACATATCTCAGTGAAAAAAATTCTTCTTTGTGCAAATCTCAAGAGTCTTAGGCAAAGACGTTACTAGAGAATATAGAAGTCCATGCATATACAGTACGCATGTTAATTAATATCAAATTACCCTTTTGTTTAAACCTACATTCAGTTGGTTGGCATTTGTCAAAGTCCCTTTGTAACATTCAATTTAATTTGTGTAACTAATCTGATATTCTTAATTTGATAAATTCAGTATTAAATTCTTCGCTCTTATGAACAATGACAGTATCCCATCAGAATACTGAACTTTTCATGGAAATAAGTTTCTTATAGATTATTTTTCATGGAAGTCAGTAGTTAATAAATCTACCAGACTCACCAAAAGTGTTTTGTGTACCTGGTAGGGAGCTGCTTCTTTCCTGCTTCAAAGTTGAATCTATGGTCAGTCTGCAGTGCGTAATTTCCTTGGTCTTTGTTTTGCAGTAAGTTCTATATTCATTTTTTCCCTTAAAACTAGATTGAGACAGGATGTATGTATTCTGTAAATTTAGGGTTGTTTAAATGTCATTCATTAGTCACCACCTGTTTTTTTCCCTTTTCCTCACATATCCCAAATTAGTGATTAAGCCACACAGGGTTGAGCACCCCAATATTAGAGGACTCATTACCTCAAGAAACAGCTCACTCCAACTTTAGCAGCTCTAATTGTTATAAAGTTATAAAATCCTCTTAGTAAACCAGAATCTGCAAGCTCCACCATTGATTCTGGTGTTCCTCTTGTGCTTGCACTTTCTTTGCCTTCAAAATTTTTTATTAAAAACCTACTTTGTGTCAGGTACTGTGCTAAGCACTGAGAGAACAAATATAAACAATATATTAATGCTGACCTGGAGAAACAAATCAAATCTTTTTTCCATAAGAAAATGCTTCAAATATTTGAAAGGAGCTATTATTTATGCCAAGAGTCTTGTCTTTCAGAGGATACGAAACCATAGTTCTTCATATAACATGATTTAACATCCCCATTGACCTAAACATTCTTCTGGAACACCACTCTATTGATATCAATCTAAAAGTATAAGCCCAATTGCATCTTGACTCTATGAAAGTTGCAAAAGCCCAAGGTAAAAGTAGGATTCCTGTCAACCATAACACACTGAGGACTTGATCTTGAAGCCAAATAAAATTCATAAATATTTTTCCACCATGTGTTTCCAACTTCTGTGATCTAACTTTGTGCAGAGAGTTTTGGTACCTAAGGTCAACATCTGACATTTATTCCTATTTAGTTTTTCATCTTGGTCAGTTCAAAGTGTCATGATCTTTGCATTTTATTTTGAAATCCATCTTTGCATGATGGACCGCTATGGTAAAGTAACTTCTAAATATGTATCCACGTTATTGATAAATTCAGATTTTAACAGTTCTGTACCACTTGACTTTTCCTCCTAACTTACCTTGTGTAGCAGTTATCGCTGTTGTTTATAGCCTTTGTGCCCATAATTAGTATAGATGAGAAGAAAAGGAGATGACAAGTATATGGCTCAATCTTTGCCCCTGAGGTGCTTAAAATTTGGTTGAGGAGACAGTTTTTACAAAAAGAAAATAAAGAAATGGATATCAATGCCCAGCAATGTACCACATTTGACATAACATAGTGAGAATAATTTGCAGAGCAAGAAAACTAAGTCCATTAATTTATAGACAACTCTTAAAGTATCAAATGATTGTTGCCTAGTACAAGGCCTAATTATTACAGGAATAGGCAGTAGAGATCATAGTCGTCTGGAAGACTCAGCAGCAAAGCTGCTAAATTTCATAAACCTAGTAATCCTGAGTTAGGAATAAAAGAGAAATCATGCTGTCTTGGCCTTTCAATCTTAGTTTAATTTAACCAAAATGTCTTAATTGCCATCTTTTTCATCCTAAACTGGAAGACTGAAATGGATGTTCATGACTTAAAAATTTTTAATCATGATATGAATGGGCTCCATAATATCACATGTTTCTCTAGAGAACTGACATCAAAGTGGCTCCTACCTCATTCCCTTCTTTGGTAAAGCTCCACCTGCTTTTCCTTATTCAAACTTTTGTACATATTTTGTTGTTTTTTTAGAATATATATTTAATTAATAGAAGCCACAGCTACAAGAATGTCAAATAAAATTAATTAATTCAATAAGGTTTGTTGCAAAATTATAAGCACACAATTTTAATCTTGATATACCTTTTTTTGCTGAGAAATGGCAAATATATGTGGATAGGACCTTCCACCTCCTCACAAATGTCTTTCTGTATTTTCTCTGTCCATCAGGGAGGATATGAGAGCCCCAGAAGTCTATTGTTTTTCCCTAAAACAAGGTATCTTTACAAAAAGAAGTTGCACTCAGAGAAAGACTGTCATGATCAGAGACTGCCCCCTACCTTCCTATACATCACATAGAGTTCAACTGCATTGATTTCTTCATTAAAAATAATCTTAATTTTGGAAAGACTTCATGCATAATAAACATTAGTATGGAAGCTCGTTTTCCCTACTCCAAGAAACTACTTGACCAAAAAATAAGGAGGAAATTTGCCACATAAAACAAAATTTCATTTCTAGGTATGTCATGCTTCAGTAATATACATTATATATATAATGCTTCTTTCAGTTAAATAAAAATATGAAATACTGGAAATATAGTTTAATATAATCATATAATCAAAAAATTTGGCTATCAGGGTTTGTTTTAGAACTGAAAAAAAAATAGCTTTCAGGGACTATTAAAATGTCTTACATTTATGTCCAATGGCGAGAAAAAAAATTATCTCGTTGAATTTTTGTGTAGCTTCTTTTTATCTGCACAAATATTTGCCTTGTAATATTTTACTAGAACCCGCTTATTTGTTTTAAATTCATCTCAGTCTATAATCTCTTAGGTGTGTTAAAAAAGAGTTTTGTGGCCAAGAAAGGAAATAGTAATAAATAGAGAAGTAAAGTTTTCTAGTCAGTTACTATTATTTATAAGAACATCTCTAATGTCTTAAATGATAAGGAACTTTTTCCTACTTAATAACACTCTTCTTTAATTCTTTCCTAAAATTTTAAATCAGTAGTTTTGGAAAAGATATTTGAGGTGGTAGTAAAGACCACCACCCCCTCTGGTAAGAAAGCAAGTCTACATCCTTAGAAACCTGGCAAGTTTTTGGAAACTGTGTTGGGGGTTGGAGGTAGGGTCGGGATTTACATCATACCTGAAGATTTCAGGGAAAATGACTCCTTTTTCCTGGAACGACTTCCACAGACCCGAGGAAGGAAAGAGAAAGTCTTTAAAACCCTCCGATGATGATCCCCAGGGTACCTTAGGCAGGGGTTCGAGAAAGCCTCTCTGGCGCCGGCAGAGCGAGCCGGTCTGTATTGCTTGGGTTTGTTACCCAGATCTTAAAGTGCACCCTAAATTTCTCCTTACACTTATTCTTCCGGCTGGTGTTGGGAAGATATCCAAAGTTCGTCGGATCCGCCAACGCTCTGCCAAGCCGCTGACTTGAGAACCCGAACAGGCATACTGCTTCGCAAGTGTTGGGAAAGCAGAGCAGGCGCTCCAGGCCGAACCTATAGCCTGAGCCAGGGCGTCCCCAGCTCCTACTCACCTCCTAGTTTCTGGTCCGCTTCAAGGAACGCCGCTCAAAGGCGAACTTGCCTGTCCGTGTCTACTCGAATTCCGGAGCTCAGCGCACGCTGGAGCCTGCTACCGGGCCACCCAACTTTATCTCTGCTGTGCCAGGAACCTTCCGGATCCTTGCATGGGCTTTATCCCTGGACCCTATCTACACGTTTTCCTTTCCCGGGGAGGAAGGCAAGACAACCTAAGAAGCGAAATGTATGGTTATTATTATCATCATCATTATCATTGTCGCCATTGTTATAATTTTCAGTGGTTCCAAGTCGGTTCCACCGGAAGCTGGGGAAAGAGAACAGGTCTTGGGTTCCGCGGATGCTGTCTCCCGCTCTCGGTTAGGCAAAGTCCATTTCGCCTTAGCGAATATATCACAGCAATTTATATTTTCATTTATAAAAGTAATACAGGTATCTCAGACCCTGACAAAATAAATACAAACCCCGCCAGAAAAGCCAGGAGCGAATCATTCGGTGCTCACGGGGTTAGAGAAGGAGGACAATTTGGGGAGTTTTAAAAAACGAGTGCTTAATTTTTAAAAGAGAAGACATTCATTCTCTCATCGATATTTATAAATCACTGTTTTCAAACAAAGTATTTCTAAAGATTCGAGCGGTGTATATATAGTCCGTGGACTTGGCAGCGCTGCGCCGCCACCTGTACGTCATCATGTAGTAGCATTCAACAGATGCTTCAAGCAAACTGCGATGGATTTCTGCTTTGCGAAGCAAAACTTGAGTGTGGACAGTATGATCGCTGTCAAATTAAATGTCAGAACCCTGCAGAATGTCTGGATTAGCGAGGATGGAGGGAATCATAGGATTCCCAAATAATCCTCTTGGAAGAGACCGAACCGGTCTTTTTAAAAATCGAGAAACCGAGGCACAAAGAAAGAGACCTGGCTGGCCCCAGGGCACCCAGATCAGAAAAGGACCCGACCTTTATCATTACTCCCACCTTTTCCTCTATCCCTAACTTTTGGGGCTACTGAGGCAAATGTTTCCGGAACGGGCCAGCTGCTCCCTTCTCTTCTGCGCTCTTGGTCCTCCAAGCCGCTACATACCTTGTATCTTCCTTCACATAATCGTCGCTCTGAGGTCGGATCCCAAGTAGCCGAACCGGAGTCTCTATCTCTTTCATTGTTCCAGGTACCTCCGACTTGCGGTGCCAAGAAGCCTCCGCCGAGACCAGAAGCCCCCAACCCCCACCATGTTCCCTCTTAGGAAAAATGTGCTCTGCGTCCCTCCCGCCGCCCCCCACCATCTCAACGACCTAGCTTGGCCTGCGTGCCTCAGAGACGTCTTAGCCGAGGTGGCCCGGACCGCTCTTCTCGGCACTGCAGCAGGGACACCACAGGGATCTGCCAGGCAGGCGCGCGCCTGGAAGCCCATGGAGAAGAGCTCTGCCTGCCTGCCTAATTGCAGCTCGGCATCGGGGAAATTGACAAAAGGGAGTTTTTTTGCGGCTCATTCTGAGCTTTGCCACTTTAACTATGCCTTCACAGCCTTCGCGGCGGCTGGGCAACCTGTTGGCTATGGGCCAGAAGCTCTGTGTCTAAGAAATAGATCCAGCTTTGCCTCGAAAACGCGGAGAAGCTGCCCTCATGGCATCTTTCGAAGCATTTAGCAGGGCCTGTGGGTTCAGGAAGGGAAATAGTTGTGGCCTCCTGGGGTGCGAAGGCCTCTTGGGACTTTCTGTATTTGGGGCTGCGGGTAAGGGCGGGGAAGCGGACCTTATAACACAGTTGTGGCTTTATGCACTAAATCTGTTTGGCCCTGTGAGTGCCTCAGTTGCTCCTGCCGGAGAAAGTGGAGACCCTCTGAAGGAGTTTCAAAGCTCGTGGAACTTGCAAGACTCTTGGGAAGAGTGTTGAACTAAAATGTACAGGTGTATGCGTTTGTGAATGTATGTGTCTGTGTTTTGGGAGGGTGTTCTTTGAATCTTTAGTGTACATTCTTGAGTCCCCGTAACATGGCTGACCTCGGTTCCCCCCAGACTCCAGGCCCTATGAATCATTAATCACCCCCAGCTCCCATCATGGGGGTCTCAAGCCGGGTGCCAGCAAGCTCCAGATGCACCAAGAGACCGGTCCAAACTGGCCTGGGGCAGTGTGACGCCAAGTACTGATTGGCTGCTGTTGGCTCCGCCCCTCAACCCTCGTTTGGCCCAAGAGCGCCATACAGTTTCGCCAGCGCGGGATAGGCGCTCTGTGTGCCAAGGACACTTCCTTCCTCGGGTGCACCGGTCTTTTCCATCCTACCGTTGGAGAGGCTAGATTGCCATCCTAGGCTGCTCCATCCGCTTGCCTGCCCATTACCTTTCTACCGCATAGGAACTTTTCTTTCTGCACATTGTCGTTGGAGTCGTCGAGATCGCCGTGGCGCTCGCGTGATGGCCTTCGTCCGATTAGAATAGTGTGGTTAGTTAGGGGCCATCGAAGAAGAAAGAAGACGCGAATGGTGCAGAGATGCTGGAGGTGGTCAGTTACTAAGCAAAGGAAAGATAGTAGAGGGAGACAAGCCAAACCTAGCCGGGGCGCACGGTCGCCCAGAGAGGTTGACTGGCCGGCGCTTCCCACTGCGCCGAGCTCCTTTCGTCCCTCCCTCCGTCCGCTGAGAGGCGAGGTTGCGGCGCGCAGCGCAGAGCAGCACACTGACTGCCGCGGGCTCTGCTGGGCGATTGCAGCCGAGTCCATTTCTCGTCTAGCTGCCGCCGCGGCGACCGCTGCCTTGTCTTCCTCCGGGACGCTAGTGGTAAGTTGGAACCCCGAGTGGCATTTCTAGCCGAGACCTTTTCGGTTTAGGCTGGGAATGGGGTGGCGAGCGTGGACAAATCCCAGATGGTTGCAGCCTGAAAGACCGCACTGGCCCAGTCTGGGGGCGGGGGAGGGGGACTCTGATTGCATAGATAGCTGGGAAATTGGGGTTTCTTGATTCAGAGAGGGGTTTAAGTTCCACTGGCCTGGCACCGGAGACTCAAAGGAGGTTGGGGAGCTGAGGCTCCAGATGAAGGAGCGGGGCAGAGGCGGGGTCTAGAGATCCGGAAGCGGCGGAAGCAGAGAAGGAAAGGGATGAGGTGTCTCAAGCAGGGAGAGGAGGTAGATTTAGTGGAGGAAGACTGAAAACGCGGATATCGCTGGGCAAGGGGCCAGGGTGCAGAAGCTGAGGTTGAGTGGGCGTACCGGCTATGTCCTTAAGAAATCGGATTTCGAGTGGGAGGGAGGGGGACGGTGCAAGCAGAGCGGGGACAGATTCCTGTATTACGCCCTCGTTGAAAACCCACCTTAATTTTCGGCGGTCTCAATTAACACTGATAACTCTGGATAGATACACACTGCGTATTTGTCTCGGTCTAACAGCTCTTGGCTGTCTTTGAACAGCGCTGGTGAGAGTCACGTAAGTTTAAGATGAGAGTATTAGGACATCCAGAGAGGTTTTTATTATCATTGTTATTACCATACCTAAGTCAGTTGGTGACAGCTTTATATTTTGGAAAGGGTTGCGGGAAAGTCTCCAGCTCTGCCTCTTATTCCCGTTCTTTCACTCAATTTAACTTTACAAGTAGTCTAAACAGTAAGTCCGAATTGTTAAACATGAGAACAGGTTGCCTTCCCTGACGCTACATAAAGTTCGTCATTGCGAAATTTGCCTGTGTGTTGTTTTCTTTTCTGCGCCATGGCCCTTTGCCTTTTGCGTCCTGCTGGGTTGTGACCTTAGGTGACAAATACTTTGCATTCTGTTCAAGACCCCTTTATATTAAGCGTCAGCACTCTCCCTCTCAAATTCAGTGGGCAACATTGGGTACTTAGAGAACATCTAAGTCGAGAATCACTGCCGGTACCTCTTAGCTTCTTTATTAATATTTACTAGCATAAGTCCCATCCCCATCCAAGGAAGTGTCTCATTGAGGAAACTCTAAGTGCTTTTGCCCCCCACTGAATACCTTTCAGTCAGGCTAACCGAGGGAAGCTAGCTCAAGGGGGAAACAGGGTTGAGCTAAAATGACTGTGGGAGACACTACGCAGTGAGTGACCTCTGAGCTCCCCAGTTAACAGAAAACCCTCACCTCACACACAGGGATGAAAAGGATATCTGTGTCCCAGAGTTTAAATTTTTGATTAAGAAATTTAAGGGGAAGCGGCTGTGGCTCAATCAGTAGGGCTCCCGTTTACCATATGGGAGGCCCCGGGTTCGGTTCCCGGGGCCTCCTGGTGAAGGCGAGCCCGCCCGCACGGCGTGGTTGGCTGACCCGGCGAGCGCAAACAGCAAGGGGGGGATAAATGAATAAATGAATAAAATCTTAAAAAAAAAATATTCAGCTGTTTAAAAAAAAAAAAAAAAAGAAAAGAAATTTAAGTACATACCAGTCACATGGCAGTGAAAACAGGAACACAGTAGAAACAAGATGTTACTTTAAGTGGCTACATATGTGTAGATAGTGAAAAAAAAACAACTGACAAGCTCCAAGGAAAATGATTTCCACCATGATCATTGCATTTCTAATGCAGTACTTACAACAAGCTAAATGTCCTTTCCGAGGACTACAATTTACTTTGGACCTTGCTGTTTCGGAATCATCAGCTCCTCCCGCCATACATACAGACAGAGGGGAGAGGGGAATTAAATAATTTTTCTGTATATTGGGGAGGTTGGCTATAGAATATTTAATTATATTTTTCATTCCCTAATATGTTCTTCTGATCTTTCTGGGAGGAAATAAAATATTGATTTGTTTCATCCACATAATTTATTTCCTGATAGACAGCTTTTATCATCTACAGCAACAAGTCCAAAGCAAGTCCTGCATCTCAGAAGGTGGATAAGGCTAGCGTTTGCAATGTCAAGGTAGGATGTGGGGTGTTTAAACTGGCACTGACAGTATTTTTCTATCTGCAAAATCTAGAAAGCATTATTAACTGTTCCTATGCTTTCTTGAGGGGTTTATTGCCATCCAGGGCTGTCATGCAGGACAGTCATAATTTTTTTCAGTTTACAAAATAACAACCTTGGTGGAGAATGAATTCATGGGAAGAAAAGTAAGAACTGACATATTTGTGAACCCATTGGATGCCAGGCATGGAGCCATGAGCATTACATATATACATTATTTCATGCAGTCTTCCCAGCAAGCCTACGAATGAGTAAGATATTATTATCCCCATTTTATTGGTACCTTTGGCCCCCCTCCTCTACTTCTCAAGGTATTCTTGGAGTTAATTTAAGACAACGGAATAAGAAATATTTCTTTGTGCTTTCAAGGCTACTTGGGAAGAACATGTTTGTTTAGCAAGAAAAGTAAAATCTAAAAAACTTAGATATAATTTTGCATCCATCCATTCAGGATTTAAGCATCATGGCCATCTCACCCATAGCAGTTTACAGATACTAAATTTCTCCAATGGAAAATAAATTCTAAAATCTTGTTAGATATGTAGGGTTATTGCTACCCTTCAAATTTTACTTAGGAATACTCTTGCATTTAGCTGTTAAATACTTAAATCTAAACAATATTTTAAAGCCTGGGTTAAACCAATTATTTCAGTGTTTCCTTTACTTATTTCAAGTAAACTGTATCCTTCCAAAACTAAGGGAAATGCAACATTAAAACAGAATTTGGGGGAGAGGTTACCAGTAACCAACATGAAGTTACCTCAGCTGCTCTTTTTAAGTTGTGGAAAGCCTGTGATTAAATAAGGTTTCTCCTTGCTGAGCTCACTGGAAAATTATTAAGTCCCAGTTTCGCGTAGCTTCTGAAACTCCAGACTATTTGACCAGTTTCATCAAAGAACCTCTTACCACTTTTATAGCAGTAAAATTCCTCACAAAATGATGATGTATGGCACTTATATTGAGATTATTTTCATAGAGCATCTTGTATAACTTAGTGTTGTCTGGTGGAAGAAATCATAAATTATATCCCACTAACTGCCTGCATAGCTGTGAAAAGACTGAAAACTTGACCATAAATTGGGGTTTATAATACATTTCACAACATACCCTCCTTAATGTTGTGAAACACATGAATATTAAGCACTTTGAAATTTTAAAATTATTACACAAATCAATATTTATTAATACATTTATCACTTATATGTCACTATTCAAGGATACCGATGTTATTTTATCTACAACGTGTATATATAATTGAACCTCAGGATGCAATCACCAATCACCAGTCAAATGAACTTTCAATTGATCATTCCATCATTGCTGTTCTTCAAAACATTTTAAGGAGGCCTCAACATATGCTCAGAACATATGTCTAAAACAGTAATCTCCTTTTTAGGTAGACAATATTGAAACCATCCAGGAGGTTAAGCTGCACCATCATTTAGCCAGTCAGTAGCAGATTTAATACTAATGCTCCCTGCAGCAGACACTTTGGCAGCTACTTCTGATATGTTAATGCTCAAACAATATAGGGAAAGCAGTATTTCAAATAAGAGGCCCATGAGCTGAAATATTCTGCTTTTTTATCCCTGTAACCAGCATTTCTATTTCATCCTTTATTTTAGTTTGTCCTTTCAGCTGTGGCTAAGACTGCTGCCATCTGCAGTTTAAAGAGATACTTACTTGTATCTTGTAACTGGCATTTAATACAGTCTTGTTAATTAAGATTAACCTTTTTTTCATAGATGACTCATAAGTGATCTAACTTGAGAAGCACTACTAAAAGGTCCTTTGGGCCTTATACTAGTAGTCTTCGTTGTTTTCCTTGGCACTAAAATTGAACATTCAGTAATTTCCTTCTTCAATTTTAGGCATTTCTTCCTTAAATACAAATATCCACTTAGCAGGTAGGATTTTTTTAAAAATTACCTATAAACAACTGAGCATAAATTTATTGACAACTATCAGAAAGTGTTTAGATCTGCACTGTACAATACAACAACCAGCAGCAACCTATGGCTATTTAAATTTAAATTAATTAAAATTGAATACAATTATAAATTCAGTTCCCCAATTACTCTGGCCACATTTCAGCTGCTCAGTAGTCACCTATGGCTTGTAGCTACCTATTGGAAAGTGCATATTTAGACCATTTCTATCATTGCAGAAAGTTCTATTATACAGCAATGTTCCAGAAAGCAGGGACCCTCAGCTCTTTTACAGAACACTTGCTCCACTTCCTTGCCATAATCAAAATCTAGTTTTCTCTGGCGAGACTTTACTACTTCTTGCAGCTCTCTCAAATACTCTACCCTTCTCCACTTTAGAAACTTGTCAACTCTCCATATATACAAGGGCTTACAGTTATGGTTGAAACTCTCCTAGATCCTTTTTTTTTTTTACTCCCAGAATGCCAGAACATGGCTTTTCTACCTTTATGCAAACAATCATTTATTGAGGCTTACACCATTACAATATTTCTTTTTTTGCCTCTTTTATCTACACCTTCATTGAGGTTTATGGCACATGGCTCTTTCTTACTACTTTCTTTATCTTGTCATTCTCTGGAGACTTCAGTGTCCATGAAGATTGTCAAATAAGAGTCTAGTTTCATACTTCCTTGACCTCTTCTTTTCCATTGTCCTCAGCTTCAGGTCCATGGCTACAACTGAAATGCACCAACTTCTAAAAATTTTAAATACAAAAATATTGTTCTCATATTATCACTTCCAGTTCCCCCACCTTCCCTTGTATATGCTCTTAAACCTCATCAAGATCCATATTCCCTGGCCCCTCCAAAATCTTCTAGTTCTACTGACCTCTCTTGTCTTCACTTTCTTTTCTTCTTAATTTGATCCTTACATCATTCATATCTGTGTTTCTCACCTTTGCCCACAACACACATTCATCAATGCCCTTCTACAGTCCCCACCTGATATCTCCCCAACTTTGTATTGATCTACCCTGTTTTCTACTAAATTACTGTGCATTAATAGAGAGGGAAACAAACAATCCTCCTTATTTTTACTGTCCAATCAAAGCTTTACCCTCAACACTGGTCAACAATCATTTTACATGCCTTTAGTCAGTTCACTCTCCTATATTCCAAAAGATATGTTCCACATTTTTGTCACTCTTCTCAACCTCTTTATTCCACCCCCAAGTCTCCAGCTCTTAGCAATCTTACTTTCATACTTCCCAGAGAAATTAACAGCTAAGGAGGTATGTAAAGAAGATGTAATATTTATTAGCTTACTTTCTTTCTACTTCTAGACACTCATCTACTATGCCTGTCCTTACCTTTTTTCCCCTTGTTTTAGGAAAAAAAAATGTATCCCCTTTCTGTTCCAAAGTTAAATTCTCTATCTTGGCACTGGTTCTTATTCTTTTCCATTCCTGAAGATCTCACTTTCAATATATTCCTTGACTTCAGCAATATTTTACATATTTCTTATTTTGTGCATAGAAACTTCTTTACTCTTCCACATATTGAAAAATTGATCCTTTGTGACAGGAAGAGTTAGTCATTCTTTTTTACTGACCTCAAAGTGTTCTGATCATATCTCTAGTAAAGCACAAATCTCACATTTAATTTATCAGATTCCCTGTAGAGCAGGAAACATGCCTTATTCATCATTGCATCCCCATCTGTAGAACATTGCTTAACATTACTAAGTGCATAAGGCATATTTGACAAATGAAGAAATGAGTGGGTCCAGGTATGAAAAATTGGACGGTTTATTTTTAGTTGTGGAGGGTGAAGAGAAAGAGCCATAGAACAGGATGCCGACGAAAAATGGGAGATTATGGGCAACCATGGGTCCTGAACAGCATCTGAGAGAGAATTGAAGGTAAATTTCTCCAGGTTCTTAACTATAACAAGTGTACTCAATTGCTGACATTTGGAGGAACTTATAGTCATATCCTGAGTTGTTGCCACACCAATTTAGTATTCCCATACTTTACATGGAAAATCTGTCTTCTCTGGGACTTTGAGGGAAGAGAGATGGCATAACTGTGATAATTCAGCCAAAATTTTTTTCTTACCATTGCGAAGAAAAAACACAGCAAGATTTCTTTTTAAAATATTCATTGAAAAAGCTTTGTGTGCGTTTTACACTTGGAGCAAAAAACCTGGTCCTACCACTCCTGTTTTTCTAATACTCTAATTTTAAACTATGAATGAATAGTTCTGCAAGTGATAGTATTAAAATAACCAAGCTTTCTGACTCATTTTCTATTAAAGGTTCTCATGAGCTTATCCCTGGTCCCATTCCAACCACACTCTTCCTACCAATTTCAGTGTTTCTTTTGGCACATGGAAAAACATTGACTGTATCTAGGCAGTCAGCAATGGCCATTTCATATACTCTAATTTCCTAAATGTGTTTCTCATTATTCAGGCCCAGGTGACTCTAAGAATGAGCTAACCTTTGGTAAAAAATAAAGGAAGTAGAACTCTGATAAGAGGTGTGAACAGTAAGAAAAGCTGAGATTAAAAAGTTAGTTCAAAGCACCCTGGGGCAGCACGAATTAATGTACAAGGTGGTTAGCAGAGCCTGGAGAGAATGAAGGTGAATAAGTAAGTTTAGCTTTCAAAAGAAAATGAAGCAGCTCAATTGGGAAAAAAGAGGGGAGAGTGGACATTGAGCATTGAACCAGAATTATTGGCATGGTGGACTCAATATATAAAAATGAAGACTAAATATTACTGAAACCAAAAACAATGTCAACTAGTATCTAGGAAAGAATAGCAATAAACAAACTGACTAGGGTTCTCTGTCTTTTCATTTTTATAAAACAGGCTCTCTTCTTTAGTCATTAGGAAACTCCAAGGAGTAAATATCACAGTGTTCAAATCTTTTTGTAAGTATATTTTTAACTTACATACTTCCCATTTTACCTCAGTAATCAAGATTCAATATTTTCAGGTAAAGTTTCCCATAATCAAGGTAGGATGTCTTGTCTGAGTTAAATAATTATTCTTCAAAAGAGAGGTTTAAAATATGAGCCCACATATATGGCAAACTCCTTTCCCATCGCAGGAATCAATTAATATATCGTAATGGAATATATATATATATATATATATATATATATGGAAAGATTAAAGTAGAATTTTTAGCAATACCTGCGTAATAACATTTTAATAATTCAAGGCTAAAAATGATTTCAGGTAATCTATGTGAACGCATTTTAGGGCAATTAAATGATCAATCTCTGTAAAATAGTTTAGCTAAAACACTTTGAAATACTTCCTCTTTAAGTATATAAAGGTATAACTTAGTTATACCTTAGTATACCTTAGTATAGCTTAGCCTTACTATATATGGTTTTATTTTTCCATTTCAAAGGGATATATATCATGTTTGATATACATATACATACATATACACACACACACAGACATGCATTCACCAGTCTATTAGCCTCATACATATCTGGAGAAGATATGGACAATGTTTAAGATCAGTTCCACATTATTACTATATTCTCTTGTTATTTAGCCTTTAATTAATAACTTCAAAAATCTACACTCATTTTGTAGCATTGGTTGATGGCTCAGAATGAAGGAGAATTTTTTCCTTTTGAAATAACTGTTCCCAAATACCTTTCCAATAAATATCTTTGCAAACAAGAACTTTGTTGCCTCACTTTTATAATGGGATAGGCTATCAGATGCTTTTCTAATGAATTGATTTGAGTGGTGCAATCATGAATGTGTTAGTGTTTTCCTCTTAGATTAGAAAAAATGTTAAAATTTATTTAATGCTTTATGGCTTGTAGGTAGTTTAATCCAGTATTTTTTGGTTAGTCACTGATTCCCAGAGATCTAATAAGCCCATGTCTTATATTTTCAATTTAAACATCAGTTTAAATTAGATTCACAGAGATGACAAATTTATTCTTGGTGGAAATAAAGCATTATATATTTGGTATTTTCCAACAATTTTTTAAAACCAAGTTTTAAGAAAGCAGAAGTGAGCTTGTTTCTCAATAGACTTATTTCTCTATTCTTTTAATTCATGCTTCTATACCCATTTAAAAATCACGATGCAACTGGGGATGAACTGGGATATATGCTAGAATTTTAAGTCCAAAGAATGCTCATTGATACTATGATTCATGTGCTATAAAATTGTTTTTCTAAAATCTTAATTAATTTGGCAGGTACAGAATCATTCATTAGTTAAAAAGCCCTCTTACTTTTCTTTCATTGGATAACTATCTCAAGTTTTCTTGCTTCTACTGCTCAATCTCAAGCAATTTTCTAAATTTTATGTAAGTAAATCTCCAAAATTCACTGTCCATTGTTTATCTTGCAAATTCGTAAAATAATGATAACAGTGAATAAAAAGCTTGTTAATACTAAGGAAATTTGGCAAGTGTTTGTTGAGGGCCTATTATGGGCCTAACAACATATTAGATGCTAAAGAATAGTACACATATTACACAATGCTTCCCTGAAGAAGTTAATAATAGTATTAGATAAGACAATTCCATGTTATATAATTCTGCAACTTATGGTAAAAACAACACTGATTTCTCTCTTTCCTAACCTCCCATTCAGAATGAATGAAGGAAAAATGGGCCAGTCACTTGTTCAGTTTGGGCATTAATTTCCACAATTGTAAAATAGAGTTATTTCAGATGACCTATCTGTAAGGATCCTTCAAAAGAACATATTTATTGCAAATAAGAATACAGAAACCACTGAGATTAAATAACTTACTTCCTAAGGTCACAAATCTAGACTCACAAGTTGCCTGAATACATAAACTAGGGAACAAGAATAAGGAAAAAATACTCCATAAATGTTACCATTGAAATGATAATAGAATTTAAAAGTTAAAAAAAATTGAAAACCTGAGAAAACAATATATTTGTAGAAAGTAATTTGATTTTTACTTTACTTTAGGTAAGCATTGTTTTCAGAAGAGCAGCCAAATTTGTTCCTATCCCTATAGTGAATATTATGAGCCTCTCCGTTCAGAATGAAGCAACAAGATCAAATAAAAGTTAACTTGTTCCTAAAGTATAATGCAAAATACATTTATTATAACAATTATATTGTTACACATTTTTTAAAAATCTACCCTTCTTTCCAAAATCTTTATTTTTGCAGAGTTGAAATAATGCTTAATCTTTCTGTCTTGGAGTCATTCTTGGATTATTTTTCTCCATTAACTCTCAGTTCAGTCAATTAGTACAGCTTCTGAATTATTTTTACAAAATGCTGTTCAAACGCGTCCTTTTTCATTCTCATTGTGATTATAGAATCCCTGTATTAGTATTTTAATGCTCACCACATACAAGTCCCCATTCCATGTTTGCACTCTTCTCATCCCCCACCCCCACCACAATGGCACAAAAAATTGCTGTCCAACATCTGGGCAGAGCATATGTAGAGTTAATAGAAACCAGGTATCAAAGTAGCTGCCAAATGTCAAGATGAAATAAAAGAACTACAAGGATGGCCAAGAAGTAATGAGCTTCAGGTAATAGAGAACTTTGAGTAATGCTTACAGACAAATTTTCATGATTAATTAAGAGAAAAATGTACAGTTATTTTTTAGGGGTGGGGAAGGGACAGAAAGATATTAGGCAGATTATAAACCTAAAAAGTGATGCTAAAAATTTAAACATATTATGATTTTGCATGTGCAATAAAGGAAAGACTAATGACAATAAAAATCCTCTAGGCTACAATCACATACATAAGAACACCAGAATTTTAACTTCAAATTTGAAAGAAAATAGACTTTATATTTATGCAACTAAAGTGTTGCTTAGCATATTGTATTGCACTTCGTTGTTATTTGTATTTTAGCATATACGTCAGATTTCAGTGCCTTTTATGTTCTAGGAACTGTATTGAATATATTGTATGCTTCATCTCCCTTTTAAATGCGAGCCTTAACTTTCTTCCTGGGTTATAAATTTACATAGAACAAAGATCGTATTTTATTTATGTTTATACCCCTCAAAACTTCCTTTTGCTTATATCATTACACATTGTGGTTTCTTTCAATATATATTTGCTGGATAATTGGTCTCAAAAACACACTAGCACTTTGGCAAAAGAATCTTATGGCACAAATTCAGAGTTAAAATACCTGGTTCTAGACCTTTGTGAGTCTTTATGCCACCATTTGTTAAAAGAGTAAATCAGACCAGATAATTAATAAGATAATTTCAAGTGCTACAACCTTATGAACATAGCAACACTTGTCTAGTTCTGAAAACACACTTCAAATAATAATATCCAGATAGTTAATTTTTATAGCCCAGAGGATAAGGAGCATGGCTCTTCAATTACCTTAGAAATTCTTTAAAAAACTAAAGCCAATCATTAATCGGTCCTTGAACTTCTCATTTTCCCTGCAATCCAGTCCCCTACATTTGAAATGATGTGTTTTAAAGATTACTGAACAATTGAAAATGTCTCTTCTTTTTTTTTTTTTTTTTTTTTTTTTTTTACTTTTAAAGAGATTTAAGAGGTCATTGGATAGCACTAACAAATTAAACATAACATTTTTAAAGGTGGTTAAAATCGAACTGTGTGAAATTACAAACCCTACACAAGTGAAGTTATTTACTAGTTTGATAAGATAGATTGTATCCTGCTGCCTTTTCACAAACTGTCATATTTTATAATTATTGTAGTGGATCACAAACTAAGTTATTTAGGATATAGAAATGTTACTGTAATTTATGTTGTTTTTCCCAAAAAGATTGTTATAAAACAAGATTTCTAAGACTTGTTAAATGATGAATCATAACATGATAGATATTTTATGTGGGGGTGAGCAAACGAAGGGTATAAAAATTTTTTTAATTTTAAAATACTTACTAAATATATAGAAGTTGAAAAAGAAGTAAAAGTCAAATAGATCAAAATGCTTTTGCAAAAGTCTTCAACAAGAAAACAATGCGGAAATACAAACAATTTCAGTGACTCATCTTGTCAGCCTTTGAACACTGATAATTCTCTTACCCATAGTAAAAAATGATAATTGGATATATATTTTTTTCTAGTTTAAAACTTTCTGTTTTCTCATCTCCTATACTTATAAATGTTTCAGGAAAAGTGAATACATAGTGCATGTGGAGAAGTCAAAACTTGTTGATTTACTATGTATTTTCTACTATAGGATGACTTTTTACAGATTCAACCTAATATCTATTTTATGTTCTCTTTTATCTCTTTTTTATATATTTTATTTTCTATATTTGCTATTGCAATATTTTGTCTAGCCTAAGAACTATACTTATGTTCTCCTTTCCCTCGTTATTTCCTCTCTCATATTTACCTCATTTTCTAACAAAGTGAATATATAGCAGGTAGTGGTAAATAATATAATCACAGAATAACCTTTATTATTAATATATCTACTTCTCACATGATAATAAAATTTACATTTGTAGATATTTTATAGTTGATTTTCAACTTAACTGGGAGATAGTTAGGGCAAGTTTCAGCAAACAGATTACACAAATGAGAAAACTAAGGGTAAGAAAGATTAAATTACTCAACCATAGCCACACAAGAGTTAATTGCAGAGCCAGAATTTAAAGAAACCCAAGCTTTTAGATTTGACATTCCATTATATTACCAGTACACCCTCATTCTCACAATGTTATGGACATTTAGTTCCAGAGGTCTTTAGATGTTCACAGATAATGAAGCAATTAAGAATTTTTTTTTCTATTTCTTTATTTTATTGGAATATATAAAAATATTATTGGAATATATAAAAGAGTCATGTTACTCATTAAAGAACATATGATAAATGTTTATTTTTTTCTACAAGAAGCAGACATTCATTTGCATGTGGTCAATATTTTAATAAATACAAGCTGATTAATGAACAATATAACTTTGATGAAAACTTAAAAAACTCCAAATCACTGTCTGCAGAATAAATTGGAAAGCTAGCTATGCAAAGAAAGGTTTCCTGAAAGACAGTCAAGCCCTCTTTGATCTTCCCTTCAACTTTTCAAAATAGTGTTTAAACTAACAGTGTTTCCTTACTTAAACTATTAGCCCTACACCTGCTAACATTTTCTGTGATAATCAGAGTTCTGATAACAGAGGATTCCTTGTATATTTTTAAAAAACCTTTTATTTTTTAAAAAAAAGATACTTAAATTAAATAAATGTTACATAAAAACTATAGGTTATTCACATATGCCCCACTCCTTACCCCACCCAAATTTTCCCACATTAACAACATCCTTCATTAGAGTGGTACATTTGTTACAATTGATGAACGCATTTTGAAGCATTGCCACTAAGCATGGATTATAGTTTCCATTGTAGTTTACACTTTCTTCTGCACAGTTTTGTAACTTTTGACAAGATATATAATGACCTGAATCTGTCATTGCAATGTCATTTGGGACAATTCCCAAATCCCGAAAATGCCCCCATATTACATGCATTTTTCCATCTCCCTCCACTCAGAACCACCAGTGGCCACTGCCTCCACATCAATGATGAAAATTCTTCCATTGTTAAAATCACAATAAGTCTATAGTAGAATAACAGTAAGTCTACTCTAGTCCATCGTTCATTCCTCAACCCTGAGGATTCTGGGATGGTGATGCACATTCCAAATGAAAATTAAGAGGGGGCTTAGATCCCATGTGGCAGATGGATGGGAATATCTTGCTTGCAGTTGTGGACTCTCTCTGTTCTTTGGGTTAGTCGCTGTCTATCATCATCTTCTTGCTTGCTGTCCTGGGTAAGTCAAATGAACTGGAGAGTATGTGTTGTAACTCTTTTGAGATTCTGCACCCAGTTGGCACATGGAAAGCCCAAAGATTTAAGTCTCTTGGACATACATCTATCAACTCTAGTACTAACTATAGGTTCAAATAGAAGGGGCAGAAGAGCTATATGTAGGGAAACCACAACAGATTCCAACTCTGACACACTGGGGAGCATAAATTCCAAAGTAAGGCCCACTGGCGGGGAACCAAACTCCCGAGATATCTGCCATGCCTGTAGTGTCTGGATGTCTCCAGAGCCCTCAGGAGCCCTGCTATATGTGGCAATATTTACTTTGGCAGTCAATGAGATTCCTCTGAGACGTGCATAAACGTAACCTCTGGAATGACTTCCTGACTCACTTTGAAGTCTCTTAACTATATAAACTCATTTGTCTTTACCCTTTCACCCTTTTAGTCAAGGTCTTTTTCCAGTTGCATTGCTAGTTGGTGCTTGGTAGTAATCCCTCAGTGCCAGGAAAGCTTATCCCTGACAGTCTTGTCCCATGCTGGGGGAAAGTTAATGCATTTATATACTGAGTTTTGCTTAGGGGACACCTTTGATCAATAAGGAGGCTCTCAGGAGGTAACTCTTATGCACACTATAATGCTAAGCTAAACTTCAATTTCAAAAGTAAAGGTTCATAATTACAGTCATCAATATCAAGGGCCCAACAATGGTCCATCCTCCTTCACTAGTCATTACCCCTGTACTCAGGGGATTCTTGCTGTTCCAACAGAGAATGTGGCAGAGGTCCCCAGGATGGGAATTCTATATTCTTTTGGTTATTGTGAGAATCTCTACCCACCATAACAATGCCCCATGAACACTTGAACACATTCATATGCTGTATACATTTGCCTGAGTTGAGCCTTTTCCCATGCATCTCCCATCACTGACATGCCACACCAATGATCTTCCCCTGACACAGTTGTAACCATTCTGTGATTCATAACTTCTTAAAAAAATGAAGCCAACAATATAACCAAATACAATTATAAGAAAATGAAATTGTAATGATAGTTTTAAAAATAGCAAATAAATTACAAAAAATTTAAAAGTAAAATTGAAATAATAAAAAATATAAAATTAAAAATTTTTTGACATTATGTGTTTCATCATTGTAAGATCTGTTGTATTGTTTGTACAAAGATATCTTCTTCCATTTATTCTCCCAGTGTTTTATTTTTTTCTTTTTGTCTTCAAAGAAGCTTTAGGTTACAGAAAAGTCTTGAAAAGAATATAGGGGATTCCTATATACCCAACAGTCTCCCCCTTTTCTCCTTTCTCCTAATAATAACATTTTACATGTGCGTGGTGCATTTGTTAAAATTGATGTACAAATATTGAAACATTGCTACTAACCATGGTAAATGATTTACATTATGGTTTACATTTTGGAGCATTCACTTTTTAAAATTTTGATGAAATTTAATATGGCCTGTACCCATCATTGCAAAATTACGTAGAACAATTCCATCGCCCCCAAAATAGCCCATGTTCCATCTATTCTGTTTCTCCCTCACCCTCCCCTCAGGGCCCATGGCAAACACCAAGCTTCACTCCTTGAAGAACAAGATTCATAGTTACTTGCAGCAACATTGAGGGCTTGACATCCTGGCCTGTCCTCTCCTGTTAGGCACTGCCTATGCCTCGAGAGACTTCAGCCTCTCTATTTGAGAACATAGCAGGAACCCCCAGGGTTGGAGTCCAGCACTTTCCTGCTCATTATGTGGGTCTCCAACCACTGATACATCACACTATGACAAGATGAACACTACACACTCCCTAGAAGCCAGCTCCAGGTGCACCTTGTCCCTCATGTCCCCCACATCCAACACCTTAAATCAGGAACACTTCCCTGCCATATTTGCAAAAAGAACATTCCCAATGTTGTAGTTTCATCCATATATCCACAAATACACAGAGTTCACCTTCTCCCTCCCCCAACCTTACTCCCAGTTCCGTGGCCAGTCCAACCCACCCTCCCCACCCTAACCCCCTCAGAAACCAGCACTGCCCAACCTTAGAGCATCATTGCACCACTGTCATGAATATCCACTGCACAATTACACCCTTCCAATATATAGATTTTGTCCATATGGGCATTTATTCACAACTTTTCTTCTTCCTTTCTGTCTCCTGTGAAGCTGTCTTCCAGACTCTAGCTCTGTGAGTCTGCTTAATTTGCTTAATTAATATCAGGGAGGTCGTTTAGTATTTGTCCTTCAGTGCCTGGCTTGCTTCACTCAACATAAGGTCTTCAAGATACATCCATGTTATCACATGTGCTAATACTGAATTCCTTCCTACAGCTGAGTAATATTCCACTGTATTTATATACCACAATTTGCTTATTAATTCTTCTGTTGATGGACATTTGGGTTGTTTCCAAGTTTTCGCAATAGTGAATGATGCCATTATGAACATTGGTGTGCATAAATCTGTTTGCATCCTTGCTTTCAATTCTTCTAGGTATATACCCAGCATTGGGATTCCTGGATCATATGGTAGTTCTCTAGTTAGCTTCCTGAGGAAACGCCAAACTGTCCTCCACAATGGCTGCACCATTCTACATTCCTTCCAGCAGTGGATTAAGAGTTCCCATTCCTCCACATCCTCTCCAACATTTGTACTTCTCTCTTTTTTTATTAGCTGCCAGTCTCATTGGTGTAATATGATAACTCATTGTAGTTTTCATTTGCAGTTTTGTAATAGTTAGCAATGTTGAGCATCTGTTCATGTGCTTTTTAGCCAGTTTTATTTCTTCTTTGGAGAAGTATCTATTCAAATCACGTGCCCATTTTATTAATTATATTTTTTAAAAGATAATTAGATTACTTAAATGTTACATAAAAATATAGAGGATTTCTATATGCTTTGCTCCCTACATCTTCCACATTTTCCCACATTAATAACAAGTTTCATTAGTGGGGTACATTTGTTACAATTGATGAAAACATTTTGGAGCATTGCCACTAAGCATGGATTAAGTTTACATTGCAGTTTACACTCTCTCCCACACAATTTTGTAGGTTATAGCAAGATATGTAATGGCCTGTATCTGTTGTAATGTATTCAGGGCAATTCCCAAATACCAAAATTGCCCCCATATTACACCTGTTTTTGCCTCTCTTTCCCCTCAGAACTTCTAGTGGCCACTGCCTCCACATCGATGATATAATTTCTTCAATTGCTAGAATCACAGTAAGTCTATAGTAAAATACCAGTAAGTCTACTTTAGTCCATAGTTCATTCCCCAGTCCTGAAGATTCTGAGATCACTTGCCCATTTTTTAAATGGGATGTTTGTCTTTGTATTTTCCAGGTATAGAATTTCTTTATATTTGCAGAATATTAGGCCCTTATCAGATATATGATTACCAAATATTTTCTTCCATTTAGTTGGCTGCATTTCACTTTCTTGACAAACTGCTTCGAGAAGCAGATGTTTTTAATTTTCAGGAGGTTCCATTTATCTATTTTTTCTTTCATTGCTTGTGCTTTGGGCATAAAGTTCATGAAAGCATTTCCTAAATACAAGATCCTGTAGATGCTTCCCTACATTATCTTCCAAGATCTTTATGGTTGTAGCATTTATATTTACATCTTTGATCCATCATGAGTTAATTTTTGTGTAAGGTATGAGATGGTGTTCCTCTCTCATTCTTTTGGATATGGATATCCAGTTCTCCAAACACCATTTGGTGAAGAGGCCATTTTTTCCCAGTTGATGGTCTTTTCAAATATCAGTTGACTGTACACGCAAGGATTTATATCCAAACTCTCAATTCGGTTCCGTTGGTCAGTATGTCTTATCTTTGTGCCAATACCATGCAGTTTTGACCACTGTACCTTTGAAGTATGTTTTAAAATCAGGTAGTGTGATTGATCTGATTTCGTTATTCTCTTTCAATAAATCTTTGGCTATTCGGGGCCCCTTGCCCTTTAAAATAAATTTCATAATAAGCTTTTCCAATTCAGTAAAAAAAATGCTGTGGTTCTTTATATAGGAATTGTGTTAAATCTGTTAATCAGTTTGGATAGAAGAGACATCGTGATGATGTTTAATCTTCCTATCCATGAAGAGGCAATAATCTTCCACTTATTTAGCTTTCTTTGATATCCTTTAACAGTGTTGTGTAGTTTTCTGCACACAAGATATTTACATTTTCAGTGAAATTTTTTCTTATGTATTTGATTCATTTAGTTGCTATTCTTTTTTTTAAATAATTAAAAAAAATTTTTAAGATACTTAGATTACATAAATTTTACACAAAAATTGTAGGGATTCCCTTGTGCCCCACCTCCCACTCCTCCCACAACCTCCCACATAAACATCCTTCATTAGAGTGGCATATCATCTGCAATAGATATACACATCTTGGGGCTTTGCCAATAAGCATGGACCATAGTTCACATTGTAGACCATACTCTTCCACACAGCTCTGCATGTTATATGATGATATAAAATAGACTATATCTGTCATTGCAGTGTCACTCAGGATAATTCCCAAGTTCCGAAAAAGCCCCTGTATTACAAATGCTTTTCCCTCTACCTGCTCCCAAAGCGTCCGGTGGCCACTGGCTCCACATTCATGTTGTAATTACTTCTATTGCATGAATCACAATATGTCTATAACAGAATACCAGTACGTCCACTCTAGTCCATAGCTCTTCCCCCAATCCTGAGGAGTCTGAGATGGTGATGTCCACTCCACCTCCAAGTGAGAGGGGGCTTATATCCCATGGATAAGATGGATGGAATTATCCTGCCTGCAGCTGCAGACTCTCTCCATTCCCTTGGATGGCCATTGTCCATCATCATCTCCCCAACAGGTGTCCAGGGTGAGTCCATTGAGCTGTAGAGTAGGAGTTGCAGCTCCACCGAGATTCTGGGCCAAGCTGGCACATGGACAACCCAAAGACTCCGGTCTCTGGAAGTACACCTACAAACTACGGCACCACATATAAATTTGAATAGAAGGGACAGATGGACCATGTGCAGGGAAGACATATTTGGGTCCAAATCTGTCACTCTCAGGAGCAAGGATTCCAAAGTAGGGTCCACTGATAAGGCAAGAAACACTGATATAGGACCTGGGTGTCTCCAGAGCCCTCAGGAGTCCCTCTGGGGTGATATCCACATTGGAAGCCTATGAGGTCCTACTGAGATGTGCATAAGTGTTTCCTCTGGGATAACCTCCCGACTCACTTTGAAGTCTCTTAGTCATATGAACTAATTTGTCTATATCTTTTCCCCCTTTTATTCGAGGTCTTTTTCCAGTTGTATTGCCCGTTGGCACTTGTTAGTAATCCCTTGCTGCCAGGGAGGCTCATCCCCGGGAGTCATGTGCCATGCTGGGAGGAAGGTAGTGCATTCATATGCTGAGTTTGTCTTAGAGAAAGGCCACATTTGAGCAACAAGTAGGCTTTCAGGAGGCAACCCTTAGGCACCTGTGGCCGTTGGGGAATTTGATATAATTATGAATTCCAAAAATATAATTGAATCATGCTTGTAAACTGATTTGTTAATCTGGGCATGATTAGGGTAGAATTAGGGCATTGAGCCCCACCCCTTGGTGGATGGGGAATTGAATATAAAAGGCAAGGCAAAGGAAAGTTGAAGCAGTCTTTTGAGAAGCAGTTTTGATGTTGGAAAGAAGAGAAGAGAAGCAAGCTGTTCGCCTGATCATCTACAGCTGACCTTGTGGAGGAAACAGGAGCTAAGCCCGGAGAGAAACGCAGCCCTGGGAAGAGAGGAACCCCAGAAGCCTGAACCCTGGCAAATGCCGGCAGCTGTCTTGCTCTAACACGTGGCAATGGACTGTGGTGAGAGAAGAAACTTAACGCTTTATGGCCTGGTATCTGTGGACTTCTATCCCAAATAAATACCCTTTATAAAGACCAACCCATTTTTGGTATTTCACATTAGCACCCCTTTGGCTGACTAATACAGCACCCCATAACAAAAGGATAAGTTTCAATTTCAAGGGCAAAGACTCATAAGGGCAATCTTCTCATCAATAACAAAAGCCTATCTTCCTTTGCCAGACACTGCCCCTGCACTTGGGGGACTATTGCTACTCCCTTGGAGAATATGGCAGAGCTCTCCAGGATAGGAATTCAGTATTCTCTCATTTATTGAGTGGTTGTACACCCACTGTGACCATGCCCCATGAGCATTTGAACACTTTTATATACTTTTTACGTATGTTCAGGTGAACTTCCTCCCATGCACCCCCTATCCCTGACACCCCCCACCAAAGATCCTCTCCCGCCTCAGTTGTAACCCTTGTGTGATCCAAAGCTTCTTTAAAGATATAGCCAATACAATAGCCAAATACAATTAATAGGAAAATGAAATAATAATGATGTTTAAATGCAAGAGATAAAACACATGAAAACTTAAAAAAAAACTAAAAATGAAATAATATTAAAGGATTGGGTTATTCAAAAAATGAGAAAAAAAATTTGACATAGAGCTTTATATCATTGCAGTATCTGGTATCCAGTTTGTACCATGGCACCTTCACCTCTCACTCCCTAGTGTCTCGCTATTTTTGATGTAAATTTCAAAGAAGTTTTAGGTCACAGCAAAATCACACACAGAATACAAGACACTCTCATATACCCAACCTCCTTCCCCTTTCCTCACCCCATAATAAAACCTTTTTGTATGTGGATGGTAGCATTGTTATAACTGATATACAGATAGTGAAACATAGCTACTAAACATTGTCAATGGTTTAGAGTATGGTTTACATTTTAGACTGTACACTTATATAAATTTTGATGATATTTACCATGTCCTGTGTCCATCACTGTAAGGTAATGAAAATCATTTTCACTGCCCACCAAATACCCCCTGTTTGATCTATTCTGTTCCTCCCTCTCCCTACCCCCGGGACCCACGACGACCCCCTGGCTTGACTAATTGGATGACAAGATTCATAATTACATGCAACAAGAGGTCACGACACTCTGGTTTGTCATCCAGTATTAGGAACCACACTTGGTTTTAAGAGACACCCACATGTCTATTTCTGAGCAAATCTTTCCTCCCAAAGACCGAAGTCCATCACCTTCCCTCTCATAGTGTGGGTCTCCACCCAATGACACAACACATTATGACAGGATGAACACTCACACACTCCCTACTAGCCTGCTCCAGATTCACCCTATCCCGAATGCTCCCCCAACCAACACTCTAAAGCAGTGACACTTCCTTGTTATATTGCCATAAGAGCATGCCCGCCTCTTTACTTTCAACCTCATACCCACAAATCCTCAGTGTTCACCTGGTTCCTCTCCCATCTCTCCCCTCAGTATCATGGGTATTCTATCCCACCCTTCCTAATCTACCCACCCGTCAACCCTGCACCACCCAACGCAATATATCACTACCTTCCAGTCCTATCTCTGCAATACACAATTACGGTCTATCACTTTACCATAGGTTACGTCCATATGGGTGATGACTCATAACTTTCTCTTTCTCTTTCTTTTACACCTATCTTTCTCAGAGACTGCTCAATTTCCTTAATTCATATGAGTGAGGTCATGTACTGTTCATCCTTCAATGCCTGGCTTGCTTCACTCAACATAAGGTCTTCAAGATTCATCCATGTTATCTCATGTGTTAGCACTTTATTCCTTCTTGCAGCTGAGTAATATTCCATTGTATGTATGTACCACATTTTGTTTTTCCATTCTTCTGTTGATGGGCACCGGGGTTGATTCCAACTTTTGGCACTAGTGAACAATGCTGCTATGAACATTGGTGTGCATATATCTGTTAGTGTCTTTGCTTTCAGTTCTTCTGGGTATATACCAAGCAGTGGAATCGCTGGATCATACGGAAGATCTATAGTTAGTTTTTTGAGGAACCACCAAACTGTCCTCCACAGTAGCTGGACCATTCAACAATCCCACCAGCAGTGGATGAGGGTTCCCATTCCTTCATATCCTCTCCAACACTTACAGTCTGCTGTTTTTTTTTAATAGCTGCCATTCTAATGGGTGTAAGATGATATCTCAAAGTAGTTTTGATTTGCATTTCTCTAATAGCTAGAGATGTCAAGCATTTTTTCATGTGCTTTTTAGCCATTCATATCTCTTCCTTGGAGAAGTGTCTTTTCCGGTCACTTGCCCATTTTTTAAATGGGTTGTTAGTCCTTTTATTTTCGAGTTGTAAGATTTCTTTATATATGCAGGGTATTAGGCTCCTGTCAGATATATGGTTGCCAAATATTTTCTCCCATTGGGTAGGCTGCCTTTTTATTTTCTTGATAAAATCCATTGAGATGCAAAAGTTTTTTATTTTGAGGTGATCTCATTTATCTATTTTTTTTCTTTTGCTGCTTGTGCTTTGGGTGTGAAGTTCATGAAACCATTTCCTATTACAAGGTCCTATAGATGCTTCCCTACATTATCTTCCAAGGTCTTTGTGGTCTTGGCTCTTATATTTAGATCTTTGATACTTCTTGAGTTGATTTTTATATAAGGTGTGAGATGGTGTTCCTCTCTTTTCTTTTGGATATGGATATCCAGTTCTCCAAGCACCAGTTGTTGAAGAGGCCATTCTCTCCCAACTGAGTGGGCTTGGTGGCCTTGTCGAATATCAGATGACTGTATATGCGAGAATCTATATCAGAACTCTCAATTCGGTTCCATTGGTCATTATGTCTATCCTTGTGCCAATACCATGCAATTTTTTTTTTTTTTTTATTATGGGTAAAAATCAAAATTCTCACAATACATACAAACATTTGTAAAATGATATATAAATATATATGCATATATGTGTATTTGCTTACAAAAATGTTATTTTTTATATATATATATACATATATTTTAAGAGGTGCTTAGATTACCTAAAATATTATACGGAACCCACTCGGATTCCCATGTTGCCCACCTCCCACACCTCCCACCACATCCAACACAAACATCTCCCATAGTGTGGCCCACCAACCTCAATGAACTTACACCTCACTGTAGCTTTGTAGTATGTTTTAAAGTCAGGTAGTGTGATACCTCCAACTTCATTTTTCGTTTTCATTATGTCTTTAGCAATTTGGGATCTCTTACCCTTCCAAATAAATTTTGTAGTTAGTTTTTCCAATTCCTTAAAAATACAGTGTTGATTTTAATTGGGATTGCATTAAATCTGTAGATTAGTTTGGAATGAATATCTTGATGATGTTTAGTCTTCCTATCCATGAACAGGGAATATTCTTCCATTTATTTAAATCTTCTTTGACTTTCTTTAATATTCTAAATGAGATATTTTCTTGATTTCCTCCTGAGGTTGTTCATTGCTAGTGTACTGAAATGATTCTGACTTTTGCACAGTGATCTTATAACCTGCCATTTTGCTGATCTCATTTGTAAGATATAGGAACCTTTTTGTAGATTTTTCAGTGCTTTCTATTTATAGGATCATATCACCTGCAAATAGTGAAATTTTTACTTCTTCCTTTCCAATGATTTTATATCTTTTTCTTGCCTAAGTTCTCGAGCAAGTACTTCTAACACAATGTTATATAAGATCAGTGAAATTGAGTATCCTTGTCTTTTTGGAGATCTTAGAGGGAAAGCTTTTAGAATGTCACATTGAATATGGTGTTAGTTGTGGGTTTTTTCATATATACCCTTTATCACATTGAGGAAGTTTCCTTCTATTCCTATCTTTTGAAGTGTTTTTATCAAGAAAGGCTGCTGTATTTTGTTGAATGCTCTTTCTGCATTTATAGAGGTGATCATGTGATTTTTTTCTCTTGATCTGTTTATGTGGTGTATTACATTGATTGACTTTCTTATGTGAAACCATGCTTGCATACCAAGGATGAAACTCACTTGGTCATGGTGTATAATTCATTTGATCTGTTGTTGAATATGATTAGCAAGTATTGTTGAGGATTTAGCATCTAGGACCATTAGAGAGATCGGTCGATAGTTTTCCTTTCTAGTGGCGTCTTTGTTTGACTCGGTATTAAGGTGATGTTGGCATCAAAGAATGAGTTATGCAATGTTCCCTCCACTTCCATATTTTGCAAGAGTTTAAGCAGGATTGGTGTTAATTCTTTCCAGAATGTTTGGTAGAATTCACCTGGGAAGTTGACTGGTACTGGGCTTTTCTTATTTAGGAGGGTTTTGATGACTATTTCAATCTCATTTCTTCTGATTGGTCTGTTGAGTTCATTAAGTTCTTCTTTCGTCAGTGTAGGCTGCATTTGTGTTTCTAGGAATTTGATGATTTCTTCTAAATTATCCATCTTGTTTGCATACAATTTTTCAAAGTATACTCATGATAATCTTTAATTCTGTGGGGTCAGTGGTGATATCCCTTTCTTGATTCTTATTTTATGAAATATGCATCTTCTCTCTTTTTTTCTTTTTAAGTCTAGCTAAGGGTTTGTCAATTTTATTTATCTTCTCAAAGAACCAGCTTTCGGTTTTGTTTATGTTTTCCAAGGGTTTCTTATTTTTTTATTTTATTCAGCTCTGCTCTAATCTTTGTTATTTCCTTCTTTATTCTTCCTTTGGTGTTAGTTTGTTGTTCTTTTTTCTAATTCCCCTAGGTGTGCAGTTAGGTCTTCAATTTTAGCTTTCTTCTTTTTTAATGTAGGAACTGATGGCTGTGCATTTCACTCTGGCACTGCTTTTGTTGCATCCCATAGGTTTTGATATATTGTTTATTCATTTTCATTCATTTTAAGGTCATTACATATTTCTTTTGCAATTTTCTCCTTGACTAACTGATTGTCAAAATTGTGTTGTTGAACGTCCATATCTTTGTGCCTAATCTGGTTCTCTGCCCGTTACTGATTTCAGCTTCATTTAATTGTGGTCAGAGAAATTACTTTGTATAATTTCAATGTTTCTGAATTTATTGAGAGTTGTTCTTTGGCCTAGCATGTGGTTTATCTTGGAGAATGAACCATGTGTGCTCAAGAAAAATTAATATACCAGTCTATTTGGGTGTAATGTTCTTTGTAGTTCTATTACATCCAGATCCTCTAATGCATTATTCAAGGTCTCTGTTTCCTTATTTATCCTCTATTGAGATGTTCTGTCTAATGGTGAAAATGGTGTATTAAAGCCCCCCACTATAGTTGTAGAAACCTCTATTTCTCCACTTAGTTTTTCCAATGTTTGCCTCATGAATTTTGAGGTGCCCTGATTAGGTGCATAAATGTTTATGATAGATCTTTCTTCTTGATAGATTGCAAATTTTATTAATATATAGTGTCCTTCTTTGTCTCTTACAATAGTTTTGCATTTAAAGTCTATTTTTTTCCCAAACATTATTATAACTACTCTCGCACTTTTGTCATTATTGTTTGTATGGGAAATTGTTTTCCAACTTTTCCCTTTCAGCCTCCTGCGTCCCTGGGTCAAAGTTGAGTTTTTGTAGACAGCGTATAGATGGTTCATATTTCCTCATCTATTCTGCCAATCTGTGTCTCTTATTTGGAGAATTTAACCCATTAACATTCAGTGCTATTATTTCAAGGAATTACTTAGATTAGCCATATTTCCTTTAGGTTTATGTATGCCATAGTTGTTTTTATTTCTCTTTTTATCTTTTTAGTTATTCTTACCAATAATTTTCTGTCCTACACTCTCCTCCAACCCTCTATCTCCTGTTTTTTTTCCTTTCAACCTGCAGAACACCCTTTAGTATTTCTTGAAGTGCAGGTTTCTTATTGATAAACTTTCTTAATTTCTGTTTATCTGTGAATATTTTGAACTCTCCTTCATTTTTGAATGCCAGATTTGCTGGGTAGATAATTCTTAGTTGGAAGGTTTTTGGTTTTGTTTTTCTTCTACTTTTAGCACCTTAATAATGTTATACCACTACCTTCTTGCCTCCATGGTTTCAAATGAGAAATCAGCACTTAAACATTTTGTTTTGTTTGTTTTTTTTTAAAAGAATTTATTGAAGTATATCATTCATACATGAACATACGTAACCAAAAGTGTTCAGTATACATCATGAACTTACAAAACAAACATTCATAACATCATGCAGGGCTCCCACACATCACCCCCCACAAACACCACACATTGTTGTGAAATATCTGTTAACAAATCATGAAAGATCATCATCAAAGTATTACTACTGACTGGTCCATATCTTCCTCTCCTATACATTTTTAAAAGGGATTTATTTATTTGTTTATTTGCTTTTATCCATTTTTACACCCCCCCCCCCATTTTTGCTGATTCTGTGTCCATTCACTGGGCAACTCTCTGTGTCCGTTTCCTGCCCTCTCTTCTCATCCTTCTCTTCCTGTCTTCACTGGAATTCGATCCTTGGAACCTCAGATGTGGGAGAGAGGCGTACTACTGCTTGTGCCACCTTAGTTTCTGGTTTTTCGGTGTGTCTCATCTTGGCTCTCCCTTGTGTTACTCTCCTGTTACATCATCATCTTGCTGTGTAGCTCTTGGGGCCTGGCAGCTCACCCACGCATGGGGCCTGGTAGCACACATGCACATGGGGCCTGGTGGCCCATGCTCATTCTACATTTTTCTTTTTTTATTTTTACCGGGATGTCCTGGGGATCGAACCCTGTTCCCTCCATAAGGGAGATGGATGCCCAACCACCCAAGCCACATCTGTCCCCCTGCTATATCTCTTAAGTTTGACTGAAGATACCCAAAGTTATAGTCTTTTCCCATACAGGATGGTCATAAAACAAATCAGGCTTAGTTTATCACCAGCATTCTAAAAACCAGACCTAGGGAGAAAAATTAGGTCTGGAGACACATGCATGGTTTCTGATATAGCGATTGTTTACCCTACCCTGATTACCACAAAATCAAAACAGTGAGAATATTCACACATCAGCACTTAATCTTAATGAGCTTCCCTTGTATGTGATGGATCTTGTTTCTCTTGCTGCTTTCAGTATTCTCTCTTTGTCTTGAACATTGGACAATTTGACAAGTATATGTTTTGGGGTAGGGCTGTTATGATTTGTACTGTTTAGGGTGCACTGCGCTTCCTGGATATGTCTGTCTATGTCCTTCGGTAGCGTTGGGAAATTTTCAGTCATTATTTCCTCCAACACTCCTTTCTGCCCCCTATCTCTTCTCTTCTCCTTCTGGGATGCCTATAATGTACATGTATGTGCGTTTCATCTTGTCATTCAAATCCCTAAGCCCTTGCTGGATTTTTTTCTATCTTTTTATCTATTTTTCCTATTGTTTGTCTGATTTCAGCTGTACTGTGTTCTGCATCATTGATTGTTTCCTCTACCTGTTCAACATGCTGTTATATGCTTCTAGTGTATTTTTGATTTCTTGCATTGTGCCATTCTTCAACTTCAGTTCTGTTATCTTTTTATCTATGTTTAGAATTTTTTTCAGTATGTTCCCTCACTGTCTTCTTAATATCTTTTATCTCTTCCTTCACTTTATTAAGTTGATTCATGATAATTTTTGGACATCTTTGATTAGTTGTGCCACATTCTGCATCTCCTCCTGTTTTTTAGTTTGTTCATTAAAGTGGGCCATATCTTCCACTTTCTTAGTATGGCTTGTAATTTTTTGTTTGTTTCTTGGCATGTGTTTATCCTGATGGGGTTATTTTGTTGTTTAGCTTCTCTTTCTATTCAATTTTTTAACTTTGTGGCTTGTAATGTTAAATTTTGATACTTGGTTCCTCCTTTTCTATATCCTTGCAGTTGTCTGTGTTCCCTTGGAAAAAAACTTTAAGACCAGAAAAAAAGAAAAAATAAGAAGAGAAAAAGAATAAAAGTAATAATAATACAAAAAAATAGAAAAGGAACTGTATAAGAGCTATGAAACTAAGTTATACTAGTAAAAAATCATAAAACACACAGAATAAGAATAAAAAGAAGGGGAATAGTAAAAAAAAAAAACAAGAAACAAAATAAAGAGAAAAACAATAAAATGAATTAAAAATTCTGGCAGATAATAAGAGAATAGAAGGAAAAAAAGAGAGAGAGAGAAAAAAAGAAAACCAAAATAGTAGTGGTGGAATAAAAGAAAAGCAACAGAAGTCAGAAGACTGAAAAATGAAGAAAAGATGAGAAATAAAGTAGGTTGAAAAAATAAGTAAAAGGAAAAAAAAGGAAACAAGGAAAGAGAAAAGAGCAAACAAGAAACAAAATAGCAAACAAAATTCCCAGGAAAAACAGCTTTCTCTCTTTGGCCCCTAGGGACCTTCACATGCTGCTGGCACTCATCAATTAATCACCATGCAGCCTGACCTCCTCAGGTGATGTACCCAGTTTTAGCGAATAAAATAAAGGAAAATGAAAAAACCAAAATCCAAAAAATCGTAAAACTGAACAATAGAAACTTAGTCTACCAGTTCCCTATCATAAGGAGGAGCCTTGATGGTGGAGCTTTCCTGCTGGCTGTTTCCAAATACATGGGTGAGCAACTCATGGTTTTCCCTCTGGGACTTTATTATTTTCTCCAGCTCCCTCCTGAACAATGCCCTGCAGCCTCTTGCTCTGTCATTCCCAAAACATCTCACTTGGGTAAGTCCTTGCTCCCTCTCTGGCATTTTTTGTGAAAGAAATGAGCAGTGTCTACCTACATTGATGCCATTTTCCTGGAGTCTCCTTCCTTGTATGTTTTAAAATAGTGTTTCCAAAAACAGAGTTTAAAATTGATTTATTTACCCCTTCAAGAATGCAGAATTATCAAACTTTCATTAGTTAATGGTAACTTTAACTCTTTTAAGTTTTAAATCTAGGAAATATATTAAATTATTTATCTGTGCTTATTTTCCTATAAAATATACTGTGCATGTAGGTAAGGTAGCAATGTTTGCATTAGATACCAGTATTGGAAAAAAACTTATTTTTTTTCGAGAGAAAATTCTAATTGGTATAAAGTAGTCCTATTAGGTTTTTATAAAAATATTGATAAAAGATTAAATTATTTTACCTCAAAGTCAACTTTTAGTGGAGAATTTTGAATGGGAGTTCTTTAATATCTTCCTGAATATTAGTATTGTCAATGCTTATTTTATGATTGAGTCTTTTGATTTGAAAGTGTCCTATTCCTTTAATATATTCTTAAATTTAATTGAATACATAAGCTATTACTTTATATGAGGCTTCAGAAGAAAAGGCAGTTTGAGGTCAGATATTCATCAAAAGTCCTCCAATTACATTTCATATAATCTTTTCTCCTTGTATCAAAATCTTTCTTTTACTTGGAGTCTTCAATTTCCTGTATTTGGATTTTGAATTTATTTGAGCCCTTGGGTTGACCACACATAGATGGCAAGAAGGAAAATATGAAACGTTTTTATAGTTTGTTCATTACTTACTGCAGTGTTTTATTTTGATTTCTAATTCTTTTCTGCTGAAAATAACATCTAGTTTTCTTATCATTATCATTAATGAATCCAAAAGTGTACTATTTGTGTTGTTTTAAAATACTTTCAAAAGAATTATTCAAAGATTTGATCTCAACCAAATCTTAATTTGCATCACTCAAGCCTACTCTTTTTCTGTGTGAATAATCATGCAGATTTCATTAATCATCATGACTTAGGAAATACTTTTTGAAGCTTAATTATACCTGACATTGTAAAAACATGGCAGAGAAAAAAACAAGTCAGTATTTAATAAACATTTCTTATATGGTTTATTCCTTTGAGGAAATTATATTTTACTTGGGAAGATAAAATGTATTTACATGCAAAAAAAATCTAGACATTTTTAAATGAATAACTAAATTATGTGCCATGTATAAATGAAGAAAGAGAAAACAATGAAAGGAATTTTATTGGAAGAGATAGGATCTGAGATAGACTTTGAGTTATATCTAAGGTTTGATTTGGCAAAGGGAAAGAGGAACATTTCAAAAGGGTATAGGATGTTCATATTTCACAGTGTAAGAAAAGGTAAATTAGGAAATAGTGGGGGAAAGAATGATATTTGATTTGAGTATTTTAAGTTACTGAAGAGACATGTATTAGATATTCTTTGGATAGCTGAAAATATGTTACTTCAATCTCTGGAGACTGGCCAGCCCTGGAGATAAAAGAATAAAGAGTAATTGATACCAAGCTGTAATACCTGAATTTGAAAACTTTCTGTGGAGCCAAAGTTGTAGAGAAAAAAGAACAGAGGGTCAAAAATTAAGTACTGGGATTAATCAAATCTTTGAGGAGTATTTAATGATCATATTTACCTTGGAATCCTCAAAATGAAAACCTTTCTCAGGATTTCTCCAGCTTTATAAGTTATTGCATTCTTTTCTGAACAAGTCAAAGGACTGAGCACATCAGGGTCTCCTAGAAGAGGAAACAATACCTAGTTCTGATCTTCAGAAGTTTGCAGTCTGTTTGGAGATCTAGTAGGTGTCTGGTTGGCAGAAGTAAGTCACTGTTATATTGCATAAAAATGAGAGTGTATGGTATTAAAATACTGTTGTCATAAAAACCTTTTTGGTCCAAATCCTGTATATAAATGTGGATTCACTCCCTCAGTTACCATTTTCACTATATCCTAAGAATGTAGCAAACAAATCTCTTTTTTACAGACTCAGAAATATTCACATGGATAAGGCTTTAGGGAAAAAAAAATCTCCATGAGTTTTGAGCCATTCATGTTCAATTGTGTTGCTGTTTACTAATAAAATAAAACAGCAAACATGAATTGGTTACCTTCTGTGTGACCAACAGTGGTTCAAGAGATTTAAACGATGCAATGGAAATAGTCAGGCTTCTACAGGCAAGAATATTGTCAATTCTTTATTAGTAAATTCTAGAATACCTGAATTATACCTTTATTTAAATTATGTTAGTAGTGCTCACTTCGGCAGCACATATACTAAAATTGGAATGATACAGAGAAGAATAACATGACCCATGCACGAGGATGACACGCAAACTCATGAGGTGTTCCACATTTTTAGAGAGATGGAGGAGAGTGTAAGAACAACCAAAAAGACAAAAAGAGAAATAAAAACAACATATAATATATATAAACCCAAAGAAAATAAGGCTGATAGAAGAAATTTGTTGAGAGTAGTAACACTGAATGTTAATGGATTAAACTCACCAGTCAAGAGACACAGATTGGCAGAATGGATAAGGAAATATGATCCATCTATATGTTGTCTACAAAAAACCCACCTTAGACCCAGGGATTCAAGGAGGCTGAAAGTGAATGGCTGGAAAACAGTTTTACAAACAAACAATAACCAAAAAAGAGCAGGAGTAGCTATCCTAATATCAGACAAAATAGACTTTAAATACAAAATTATTGTAAGAGATAAAGATGGACACTATATATTAGTAAAAGGGTAATCTTTCAAGAAGAGAGACCAATCATAAACATTTATGCACCTAATCAGGATGCCTCAAAATACATTAGGCAAACATTGGAAAAACTAAGTGGAGACATAAAGGCCTCTACCATTATAGTGGGGTACTTTAATACACCATTAATACCATTAGACAGAACATCTAGACAGAGAATCAATAAAGAAACAAAGACTCTGAATAATACATGAAAGGACCTGGACCTAATAGACATATATAGAATGCTACACCCCAATACAGTGAGCTATACACTCTTCTTGATGGCACATGGATCATACTCCAAGATAGAACAGATGCTAGGCCACAGAACAATTCTCAATGAATTCAGAAAGATTGAGATTATACAAAGTAATTTCCCTGACCACAATGGAATGAAATTGGACATCACTAAGGGCCAGAGAAAGAAATTACGCACAAGGATATGGAAGTGAAGCAACACACTCTTAGACAAACAGTGGGTCAAGGAAGAAATCTCAAAAGAAATCAGTAACTACCTTGAAATGAATGAAAATGACAACACAACATATCAAAACCTATGGGATGCAGTCAAAGTTGTACTAAGAGGGAAATTAATAGCCATAAATGCATATATTAAAAAAGAAGAAACAGCTAAAATTGAGGAACAAACCACTCACCTGGAGGAATTGGAAACACAACAACAAACTAACCCCAAACGAAGTAGAAAGAAAGAAAAAACAAAGATTAGAGCAGAACTAAATGAAATATAAAATAAGAAAACAATAGTAACAATAAACAAAACCAAAAGCTGGTTCTTCGAGAAGATCAATAAAATTGACAAACCCTTAGCCAGAGTAACAAAGAAAAAGAGAGAGCAGATACAAATACACAAAATAAGGAATGAGGAAAGGGATATCACTACTGACCCCACAGAAATAAAGAATATCATAAGAGGATAATTTGAAAAATTTTACTATGCCAACAAGAATGATAATTTAGAGGAAATGGACAAATTCCTAGAAACTCAAAAGCAGTCTACATTGACAAAAGAAGAAATTGATGAACTCAACAGTCCAATTACAAGTAAAGAGATAGATTCAGTCATCAAAAACCTCCCAACTGAGAAGAGCCCTGGACCAGACGGCTTCACAGCTGAATTCTACCAAACGTTCCGGAAAGAGCTAACACCAATCATGCTTAAGCTCTTCCAAAAAATAAAAGTAGAAGGAACATTGCCTACCTCATTCTATGATGCCAACATTACCCTAATACCAAAACCAAACAAAGGTACCACAAGAAAGGAAAATTACAGACCAATTTCTCTAATGAACCTAGATGCAAAACTCCTCAACAAAATACTTGCTAATTGCATTCAACAACATCTCAAAAGAATTATATAACATGACCAAGTGGGTTTCATCCTGGGTATGCAAGGATGGTTCAACATAAGAAAATCAATCAATGTAATACACCACATAAACAAACTGAATGAAAAAAATCACATGATCATCTCTGTCGATGCAGAAAAAGCATTTGACAAAATACAGCATCCTTTCCTGATAAAAACACTGCAAAAGATTGGAATAGAAGGACACTTTCTGAACATGATAAAAGGTATATATGAAGAACCCAAAGCTAACATCATCTTTAATGGTGAAATGCTAAAAGCCTTCTCTCTGAGATTGGGATCAAGAAAAGGATGCCCACTAGCACCACACCTATTTGACATTGTCTTAGATGTACTTGCTTGAGCACTGAGGCAAGAAAAAGATTTAAAAGGCATATAAATTGGAAAATAAATAGTAAAATTTCATTATTTGCAGATGACATGGTGCTATATGTAAAAAGCCCTGAGAAAACTATAACCAAACTTATAGAACTTATAAAGGAGCTCAGTAATGCCGCAAGCTATAAGATCAATCCTCAAAAATCATTAGCTTTTCTGTACCCCAATAACAAGCAATCTGAGGAGGAAATGAAGAAAAAGATATCTTTTACAATAGTAGTTAAAAGAATCAAATACTAAGAATAAATTTAACTAAAGATGTAAAGGACTTATATACAGAAACTTATACAACACTGTTAAAAAAAATCAAAGAAGACTGAAATAAATGGAAGAATATTCCCTGTTCATGGATAGGAAGACTAAACTTCATCAAGATGTCTATCCTACCCAAACTAATCTACAGATTTAATGCAATCCCAATAAAAATCAATACTGTATTTTTTAAGGAATTGGAAAAACTAACTATAAAATTTCTTTGGAAGGGTAAGAGGCCCCAAATTGCCAAAGACATATTGAAAAGTAAAAATGAAGTTGGAAGTATCACACTACCTGACTTTAAAACATACTACAAAGCTACGGTGCTCAAAACTGCATGGTTTTGGCACATGGATATACATACTGACCAATGGAACCAAATTGAGGGTTTTGATATAAATCCTCACATATACAGTCATCTGATATTAGACAAGGCTGCCAGACCCACTCAGTTGGGAGAGAATGACGTCTTTAACAAGTGGTGCTTGGAGAATTGGAAATCCATATCCAAAAGAATAAGAGAGGAACATCATCTCACACCTTATACAAAAATCAACTCAAGATGGATCTAAATATAAGAGCCAAGACCATAAAGACCTTGGAAAACAATGTAGGAAAGCATCTACAGGACCTTGTAATAGGAAATGGCTTCATGAACTTCACAGCCAAAGCACAAGCAGCAAAAGAAAAAATACGTAAATGGGATCCCCTCAAAATTAAAAACTTTTGCATCTCAATGGATGTTATCAAGAAAATAAAAAGACAGCCTACCCATGGGAGAAAATATTTGGCAGCCATATATCTGATAGGAGCCTAATATCCTGCATATGTAAAGAAATCCTCCACCTTGAAAATAAAAAGACAAAGAACCAATTTAAAAAATGAGCAAGTGACCTGAAAAGACACTTCTCCAAGGAAGAAATTCAAATGGCTAAAAAGCACATGAAAAAATGCTTGACATAATTAGGTATTAGGGAAATGCAAATCAAACTACAATGAGATACCATCTTATACCCATTAGAATGGCGGCTATTAAAAAAAAAGCAGACTATAAGTGTTGGAGGGGATGTGGAGGAATGGGAACCCTCATCCACTGCTGGTGGGATTGTGGAATGGTCCAGCCACTGTGGAGGACAGTTTGGCAGTTACTCAAAAAACTAACTATAGATCTTCCGTATGATCCAGCGATTCCACTGGTGGGTAGAATTGAAAACAAAGACACAAACAGATATATGCACACAAATATTCATAGCAGCATTGTTCACTATTGCCAAAAGTTGGAATCAACCCAGGTACCCATCAACAGATGAATGGATAAACAAAATATGGTACATACATACAATGGAATATTACTCAGCTGTAAGAAGGAATAAAGTGCTAACACATGAGATAACATGGATGAATCTTGAAGACCTTATGTTGAGTGAAGCAAGCCAGGCATTGAAGGATGAACAGTACATGATGTCACTGATATGAATTAAGGAAATTGAGCAGTCTTTGAGAGATATTTTCTGAAAGTTAGGTTCACAAGAAAGAGAAAGAGAAGAGAAATTTGTGAGCCATCACCCATACAGACATAATCTATGGTAAAGTGATGGTGTGTAGTTGCGTATTGAAGGGATAAGACAGTTGGGTAGTGATATTATTGGGTTTGGTTGTGCAGAGTTGACAGGTCGGTAGATTTGGAAAGGTGGACTAGAATACCCAGGATACTGGGGGCAGAGATGGGAGAGGGACCAGGTGAATACTTGGGATTTGTGGGTAAGAGGTTGAAAGTACAGAGGTGGGAATGCTCTTATGGCAATATTACATGGAAGTGTCACTGGTTTAGGGTGTTGGTTGGGAGGGCTTTCAGGACAGGGCACATCTGGAGCAGGCATCTAGGGAGTGTGTGAGAGTTCATCCTGTCATACTGTGTTGTATCAGTGGATGGAGACCCACACAATGAACGGGAAGGAGATGGACTCCCATCTTTGGGAGGACCAATTCTCTCAGAAATAGAAAGGTGGGCATCTCTTAAGAGCAAGGGTTGTTCCTAATAGAAGAGAACAAACCAGTGTGTCAAGACATCTTGTTGCATGTTTCTATGAATTTTGTCATCCAATGAGTCAAGCCAGGGGGTCATCATGGGCCCCCGGTGGATGGGGAAGGAGGAACAGAATAGATCAAACAGGGGTTATTTTGTGGGCAGTGGAAATGTTTTGCATTACCTTACAGTGATGGACACAGGACATGGTAAATGTCATCAAAATTTATAAAAGTGTACAGCCTAAAATGTAAACCATACTTTAAAACACTGACAATGTTTATTAGCTATGTTTTGTTATCTGTATATCCATTATAACAATGCTACCATCCACATACAAAAAGGCTTTAATATGGGGTGAGGAAAGGAAGAGGAGGTTGGGTATATGAGAGTGCCTTGTATTTTGTGTGTGACTTTGCTGTGACCTAAAATTTATTTGAAAATTAAATGAAAAATAGTGAGATTCTGGAGAGTGAGAGGGGGAAGGTGCCATGGTACAGACTGAACACCAGATATCACAGTGATAAAAGGCAAAATGTAAAAAAGATTTAAAAAAATTTTTTTCCCCATTTTTGAATATCCCAATCCTCTAATTTTATTTTATTTTATTTTTTTATGTTTTCATGTATTTTAGCTCATACATTTAAATTGATCATTATTATTTCATTTTCCTATTAATTGTATTTGGCTAGTGTATTGGCTTCATCTTTCAAGAAGCTTTGAATCACTGAAAGGTTACAACTGGGGAGGGAGAGGATCGTTGGTAGGGGGTGTCAAGGATGGGGGGTGCATGTGAGGAAGTTCACGTGAACATACATAAAAGATATGTAAAATTGTTCAAATGTTTATAGGGCATGGTCACAGTGGGTGGAGAATCACTCAATAAATGAGAGAATACTGAATACCCATCCTGGAGAGCTCTGCCACATTCTCCAAGGGGGCAGCAACAGTCTCCCAAGTGCAGGGGCAGTGTCTGGCAAAGGAGGATGATCCACCAATGGGCTCTGATGACTAGCCTTACAATTCTTTGCTCTTGAAATTGAAACTTAGCCTATTGTCATGGGGTGCCTAAGAGAGTTGCCTCCTGAGAGCCTCCTTGTTGCTCAAATGTGGCCTCTCTCTAAGACAAACTCAGCATATGAATGCATTACCTTCCTCCCAGCATGGGACATGACTCCCAAGCATGAGTCTCCCTGGCAACAAGGGATTGCTAACAAGTGCCAACTGGCAATATAACTGGAAAAAGACCTTGAATAAAAGGGGGAAAAGGCAAAGATAAATGAGTTCGTATGGGTAAGAGACTTCAAAGTGAGTCAGGAGGTCATCCCAAACGTAATGCTTATGCACATCTCAGTAGGACCTCATAGGCTTCCAATGTGGATATCACCCCAAATAGTATCTCCTGAGGGCTCTGGAGACACCCAGGTCCTATATCAGGGTGGATAGCTCCAGAGTTTGGTGCCTTACCAGTGGGCCCTTCTTTGGAATCTGTGCTCCTAAGAGTGACAGAGTTGGACTCAAATATGTCTTCCCTGCACATGGTCCATCTGTCCCTTCTATTCAAACCTATATGTGGTGTTGGAGTTTGTAGGTGTACTTCCATAGACTGGAGTCTTTGGGCTGTCCATGTGCCAGCTGGGCCAGCCATTTTGGTGGAGCTGCAACTCCTACTTTACAGCTCAATTGACACACCCAGGTCACCTGGCGGGGCTATGATAATGGACAACAGCCATCCCAGGGAATGGAGAGAGTCTGCAACTGCAAGCAGGATAATCCCATCCACCTTATCCATGGGATATAAGCCCCCTGTCAAGTGGAGGTGGAGTGGACCTCACCATCCCAGTCTCCTAAGGATTGGGGGAAAGGCTATGGACTAAATTGGACGTACTGGTATTCTGTTATAGACATATTGTGATTCAAGCAATGGAAGAAATTACAACATTAATGTAGAGCCAGTTGCCACTGGATGCTTTGGGGGCAGGGAGAGGGAAAAGCAATTGTATTACAGGAGCTTTTTCGGGACTTTTGAATTATCCTGAGTGACATTGCAATGACAGATTCAGGCCACTTAATATCATCATATAACATGCAGAACTATGTGGGAGAGAATGTGGTCTACAATGTGAGCTATGGTCTATGTTAATGGCAAAGCCCCAGGATGTGTATATCCATGGCAAGTGATGTGCCACACTAATGAAGGATGTTTATGTGGGAGGTTGTGGGAGGTGTGGGAGGTGGGGCTTATGGGAATCCCTATAATTTTTGTGTAACATTTATGTAATCTAAGTATCTTTTAAAAATTTTTTTAAAAATAATAAATAAATAAATTACATTAGTAAATAATGACCTATAGATTCGACTCTCAGATAAAATCAATTATCTGAATTCCAAGTTACTCTTTTTTCTCAACACCATAAAAACATTCACTGTTATTATATTATTTATGGAGTTTGATGTATTTTTTAGGAATTTTAGCAAAGCACTTTATAATTCCTAAATGCATGTATGACATTATGAAGGCAACATATTAGGTACTAAAGTTTTTCATAAAGCAGTAGAACTCAATTATAGTGATTAAATTTGTAATGGATTTCATATTGTTTGTATTTTAAAGATGAAAAATTAAGGCTTAGAGAGATTCCCTGATCTGATCTAGGTTCTACCGTTAATTCCTGGCAAAGCTACAGAAAGAACCCAAATCTCCTAACTCTGTAATCAATTTTTTTTACACCATAATCCACTCGCTGCCTCTTGAAGAATACATGGCATATTAAAAGAAAGCCTTTAAACATTTGACTGCATCATACTGTCCTTGAGAAATATGCCTTGCTTAATAAATTCAGGATGAACAGAAAGTGCATTTTCATTCTTGGCTTCAATGGCTAGAAAGTTAATACTCGTAAGTGAATACTTTTAAGATTTCAGCTTTTGTATCCGAAGAGAGAAACCACAAAAATACAAACTGGTGTTGTTTATGAAGTTTAGTTGAGACTAGTGAACAGTTGACAGACCTTGTGCACTTATTTATGTTAGCTTTCATTTCTTAATTTCTTGGACAAATTGAAGTCTGAAACAGCTCAAGGCTGGATGTTTCCTTTCTATAAATTATATCTTTTAAAATGTGCAAATGCAAGCATGAGTCACTAGCTACAGAATTCCAGCTTTAATCCATTATGTCATTTTTATGAGAAAACAAATCAGTGACCTTCATGTGGTCTTAAGGACAATGAATCTAGGAATTGCAAAGTATGTGAAACATGAAATCATAATGAATTCAGTAGCATGATCCAAAATATAAAAAGTAGCAAATTTTATGGAATGAGATCTGTTTATTTCTATGATTCTTCTTCCTTCATTCACTTGAATTTGTGCCTTCATATATTAGATTGATTTGAAATCAGATTGAAACATTTATATATCTTCTAAGCAAGGTTTAAATAGTTCACTTTCACTTAGGTGTGCAGAAGGGCAAACAGAACAGGAAGGAAAATTCATAGCCCAAGATAATCCTAAATGTAAGTTTTGATCACTGGTTTCAATTTTCTATCCATTCAATCTTTTGTCAGAAATTTTAAAGTATAGAAGTATTGAAATTCTATTTATATTTACCATTCCATCTAGTAAATACAGAGCAGAATCTCTGAGGTAATGGGGAAGTTCAGGTGAAAAATGGTAGGCACGTCTAGTGAAAAGTGGGGAAAGAAAGGGAAAGGAATTAACAAATACTAAGCCCTTACCATATCCTAGTGGGTGGATTTGTCACAGTACATATATTATCACGTGTAACTCTCACAACAACCATAGCAAATAGGAGATTGTGACATAGAAAGGTTAAGTCACATGCTCAAACTCACACAGAGAAGGGGTAGAACCAGGACTGAAAACCAGATCTGTCTGATTACATAGGATGTAAGTACTTTTTCCATAACACGTTGACTAACAGACTTAAGTTTTTTAAAGCATGTCAAATAAGCACAAAATATAGTACTAGTATAACATTTACTTGGTCACTGCCAATTTTTTCAAAGAACTTAATGGAAGATGAGATAGGAGACATCAGTCATAAATCAGCCTCTAAAAATCAAGAATGTCTGTATTCTCTAAGATCTCAGTTCATTTTTAAAGTTAAGAGAATAGCTGCTTACTAACAGCAATAAAGATGGTAGACCTTTGCAAAACATTATCTAATTATAGTAATTGACAATGAAATGGGAAAATAGAAGAAATGAATCATATTATTAAAAAAGGCCAGACAGATGCATCTTAAGTTCCCCCAAATCACATTTACTATGGAAAAACAGCAGTCATTATAACAAAAGAAACATTCTGACTACATATTCCATGAAATTCCTATCTGTGTTTTTACCTCTCTAGTATAATATAAATGACTCTATTTTAATCTAATTTCATATGTAATAATCATATATTTTCATAACTTCACTAACTCAACTCTAAACATAGGCATCTACTTTTTAAATGAAATGCTTAATAAAATCAAGTTTTAAAACTGCTTTTTGTGTTTTTCTGAAACTTTAAAATATTTTCTTCTGGTGTATAAGTTCAGAATGAAAGCTTACTTTGTATTGAGTTTTTCTTGTGAATTTTTCACTGAAGCTATCTAATTCAAGTTGAGTAAATATTATGAATAGGTGTTTTTTAGTAAAAATAAAACATAATAAACAAATAGACTTGCTATCTGTGTATTTTAATAATCAAAATACTATTGATTCTATTCAGAGCAAAATCCTATAGAGCATTCAGAAACAGTCATTAGTTGTCAAATCAATTTTGAATTAACTAGCTGTATTTTTTAAAATGAGAATCAATCATTGCATTTAGGCTGGTACAATTTTTTAAAAATATTTATTTATTTATTTATTTATTTTTATCCACTTTAATCCCCCCTCCACCCCCGTTTTGCTGTTTTGTGTCTATTTGGTGGGTGACTCTGTGTCCCTTTCCTGCCCTCTCTCCTCATCCTTCTGCTGTGGGAGAGAGGCGTTCTGCTACGTGCAGCACCTCAGTTCCTGTTTTTTTTTGGCACGTCTTGTCTTGGCTCTCCCCTGTGTCTCTCTCCTGTTGCTTCATCATCTTGCTGCATGGTTCGGTAGGGCCTGGCATGCCCACACGTGTGGCCTAGTGGCACGCGTGCCTTCTATATATTTTTTATTTTATTTTACCTGGAGTTCCTGGGATTGAACCCAGGTCTCTCCATATGGCAGACAGATGCCCATCCATTTGAGCCACATCCGCCCTCCCCTCCATAGCTGGTACAATTTAAACAAAAGGAGAATTGAGAGGAAGAGATAAACATAACAAGGAACATGATCCCCCAAATAGCCTTTAATGAATATCAGCTGTGAATAAAGAAGTTTCTTCTATTTATTGAATTCTATAGACTTCACATTTTCCTCCCCAGAGAAGTCACTGGAATATATGGTTTGGCGTTATGATTTTTTATTAAAAAGACTCATCCCCAATAGAAAAGTTTGCATGATTTGGATTATACATAAACACTATTTAATTATATGAGAAAAGGTCAAGATAAAAGTTCACCTTTGTATGTACCTACTTCAATTAAAAAAATTGATTAATTCATGAGTAGTTTTGCCATATTTGTCATAGTTTTAGTTTTTTTAAATATCCTGAGTCAGATTCCACAACAATACAAAATATCAACTCATTTTATTTACACATGCAAGGCTTCAGCTATTAAGATTATTATTTTCTAAATAAAACTTGGCCTTTTGTGATTCTCATGTATATAAACTGTATACAGTTTTATTTGAAATAAATATATTTTATATTTTAAAACATATAATCAGTCTATCTTTTAAAGTTATTTTAAGCTCTGATTTTTCATTTAAATTGATGGATGCAACCCAACCAAACTTTTTAAAAGAACTTCATTGAGATAGAATTCACACACAATTCTACAATTTCAAGGTGAGCAATTCATTGGTATTTAGCATACTCACAGAGTTGTTCAGCTGTCACCACAAGCAATTTAGAACATTTTCATCAAGGAACCCTGTACCCCTTAGCAGTCACTCCCCATACCCCACAAACCCTCCCAGCTCTAGTCAACCAAAAATCTTTCTTTTTTTAAAAGATTTGTCTATTCTGGGAACCTGCAAGCATTTAATAGATGTACTTACCAAGGCTGTTGGAGGGTTGTTTTAGATTGAGTGGTTGGCAATTAAGAAAATAGAAAATTTGTGATTTGATTCAGGCAATAGGGTCTTGCTTTATCAGATGAAATCCTTAATTCTTTCACATTCTTGAAAAATCGTACTTTTAAAATCTTAGCTTCTAACATTATTTTTATTAGATTTTATTTTTAGTGCTGCAAAATTAATAAAAATGAATGCATCCTCAAAATATTCTTATTCAAAAGTAATCAAGTAATCAAGTAATTATAAAAAGCCAAGCTTAAAATTCATGAAAATTAAATTTCTGGTCCATTTCTTTCATTTTCTCCATTCTATCTAATCAAGATTTGCCAAATATGACTATCCGTTCCAGATATGTGATATTTATGTCAGAAAACCTTTGTGTGCAGACTATCTTTCTTGTTTGTCTGTTTTTTGTTTATTATTACTATTATTGAAATAATGAAAATCCTCTAATAATTATTGAAGTGATGAATACACAACTATGTGATTATACCAAATACCATTGATTGTATACTTTGGATGAATTCTTAATAGACATATACAGAACACTACACCCAAATACAGCGGGATTTACATTCTTCTCCAGTGCACATGGAACATACTCCAAAATAGACCACATGCTAGGCCACAAAACAACACTCAATGAATTCAGAAAGATTGAGATTATACAAAGTAATTTCTCTGACCACAACGGAATGAAGTTGGAAGAAATATGCTTTCTTAATATGTATCAATAAAATTGATTTGTTAAAAAAAAAAAAGCGGTTGATTCAAGCTTGCCATCTCTCCCTTTTCTAAATCTCTCTTACGGGACACGTTCTTAAATCTGTATCCATAGGATTTTTATGAAGTAAAATTGCCTATCATTCTGATTGGTATTGTATTATTCTTTTGCAATAGTAGTGTAGTAGGGACTTTCAGTTGGTATACATTTTAGCTGTCAACATTACTAATAAAAAAGTACATAAATATAAAAACTGAGGACTTCTACCCAAAATATGATCTCTACTGTTTAATATTTAGCCCATTAAAACATTAAATCTCATAATATCCTAATAAAATATGTAATGAATCCTATTTATAACATCCCCAAATACATATTTTAATATTTTTTGCTGAAATATGAAAAATATGCTACATACATACTAGTAAAGAAGAGTTCCCCATGTTTTATCAGGAGAGCTTGTTAAACAGTGTATTAATATTTCTGCATTGTGCTAAATATGAGGATGTTATAAACAATGCTACACTTTGCATTTGAAAGCTTTTCCCAGTGGTTTTGTCTTTTGTAATTTCTTCCTTGGTTTGCCTTGTTCTGTCTGAGTTCTGATTCATTGTTCCAAGTGTCATTGATAGTCCACTTCAATGCTCTCTTTGACATGACACAGTAAGTTTAAAAGGCAGTATCATTTTTATCACTTAAAACAAAGATTGAGGTTTTAAAGAATTTACAGTAACTTGAAGGGAAAGTTAAGAAAATTTTAATTAATAAATCAAAAAGATAAGCAAAGGGAATATGTGTGGTTTAAATAGTCTATAAATAAGTGAGGTAAGGCAGGCTGAAGTCTGGCCAGCAGGCATAGCCGCGCCCAGTGGGGGATATGCGCAGCCCACCGCTCGGGTGTAGGGCGGCTGGAACGGGCGTACTGCCCTCAGCCATGGAACGGGCGCACCGCCCTCAGCCTCGCCCAGGCAACCAACATCTGCTCGCTGATAACCAGAAGAAGCCTGCCCACACTCACCCTCCCCCCTCCCCACACAGCTAGGGAGAGCCGCACTGCCAAGGCCACACCTTAGAGGGCGTGGAAACTGCTCCCGGCCTATCACGGCCAGCCCCGCTCTCCTTTCCCGCCCACAACCCTATATAAGCATCTGTACTTCCCTTAATAAATGAGACCTGCGTGCTTACCTCGTCTCCGCGGTGGTTCTTTCCGCGGTGGTTCTTTCCGCCGTGCGCCCTCCACGCCTGTGAGCCCCCGTAGGAGCCTAGGCCTCTCCTACCCCGACCAGACAGGACGCACCCCCAGCCGCAAATAAGAGAGTAAAAGAGAAAGAAAAATGCGTTGAACAAAGGGCAGAAGTAATAGAAAAGGAGGCTAGTATACAGTATGGGTCCATTTATATAAATCTAGATTTGGCAAAAATAATCTATAATGATAAAGTCAGAAAGTGGTTGCCTGGAATTAGGTAGGGGATGGGCCAGTGACTGCAAAGAAGCAGGAGGATGGAAATATTCTATATTTTCATGTGCATGCATTTATAAAAACTGATCAGATGCTACATTTTTAAAATGTATATTTTATTTTAAGTAAATTAAACCTCATTAAAGTAGATTTTTAAAGAAGTCATTGTAGGCAGAAAAAAAGTCCTCTGTAGTCTTGTTTTAATACTGAAGGAAAGATGACCCCTTTCTTTTTAAATGCATATGAATATAAATATCATTCCATGGAAGCTTCCTGAGCTCTTTTGTAATGCTAGCATTTACTCATTCTGCTCAGAATTCCGTACTGGATTTTTTTTCTTCATAAAAATTCCCAGCTTTTATTCTGAAAAGATAATAAAATAGAACCACACATGAAATATTAATATAAGATATGATTGACATCAAATAGCTACAATATGGGCTCAACTAAAGTTCCTTAAGGACAGGAATTATTATTTTAACAAATCAATTTTATTGACACATATTAATAAAGCATAAATCTATCCAAAGTATACAATCAATGGTACTCGGTATAATCACACAGTTGTGTATCCATCACTTCAAACATTTTTGGACAATTTTCATTAATCCAGTAATAATATGAAGAGTAATAAACAAAAACCAAACGCACAAACGAACCTTGTCACCTCTCAATCTCTCTAAGCTTTCCCTGCTGTACATAGCTGCTATTCTGTTTCCTTCTCTCTGGTTTATTTGTATATATACTTTGTAAAAACAGTCTTATATATGCAATATCACCAATATTCATATTTTACATGAGGTTTTTATTTTTTTAATTTTTTAAGATAACGGGACTGAAGATTGAACCCAGGACCTTGTATTTGGGAAGCCAGTGCTAAAACACTGAGCTATATCAGCTCCCTACATGAGATTTTACTATGTTATACAGTGCCATGTTACATTTCTTAGCTTTCGTTCTACTAATATATATGTCTGTAGACTTTACTTTTTAACCACTGTCCTAGCTTTATAATAGCTCTACTAGTCACAAACCCCATAAAGTGTTTTCACCATTTCCATTCATTTCTAAAGATTTACAAAAAACCTTTTAACCAGTTCTGCACAGATTAACCATCAGCTTTCCATTCTCTATACTTATTCTATTTTCTGGTGACCTATATTCTAATTATTAACTCCAAGAGTTTACATAATATATTTAGTTCATAATAGCACAGTCATACAATATTTGTTCTTTTGTGTCTGACTTGCTTCAGTCAACATAAGATCCTCCAGGTTCATCCATGTTGTCATATGTTTCACAACTTCATTTCTTCTTACCACTGCATAATATTCCATCGTGTGTATACACCACATTTTGTTTACCCATTCATCAGTTGATGGACACCTGGGTTGCTTCCAACTTTTGGCAATCACAAATAATGCCACTATTAACATCGGTATGTAGATGTCTACTGATGTCACTATTCTCAATTATTCTGGGTATATACCTAGTAATGGTATTGCTGGGGCACTTGACAAGACTATATTCAACTTCCTTAGGAACTGTCAAACAGTCCTCCAAAGTGGCTGTACCCTTATACATCCCCACTAACAGTGAATAAGAGTCCCTATCCCTACATCTTTTCAAATATTTACAGTTTTCCAACTTTTTAGTAGTGGTTAGCCTAATAGAAGTGAAATGATTTCACATTGTAGTTTTAACTTACAGTTCCCTAATCGCTAGTGATGTTGAACGTGTTTTCATGTGTTTCTTCTCCATTTGTATTTCTTCTTTGGACAATTGTTGTTTCAAGAATTTTGCCCATTTTTTTCTTTTTTAGAAAATTTTATTGAAGTATATCATTCACACATGAACCTACAAAAGCAATAAGTGTATAGTAAATGATGCGAACTTACAAAATAAACATGCATAACATTATACAGGGATCCCATACATCAGCCCACCATCAACACCTTGCATTGTTGTAAAATATTTATTACAAATTATGAAAGAATATTATCAAAATATTACTACTAACTATATTCCAAATCTTAAATTTGGTGTATTTCCCCCCCAACCCACCCTATTATTATTTTTAATATATTTTTATTACAGAGATTGTGAATTTACAAAATAAACATGCATGTGTATAATTTCCATACAACACCTTTTCAACAGCACACCACACCGTGGTGGAAAATTTGTAACAGATTATGAGATAATATCATCAAACTATTACCACCAACCATGGTTCATAGCAAACATTTGACATACTTTTTCCATACCACCCCCATTATCAACACAGTACTACTTTGGCATTGATGCAAGAATATTACAGTATTGTTGTTAACCACAATCCATAGATCACACCAATCGTATTTTCCCATGCTTCTCCACATTCCCACTACCCTGCAATTGTGATGTACATCTGCTCTAGCACATAAAAAGACATTCTTGCATCTGTACCATCAACCACAATTCTCATCCACCTCTGGTTCTCTTATTATTCAGTCCTATATTATTCTCTAGCTTTATTTTAATAGACATTTTCATCCCTAGACTACACTTTTCAGCTACATTCCCATTTATATACCAGCTGCTATTCACGGTAATGTGTTACTATCAACGATATTTCCACACTTTTACAGTGAAGTTAATTAAAACTTCTACATCCATTAAGTATCAGTAGTACTTCTCAGCCCTCCTCTTGTCTTCTAATAACTTATACTCTAGGTATTAACCCCACGTGTTTATTTAGTTCATATTAATGAGATCATGCAATATTTGTCCTTTGGTGTTTGGCTTACTTCACTTAGATTCACCATTTTATCATATTTGTCCCAATTTCATTTCTTCTTACTGCAGCGTAGTATTCCATCGTATGTATATACCATATTTTGTTTATCTATTCATTGGTTGATGGGCACTTGGGATGTTTCCAACTTTTGGCAATTGTGAATAATGCTGCTATGTACATCAGTGAGCAGATGTCTTTTCATGTCACAGTTTTCAGTTCTTCTGGATATAGTCTTAGTAGAGGAATTGCTGAATCATATGGCAGTTCTATATTTAACTTCCTGAAGAACCACCAAACTGTTTTCCACAGAGGCTGCGCCATTTTACAATCCCACCAACAGTGAAGGAGTATTCCTATTTTTCCACATCCTCTCCAGCAGTTACTGTTTTCTGTTGTTGTTTTTTTAATAATGACATTTCTATGCTGTGTGAAATGGTATCTCATTGTCGTTTAGATTTACATTTCCCTAAGAGTTAGTGATATGGAACATTTTTCAATTGCTTTTTCGCCATTTATATTTCCTTTTTGGAGAATTGTCAATTTAAATATTTTGCCCATTTAAAAATATGGAAAACTTCATGAATTTGTGTGTTATCCTTGGGCAGGGACCATGCAAATCTTCTCTGTAATGATCTTGAAGATGTTTACTTGCATTTTTCTCTAGGAGTTTTATATTTAGGTCCTTGATCCACTTTTAGTTAATTTTTGTATAAGGTGTGAGATAGGAGACCTCTTTAGTTCTTTTGGGTATGACTAAACTGTTCTCCCAGCATGATTTGTTGAATATACTGTTCTGGCCCAGCGGGGTGGGCTTAACAGCCTTATCAAAAATTACTTTACTGTAGACGTGAGGGTCTATTTCTAAGTTCTTGATTTTGTTCCATTGGTTAATCTGTCTGTCTTTATGCCAGTACTATACTGTTTTTGTTTTTTTTTTACCACTGTAGCTAAGTAATATCGTTTAAAATCAGAAAGTGTAAGTTCTCCAACTTAATTTTTTTAAAGACATTTTTAGCTATTCAGAACCACTTACCCCTCCAAATAAATTTGATGATTGGTTTTTCGATTTCTACAAAAAGGCTGCTAGGATTTTTATTGGGATTGCGTTGAATCTGTAAATCAGTTTGGGTAGAATTGGCATCTTAAAAATATTTAGTCTTTCAATCCATGAACACTGAATATCTTTCATTTTTAAAAATCTTTTTTGGTTTCTTTTTGCAGTGTATTATGGTTTTCTGAATACAGATCCTTTATGTCCTTGGTTAAGTTTAATCCTAAATATGTTATTGTTTTAGTTGCTATTTTAAATGGAATTTTTTTTTTTATTTCCTCCTCAGATTTTGTGTCAGTAGTGTATAGAAATAGTATTAACTTATGCATATTAATATTGAATCCCACTACTTTGCTGCACTGCTCTATTAATTCTAGTACTTTTGTTCTGGATTTTTCAAGATTTTTTTAAGGTTTCAGATCACATGATCAGAGAATAGTGAAACTTTTCCTTCTTCCTTTCCTATCTGGGCGTCTTTTATTTCTTTATCTAGCCGAATTGCTCTAATTAGAACTTCTAGCACAAAATTGAATAACAGTAGTGAAAGTGGGCATCACTGTCTTGTTCCTGATCTCAGCAGGATAGCTTTCAGTCTTTCACCATTGAGTACAATGCAAACTGTAGATTTTTCACATATGCACTTTGCCATATTGAGAAAGCTTCCTTGTATTCATGTGTTTTGGAGTGTTTTTATCAAGAAAGGGTGCAATGTTTTTGTCATACGCCTTTTCTGCATCAATCAAGATGATCATGTGATTTTTCTTCTTCAATTAATCAATGTGTTTTATTATACTAATTGATTTTCTTGTTTTGAGCCACTCTTGCATACCTGGATAAATCCCACTTGATCATGGTGTGTAATTTTTATGATATTCTTTCTATTCAGTTTGCAATTATTTTACTGAGGATTTTTGCATCTATATTCATTAGAGATATTGGCTTGTAATGTTCTTTTTTCATAGTATCTTTATCTAGTTTTGGTATTAGGGTGATGTTGGCTTCCTAGAATGAGTTTCGTAACACTCTTTCCTGATCAATTTTTAGGAAGAAATTGAGCAAGATTAGTATTGGATTGTCTTTGAATGATTGGGAGAATTCACTTGTGAAACCATCTAGTCCCGGGCTTTTCATTTTTGGGAGGTTTTAAAAGACTGTTTCAATCTCTTCACTTGTGATTGATAAGGTGACGTCTTCTATTTCTTCTGGAATCATTGTAGATGGTTCGTGTATTTCTAGGAATTTGTCCATGTCCTATATATTGTTTAATTTTGAGGGATACAGTTGTTCATAGTATCCTCTTATTATCTCTCTTATTTCTGCAGAGTCAGTGGTAATGTCCTCCTTATCATTTCTGATTTTATTTATTTGCATCTTCTCTATTTTGTTTTTTCTCATTCTAGCCAAGAGTTTGTTGATATTGTTGGTCTTCTCAAAGAACCAACTTTTGGGTTTGTTGATTCATCGTATTGTTTTTTGTTCTCAATTTCTTTTATTTCTGCTCTGATCTTTACTATTTCACTCCTTCGGCTTGGTTTGGGATTAGTTTGCTGTTCTTTCACTTGTTCCACTAGGAGTGCAATTAGTTCTTCAATTTTAACTCTTTTTTCTCTATTAATTTTTACAATAAGGGCTGTAAATTTTCCTATCATCACTGCCTTTGTGGTGTTCCATAGGTTTTGATATGTCATGTTCTCATTTTCATTCATGTAAAGATATTTGCTGAATGCTATTGCATTTCCTTCTTTTACCCACTGATTATTTGATTGTGTTTTTAATTTCCAAATATTGATTTTCTCTTTTTCCATCTATTATTGATATCCAGATTCATTCCATTATGATCATAGAAAGTGTTTTGTATAATTTCCATCTTTTTAAATTTATTGAAACTTTTTGATCCAACATATGGTTTATTTTGGAGCAAGATCCATGAACAATCGAAAAGAATGTGTATCCTGCTGTTTGGGTGTGCAACGCTCTATAGATGTCTGTTAGGTCTAGTTCATTTATATTATTCAAGCCCTCTGTTTCATTATTTATTCTCTGTCTAGATGTTCGATCCAGTACTAAGAGTGGTGTATTGAACTCTCCAACTATTATTGTAGAGGCATCTATTTCTACCTTTAGGTTTGGCAGTGTATCTTGGGCCACTCTGGGTAGGTGCATAAATATTTAACATAGTTATTTCTTCTTCATTAATTGCCCCTTTTATTAATATATAATGATCTTCTTAATCCTTTGTAACAGTTTTGCATTTGAAATCTATTTTGTTAGATATTCGTATTGTTACTCCAGCTCTATTTTGGTTACTCTTTGCAGGGAATATTTTTCACAGCCTTTCACTTTTAAACTGGTTGTGTCCTTACATCTGAGAGAGTCCCTTGAAGATAACATAGATGCCTCATATTTTTTTATCCATTCTATTAATCTATGTCTTTAGATTAGAGAGTTCAAACCATTTTCATTCAATGTTATTATTTGAAAGGCATTACTTACTTCATCCATTTTGTCCTTTGATTTTCTATTGTCATATTATACTATTGTCTGGCTTTTACCCCTTTAATTTACACTTCCTAACAATTTTTATTTCTACTCTGTTCTCCGAATCTCACACCCTTGTTTTCCCCTATCATGCTGAAGCACTCCCTTTAGTAACTCTTATAATTCTGGTCTTTTGGTAACTATTCTATCTGTTGTTCTTTGTCTGTGAAGACGTTGAACTCAGCCTCATTTTTTAAGGACAATTTTGCCAGATACAGAATTCTTGGCTGGCAGTTTTTCTCTTTCAGTACCTTAAATACCTCATACCATTTTATTCTCTCCTCCATGGTTTCCAATGAGAAGCCAGCACTTAATCTTATCAAGGTTCCCTTGTACAGTTTACTGCTTTGAGAATCCTCTCTATCTCTGATGTTTGTCATTCTGCGTACTAGATGTGTCTCTGTAAGTCTACCCAGCTTTATTTTTTTGTTTGGGATGAATTTTCCTTCTTGTTATTTATGTCTTTCATAAGGGTTGGGAAGTTTTCGGTCATTACTTTCTCAAATAATCTTTCTGCCCCTTTTCCATTCTCTTCTCTTTCTAGGACACTGATAATGCATATGTTTGTGTGTTTCGTGTTGCCATTCAATTCCCTGAGACCCTCTTCCATTTTTTCCATTTTTTTCTCTTTCTGTTCTCCTGTCATTTTAAGTTTAGATATTCTAACTTTGAAACCATTAATTTTGTCTGTAAGCAATTCAAATCTGCTCTTAAGTGTCTCTAATGTATATTTGATCTCATCCATCATGTCTTTCATTCCCATAAGTTCTGTTATGTTTCTTTGCAAGATTTCAAATTGTTCTTTATGATCACCTGGCGTCTTCTTAATATTCATTATCTCTTTAGTCATATTTGCTTTCGATTCTTTGAATTAAGTTTGGAGAGTTGTGTGCTTATCATTGATTAATTTTCTTAAATCCTGTATATCTTTAGGATATTTGGTTTGTTCCTTTGACTGGGTCATCTCTTCCTGTTTTCTAGTATGACTTGTAATGTTTTGCTGATGTCTAGGCATCTGAATATGTTGGTGAATTTACTCTGATGGTCATTTTCTCTCTCTTGTCTATTGTTTTTTCTTTAGAGCTCTTCTTTGATACTTGGTTCAACTTTTTCTGTCTTTAAAATTACCCCACTTAAGTTATCAAAATCAGTTCCTGCACTCACTAATGGGGCACAGATTTTATCCCAGGAGTTAGGGTACAGAGGGAACCAAAAGTACTTCTTGTCCATGTAATTTCATGACTAGCCAGCAGATGACTTGCATCAGCACACCTTTCCATGGAGGTGTTTCAATCTTTGTTTTCCTGTGTTTTGGTCTGCCCAGAGCTGACATTTAAGGTGACCTCTGCTGACAGAATTCTCTGAGTCTCCCTTCCCTTGTAACAGCTGACAGGGAGGAAAGTGTCTGTTTCCCTCTCAGACAGCTTCAGTGAGCCAGATGTTTTACCTCAGGTTAATATTTTGGGGGTGGGGAGGGGGACCCCTTCCCTTCCACTGCGGGAGTTTGATGACTCACATTTGTTTTAGGTTCTTTGTCTCTCTGCCGCTCACCGTCCTGGGAGTTGTGAAGCACTGTCCTTGTCTGCTGATCCCCAAAGTAGGTCCTTTGGAAAGCTTTCGGCTCTTTCTCCATTGTTTTTTGAGAGAGTTGATCCCTGCTGCCTACTCCAATGCCATCTTTGCACAATTCTTGAGTACCGGCATTTTAATGATGACTTATCCACAGTAAAACAGACTTTACTCAGATAGACATTTCAGTTTACGGCCATACCACCCTCAACACGCCTGATCTCGTCTGATCTCGGAAGCTAAGCAGGGTCGGGCCTGGTTAGTACTTGGATGGGAGATAGACATTTCACCTTCAAAATGCCTGCTTTTACCCTATTATTTCCACCTGAAGGAAATAATGCAGCAAACTTATCCATTAATTCTTTTCAGGGATTTTTATGACTTTTAAAGCACAATTTCCGTATAATATTTTAGGTAATCTAAGCACCTCTTAAAATATATGT